>CAJHQP010000539.1:0-179958 GCA_905132765.1 Moricandia arvensis
TTGAAACCTTTGTTGTCTCTGTTTTTCTAGAGAATAAAGATGTGAGACCCGCATCTCACGTAATAATATAATAATAATATTATCGTCCGAAATTCTAATATAATAATTATAAATAAAATTCAAACATCATCAATCCAAATTATACATAAAATTCGAATAAAAGTCGATAATATGATAAAAATAAGTCTGAGATAAAGCGTGGAAACAATCCCAAAAGCACCAGCCCATTGTGATCAATCCTGATCGTCAGTATCACCTGAAAGGGGAAAAAGGAGGGGTGAGCAACAGGGGAGTCGCTCAGTGAGGTATGGGATGCTAGTCACGCAAACCTCTCACTAGATAAAATAGAACTCCCACTATGGAAGTTTAGATCTAACATGAACACACACGATGCCTAAGGCATCACACAAAACAAACAATGCGATGATAGCACACGGCTAGTCCATACACCCCGCATTTCCTCATAAGGATATACATACTCTGCGTCGATAGTACAGAATTACGTCTCTGTACCCCCGCAATCATACTCTGCGTCGATATGCAAACGTCTCTGCACCCCGCAATCTCAAACATCTGCGTAGATAGTACATAATTACGTCTATGTACCCCCGCAATCAACTCTGCGTCGATAGGTCAGACGTCTCCGGCCCCCGCAATCTCGCACATAGTCCTTATATTCATAACTACTTTTACATATATATATCAACACTTAACCTCAAACAATTCAATCAATGGTTGAATCCTCTAGACCCTTAATTTCCAATTTACAATCAATATCCTAACTATCAAACAAGACTCGACTCAAGCAGACGGATCACGTTTCGAAACTAGACTACGATAGGAAGAATTCTATTTTTAGTATAGTTTACGGAATAGACCCTCACCTTAGCCACGGGTTCTGAAGAAAACCTGAGAAAACACCGACTGACCTTGACGGCTCTCAAATAACAATTCTGGAACTCTCTGAAAAAGGCAATTATGTTGTTTCTGGCAGAACTGAACCCTAAATTAACCGATGCATAACTCAACAACTAACCGTTAACTTTTCAATCCCTCCGGTCAAAATGTAGTCCTGGATGTCTTCTATCATTAGCCACCGATTTTACTCCGATCGGCCATCATTTGCTTATCCAAAAGGGCTTCATATCCAGGCTGGTCGTAAACGAAGACTGCATAGCGATCTCTCACGAGAAAAATCATAACTCTCAGAAAATAATTCTAAATGACAATCCGCTTGTTGGAGATGATAGACAAGAGGTTAAACTGCTTACTGACAAATTTTCAGACTTATAGCTTCTGTTTCTGTCGACCGTTTCTTCCTTACACCGAGACGGATCCGAACTGTCTCTACAACTCGACAGCTTATTCATCGCTATGAAGAAATATCACTAACTTTCTAACCGTACCTCGGTTTGATGATCGGAAAGATGTTCTGAAAATCTGACATCGAGATCTTTCCAATGATATCTTACTCGTTTCCTGGTTCATCCTAGATCAACAGGAAAACGCTGATGAAGTTGATGGTCGGCGGATCCGTTCTACAAAGTTCATCCTCGAAGAAATATCCATAACAATTAGATGAAAATTCCAAATGACGATCCGTTTTCTGATAAAGATATATGGATGAGTGTAGAACATAACCTCAAAATTTGGTGTCGAAATTCTCTGTTTTGGTCGGCCGTTCTTTTGTTCTACCAAAACGTGTCTGCTGTGCTAATCTCCTCCTTCTCTCTCTTTCCTTCTTCTTCTCTCTTTCCCCCTCCCTTCTTCTTCTTCTTCTTCTTTTTCTTCTTTAATTATTGGTTTGTAGCAGAAAGTGAGAGGTGGGAAGTGGAGTGGGTGAAGGTAGGCATAGTGGGAGTGAGTGGGATGTTACAAAAGATTTCATATTGGTTAGTCTATTGATGTAGATAGTATATGAAGTTTTATTAAATTAATGGTTAAAGTTTTAGAAACGATGTCCATGTACGATGAATAAAAGTTTTGCATACATCAATATAAATTTAGAATGTGGTTAGAAAAATTTAAACAACACTAGAGAGGATAAAATTCAGTATATAGAGAATTTACCGAAAAACTCAATATTTCGTATGGGTTAACCTACAAATTTTGAAATATTTTTTGATGCATAGTTGTATCGTGAACTCACATAAGATGTTGGTCAAATAGATTTGAAACCTTTGTTGTCTCTGTTTTTCTAGAGAATAGAGATTTCATTGTGGTTACTATGCTGATTTAGATAGTATATAATTTTTATTTAATTTAATTTTTATAACATTAGAGATGATATCTATGTACCATGAAAAAAATCTTGCATACATTAATATACAAATGGAAAGTAGTTAGAAATTTTAAACAATAATAAAAAGAATAAACTTTAGAGTATAGAATATTTACAGAAAAACTTAATATTTTCGTAGGGGTTAACCCACAAATTATTCGAAAAAATTCAAAATATGAAAAATCTTGTTTTAATGCATAATTGCATAGTGTACTGATATAGGATGATGGTCAGTGAGGTTTGTCACATTTGTTGTCTCCTTTTCTCTAGAGAAAAAAAATTGCATAGTGGTTAGTCCATTGATTTAGATAGTATATGAAGTTTTATTAAAATAATTGTTAAAATTTTAAAAACGATGTCAATGTACGATGGATAAACGTTTTGCATACATCAATATAAATTTAGAATGTGGTTAGAAAAATTTAAACAACACTAAAGAGGATAAAATTCAGTATATAGAGAATTTACCGAAAAACTCAATATTTTCGTAGGGGTTAACCTACAAATTTTGAAGAAATTTCATAAAAATATGACATTATTTTTTAATACATAGTTGCATCGTGAACTGGCATAGGATGAAGGTCAAAGAGGTTTGAAACCTTTGTTGTCTCTGTTTTTCTAGAGAATAGAGATTTCATAGTGGTTAGTCTATTGATTTAGATAGTATATGAAGTTTTATTAAATTAATGGTTAAAATTTTAAAAACGATGTTCATGTAAGATGAATAAAATTTTTGCATACATCAATATAAATTTAGAATGTGGTTAGAAAAATTTAAACAACACTAGAGAGGATAAAATTTAGTATATAGTGAATTTACAGAAAAACTCAATATTTTCGTAGGGGTTAACTTACAAATTTTGAAAAGAACTCAAAAAATATGAGATTATTTTGTAATGCATAGTTGCATCGTGAACTAACATAAGATGATGGTCAAATAGGTTTGAAACCTTTGTTGTCTCTGTTTTTCTAGAGAATAGAGACTTCATAGTGGTTACTATGCGGATTTAGATAGTATATAAATTGTTATTTAATTTAATTGTTAAAACATTAGAGATGATATCTATGTACCATGAAAAAAAATTGCATACATTAATATACAAATAGAAAGTAATTAGAAATTTTAAACAATAATAAAAAGAATAAACTTCAGAGTATAGAACATTTACAGAAAAACTCAATATTTTGGTAGGGGTTAACCCACTAATCTTTATAAAAAAATATGATAATCTTTTTTTAATGCATCGTTGCATTATGTACTGATATAGGATGATGGTCAAAAAGGTTTGGCACCTTTGTTGTTTCCAGTTCTCTAGAGAATATATATTTCATAGTGGTTAGTCCATTTATTTAGGTTATTTATGAAGTTTTATTAAATTAAATGTTAAATAAATATAAACGATGTCTATGTACCATGAAATGTTTTTTCCATACATCTATATAAATTTAGAATATGGTTAGAAAAATTTAAACGACACTAAAGAGGATAAATTTTAGTGTGTAAAGAATTAGTGGAAAAGTTCAATATTTTAATAGGGGTTAAGCTACAAATTCTGAGAAAAAATAAAAAAAATATCCCAATACTGTTTAATGCATAGTTGCATTTGGGAGGGTGGATAAATGTGGTTAGAAATTTAAACTACTCTAAAGATGATAAAATTCAGTGCATAGAACATTTACAGAAAAACTCAATATTTTCGTAGGGGTTAACCCATAGTTGTTTTGAAAAATTCAAAAAATATGATAATCTTGTTTTAATGCGTAGTTGCATCACTAGAGGATGATGGTTAAATAGGTTTGACACCTTTGTTGTCTCCGGTTCTCTAGAGAATGCATATTTCTTAGTGGTTAGTCCATTGTTTGAGATTATATATGAAGTTTTATTAAATTAATTGTTAAAATTTTAGAAACGATGTTAATGTACGATGAATAAACGTTTTTCTTACATCAATATAAATTTAGAATGTGGTTAGAAAAGTTTAAACAACACTAAAGAGGATAAAATTCAGTATATATAGAATTTACCGAAAAACTCAATATTTCCGTAGGGGTTACAAATTTTGAAGAAATTTCATAAAAATATGACATTAGTTTTAATGTTTAGTTGCATCATGTACTGATATAAGATGATAGTCAAAGAAGTTTGGCACCTTTGTTGTCTCCGGTTCTCTGAGAATGCATATTTCATAGTGGTTATTTTATTGATTTAGATAGTATATGAAGTTTTATTAAATTAATTGTTAAAATTTTAGAAAGATGTCAATGTACGATGAATAAACGTTTTTGCTTACATCAATATAAATTTAGAATGTGGTTAGAAAAGTTTAAACAACACTAAAGAGGATAAAATTAAGTATATAACCTACAAATTTTGAAGAAATTTCATTAAAATATGACATTATTTTTTAATGCATAGTTGCATCGTGAACTGACATAGGATGAAGGTCAAAGAGGTTTAAAACCTTAGTTGTCTATGTTTTTCTAGAGAATAGAGATTTCATAGTGGTTAGTCTATTATTTTAGATAATATATGAAGTTTTTTTAAATTAATGGTTAAAAGTTTTGAAGACATCAATATAAATTTAGAATGTGGTTAGAAAAATTTTAAAAAACTAGAGAGGATAAAATTCAGTATACAGAGAAGTTACCGAAAAACTCAATATTTTCGTAGGGGTTAACCTACAAATTTTGAAAAAACAAATTCAAAAATATGACATTATTTTTTAGTGCATAGTTGCTTCGTGAACTAACATAAGATCATGGTCAAATGGGTTTGAAACATTTGTTATCTCTGTTTTTCTAGAGAATTGAGATTTTATAGTGGTTAGTCTGCTAATTTAGATAGTATATAAATTTTTATTTACAGAAAAACTCAATATTTTCGTAGGGGTTAACCCACCGTTTTCTTAAAAAACCAAAAAATATGATAATCTTGTTTAATGCATATTTGCATCATGTAATGATATAGGATGATGATCAAAGAGGTTTGGCACCTTTTTTGTTTCTAGTTCTCTAGAGAATGTATATTTCATAGTGGTTAGTCCATTTATTTAAGTTATATATGAAGTTTTATTAAATTTAATGTTAAGGAAATAGAAACGATTTCTATGTACCATGAAATCTTTTTTTCCATACATCTATATAAATTTATAATACAGTTAGAAAATTTTTAATGACACTAAATAGGATAAATTTCAGTATATATAAACAATTTATCGAAGAATTCAATATTTTAGTAGGGGTTAAGCTACAAATTCTGAGAAAATGTTTTTAAAAAATATCCCAATACTGTTTAGTGCCTAGTTGCGTTTGGGAGGGGGAGGAATGTGGTTAGAAATTTTAAACTAATCTAAAGAGGATAAAATTCAGTGCATGGAACATTTACAGAAAAATCTCAATATTTTTGTAGGGCTTAACCCACAGTTTTTTAGAAAAATTCAAAAAATATGATAATCTTGTTTTAATGCGTAGTTGCATCATGTACTGATATAAAAATGGTCAAAGAGGTTTGGAACTTTTGTTGTCTCCGGTTCTCTATAAAATGCATATTTCTTTGTGGTTAGTCCATTGATTTAGATAATATATGAAGTTTTATTAAATTAATTGTTAAAATTTTAGAAACGATGTTAATGTACGATGAATAAACGTTTTGCTTACATCAATATAAATTTAGAATGTGGTTGTAAAAGTTTAAATAACACTAAAGAGCATAAAATTCAGTATATATAGAATTTACCGAAAAACTCAATATTTTCGTAGGGGTTGTTAACCTACAAATTTTGAAGAAATTTCATAAAAATATGACATTGTTTTTTAATGTTTAGTTGCATCATGTACTGATATAGGATGATAGTCAAAGAGGTTTGACACCTTTGTTGTCTCCGGTTCTCTAGAGAATTCATATTTCATACTGGTTAATCTATTGATTTAGATAGTATATGAAGTTTTATTAAATTAATTGTTAAAATTTTAGAAAAGATGTCAATGTACGATGAATAAACGTTTTTGCTTACATCAATATAAATTTAGAATGTGTTTACAAAAGTTTAAACAACACTAAAGAGGATAAAAATATAACCTACAAATTTTGAAGAAATTTCATTAAAATATGACATTATTTTTTAATACATAGTTGCATTTGGAAGGGGGGAATAATGTGGTTATAAATTCTAAACTACTCTAAAGAAGATAAACTTCATTGTATATAGAATATTTACAGAACTCAATATTTTCGTAGGGGTTAAGCAACAAATTTTTTGAAAAATTCAAAAATACGACAATCTTGTTTTAATGCTTAATGGCATCGTGTAGTGATATAGAATGATGGTCAATGAGGTTTAGCACCTTTGTTGTCTCTGTTTTTCTAGAGAATAGAGATTTCATTATGGTTAATCCATTTATTTAGATAGTATGTGAAGTTTTATTAAATTAATTGTTAAAATTTTAGAAACGATGTTCATGTACGATGAATAAAAGTTTTGCATACATCAATATAAATTTATAATGTGGTTAGAAAATTTTAAACAACACTAAAGAGGATAAAATTCAGTATGTAGAGAATTTACCGAAAACCTCAATATTTTGGTAGGGGTTAGCCTATAAATTTTTAGAAAAATTAAAACAAATATCACAATATTGTTTAATTCATAGTTGCATTTGTAAGGGGGAAGAATGTGGTTATAAAGTTTAAACTACTCTAAAGAGGATAAACTTCAGTGTATAGAACATTTACAAAAAACTCAATATTTTTGTAGGGGCTAGGTCACAATTTTTTTGAAAAAATTAAAAAATACAAAAATCTTGTTTTAGTGCATAATTGCATCGTTTACTGACATAGAATGATGGTCAATGAGGTTTGGTACATTTGTTGTCTCCTTTTTTCTTGAGAATAAAGATTTCATAGTGGTTAGTCCATTGATCTAGATAGTATATGAAGTTTTATTAAATTAATTGTGAAAATTTTATAAACGATGTCCATGTACGATGAATAAAAAGGTTTGCATATATCAATATAAATTTAGAATGTGGTTCAAAAAAATTAAACAACGCTGAAGAGGATAAAATTCAGTATATTGAGAATTTACCCAAAAACTCAATATTTTCCTAGGGGTTAACCTACAAATTTTGAGAAAATTTCAAAAAAAATATAAAATTATTTTTTACTGCATAGTTACATCGTGAACTAACATAAGAGGTTTGAAACCTTTGTTGTCTCTTTTTTTGCTAGAGAATAGAGATTTCATAGTAGTTAGTGTGATGATTTAGATAGTATATAAATTTTTATTTAATGTAATTGTTAAAACATTAGAGATAATGTTCATGTACCATGAAAAAAAGTTTTGCATACATTAATATACAAATAGAAAGTAGTTTGAAATTTTAAACATTTATAAAGAGAATAAAATTTAGAGTATAGAACATTTAGATAAAAACTCAATATTTCCGTAGGGGGTTAGTTAATTCACAGTTTCTTAGAAAAATTCAAAAAATATGATAATTTTGTTTTAATGCATAGTTACATAAACTTCAATGTATAGAACATTTACCAAGTTAAAAAAAAGAAACATTGTCCAAGTAAAATGAATTTTTTTTACATTTATTGATATAAATTTAAAATATGGTTAGAAAAATTTTAAATAAACACTAGAAAGAATAAAATTCAGTATATAGAATTTTGATTTTAATGCTGTTTCTCGTAATCATATTGGTTCCAGAGTTCTTGCACCATATCTGTGAAGGAATCGGATGTACTGGCACGTGTGGCATTTGCTGAAAAATTCAAAAAACAAAAAAGAAGCCAAAACGAATAACATGAAAATAACAAACAGCACAGACCAATATAACACACGATGTAAGAAGAGAGAGCGATACCTCGAGCTCAGCAGATTTCATGGCGATGGGGATTTCAAGGCCCACCAGACATGCTCCATACTTTGGTTGTAACATAAAAATATATCAATGTGTTTAATTATGAACCCATTATAACTATAACAACTCAGTTTTAACACATCGAAAACTATACGAACTTGTCATCACACATAATGCATTTAGAAAAGAAGACTGTGAGAAGTGTGAAAAAAAAAATCTATGTTGTCAGGAACACATAATGCATTTAGTTATGAGATCAGTAGATTATTCTCTTTGGTGGATTGTGAAATTGAGATTTCCGAGAAAATAAAAAAGAGGGAAGAATGAATCAACCTCCTCCGAAAGGAGACAAAACTGGAATATAATCTGTAATGTAAACATAACAATTAATATGAGAAAGAACCAATGAAGAATCAAAAGTTAAATTTAGAGTAGATACATAACACTACTAACTACTCCCTCCCTTGAACATGTATACATTTAGATTCAAGAAAGATCATATCCAGTGATCAACATGGAGAACAACTATAGCTTTCTCGATATATTTAACACTGAATTAAGACTCAAATTAATATTAACCTTTTCCTTTCTCTTTGAATTTAGATCATTGATGTAAACATCTATCGGTCACGGCCACAACCGATAGCCAAAAAAAGTTTACCATGAAGTTTTTACGGAACGGTTGATTGAATTGTTAATTCTGATTTCTAAAAAGTTATTTAGTACTTCCTCTGTAAAATATTTTTTTATATTTATATTATTGTAAGTGAATGAAATATAAATAATATATTTATATACATATCTTGAAGTCTTTTCTTTTTTATATATTTTGTTTTTTAAATTAATTAAAACATAGAAAAATGAAATATCTTTATAAAAAGTATTATTTAGTTTTTAAATTATCAAATAACTTATCAATAATTACCAAGTAATTTATAAATCTGTAATTTTTAACATGTATTTAAAATGGTAAATATTCATTTTAATAAATTAAATACAAATACAAAATTTTATTAGCCGTACAAATCAAACTGAATACTAAATATTAAAATACCAAGTACTCGGTTTTTACCCATCCGTAATTGATACAATTACATACATCTTTTTCATTTCATAGTTCATACAAATTTAGTTACTATAAAACTTTTTTACAACAAAAGGCAAGAAGCATATACGTCCCCCATCTTTTTGTTATTGATAAAGTTTTTTTATTTTATTATATAAAAAGTTTGTTTACTTTATTATATAAAAAGTTTGTTTACTTTATTATATAAAAAGTTTATTTACTTTATTTTATAAAAAGTTTGTTTATTATTTTGTACTTATGTGCCCATGCTTGCATGCAAATTGCCGTGTCTCTTATAATATTATTCTCATTCGTAGTCCTTGTATTTGTGAATAACAATAACCATATTTTTTTGGTCTTTGACAAAATAATTCTATTTTTCTGTCAACTTGTGAATAAAAATCATAATGTTCCTTAAAGTAACAGATTCATATAAAACGCAGTGTTGAACTTTCTTTTTTTGGGGTCAAAAACGCAGTGTTGAACTAATTATAAATTAGTATTCGTATTCATGTGTTCCAGACTTGCGTGTCCTCTCGTGAATCCACTTCTTTTGAGATGCGTGCCCATCTCCTAAAATACAATCTGAACTTGTATCGAGCTGAACTTCAAGTTGCCTGTGACTAGTCTTTCTCTAAAGTCAATTCAAGTTACATACACCTTTCAAAGTACTAACCAGAATACTGTATCCAAAATTTTGGGAATTATAAACATTTTTTAAATTTTAAATTTTATAGTTTTAGAACTTTATAGAAAAAATGTGAAGATCAAGACCAATAATTTATAAGATTGTGTTTAGATTCGGTCCTAGCGATCGTATTAATAAAATATATATCATGATAATAGAACAAAAGAGAATAAAACGAATGTCCCTATTAATAAATATAATAACACTGCGAGAAAGTATATACTAAAAATAAGATTTGAAAACACCCAAAATAAGATGAACCTACTAAAATGCCGTCTGATCATTATATATTTATTTATTGTTTTATTTAGTGCTTAGATTTGTAAATCGGAAAACAACCTGTTAACAATGACATTTGCATAATAAAGCAATTTCAAATCGTAAAATCATTTTCCACTATACCATTATGCAACTCACTCTGTTATTTTCCTAGTTCTAAAATGAGTTGAATGAAAACAAAGTTGCTTCCTTAAATATTTAATTCCATTAAACCCAAAAATAGAAATAATTTTAATATGTAAAAAGTCAAATCTTATCGCTGATTATGAAGAAGTTGAATTTTTGATAAAATGCCAGATTAAGAGAAAGGGACAAAAGGTATATATGGAACGAAGGAAAATGTTGTGACATTTGGATCAATTTCTATTAAACAAAAAAATTTACTGTTATTCACACACACATATATATATAATATTTAAAATGGGGATATTATCGAATTTTCAGTTTTAAAATTTATTTTAAATTTTAGTTTTATTAAATGTAAATAGTAGATTTTGATCGATTTGTTGTGATTTGAATATGTTTTGATTTTATTAGTGATAGTATTAAATTTAAATCACATAGATTCATATGGAATTCAAATTTTATCATATACTATATTAAATTGAAGCACATCTTTTCAAATTTTATCATATACTATATTGAATATAAACATTAAGTAAAATAAAGGAAGAGAGAATATATAATGATTATCATTTTATAAGTTAGGTTTTGAAAATAAGTTCTACTCCTGAGGTGTTTGTTAGAGCAACTCCAATGCTCATAACTTGACGTTGAGTATATAAATCATAAACTAATGTTATGCTAATGTTGTTTATATTAATGCATTAGTTTTATATTTTGAAAAAGAGCAAGTAATTACAGCTTGACAAATGTTCAATGGAAATCTAAAGAGAATTTGAACTCTCAAAGGAAGACTTGTACTGTATATAACCTTTCTCTTTTTCTTAATATATTTTGAAATACTCTTTCTAATTAATATCCAAACTCTAAAGATTGTGTTACCAACTACATAAATTTCAACCGTAGAATAGCACCTATCGAGTATTTTCTAAAAGAAAAAATCTCGTATATTTTCCCCTATACAAAACAGATAAAATAAAATAAAATTATATTATAGATTATAAATAAAATAAAATCTCGTATATTTTCCCCTATATTAACCATTTGATCACGGTTAAATGCTAACCACGGTTCACAATATCAAACCTTTAAAAAGCCCACTCTCGCTTCTCATCATTTCATCATCTCTTCTATCTATTATCCTCTCGTAAGCACAGGAAAAAGATGTCGGACGGTAACGGAAACGCTAACGGTGACGGAGGATTTAGCTTCCCGAAAGGACCAGCGATACCAAAGATAACGACGGGAGCTAAAAGAGATAACGAGATATGCCACGACGACAGTGGTCCGACGGTGAAGGCGACGACGCTCGATGAGCTTCACTCGTTACAGAAGAAGCGTTCTGCTCCAACCACTCCTATTTACTCCGAGGACGAGCGCCAAAGGATTCAGCTTCAGTCTATCAGGTAATAACCATTACAACTTTTATTTAGATGTAACATATTCTATAAATATGTTCTGTCTTTTTTTTAAAAAGAAAAGTTTCGAAAAAATATTTTATATCGAATTAAGCAAGATGTTGAATTTTCATGTCAATCGTTTTCATAAGAAAGAAGTACAAAATCAAGAGTTTTGTTTTCTTTTTCATTTGTTGAAATAATTATCTATCTTCGATAAAAAAAAACTAATTATCTTTTAGCTAAGGATATCTCTATTTAATTTATTAAAAATTCTAACGTGAAACACCAAACTTGGAAAATTTTCAATTCATTTTTTCTACTCTTTATGTTTTACATATTTTAGATTTTCACACATATTAATAAAACATATAATAAAATTAATTATTTTATTTTTAAAATTATCTAATTTTTTAAATAACTGTAATTAAATTTATTAACATTTGTAATTAATCATTCTTAATTGATAAAACATCTATGGAAAGTAGAAAATTTTCTCTAGTTTCTTTAGAACATGTAATTTTATAAAATGGAGGATTATTTTGTGCAATATGTATTTTTTGTGAGGCTTTTGATTAGTAATACTTGAAGAAAATGTATGAGCATGTTTAATGCAGGTCCATTAAGTTGAGTCTCTTAGTGTACGGTCCCTTATCTTTTAACTAAAAACGTTAAGGGACGTTTTATAAATAAAAAATTTAAGAGATGTGTCTAAGCATTTTTAGTTAAAAATAAGGAACCGTACAGTAAGAGCATGATTAACTCTAAGAGTTTCTTAGGGACTCTTAACTTTTTTTTTCTTTTTTCTGATTTTTTAAAAAAAAATAAAAAAATAAACCAATCGTGGGCCGCCACGTGTTATTAGAGTCCGTATTTAAAAATCTTTTAAGAACTGTCTTTTGCAGAAGAAATTTAAGGGTAGGTTTTTAGAAAAGTATGGACCCCACCTTTTAGAAACCCCTTAAGTGGATTAATTGTGCTCTAAGAAACTCAATTTAATGGACATTTATTAAACATCCTCTAATGACTATTAACCAAAAAAATATGTACTGTGGTATAAAGTGACACGTAGATAATAAAATTAATGTTAATGGATGACACAGTGCATCATTGGCGTCGCTGACGAGAGAATCAGGACCCAAATTAGTGAGAGGAGACCCGGCGGAGAAGAAGGCCGACGGTTCCACTACTCCGGCGTACGCACACGGCCAACATCCTTCCATCTTCTCTCCAGCCTTGGGAGCCGTCAGTGATAGCTCCTTAAAGTTCACCCACGTCCTCTACAACCTTTCTCCAGCAGAGCTCTATGAGCAAGCTATCAAGTACGAGAAAGGCTCGTTCATCACTTCCAACGGAGCTTTGGCGACTCTTTCCGGTGCCAAGACTGGTCGTGCTCCGAGGGATAAGCGTGTCGTTAGAGATGAGACTACAGAGGACGAGCTTTGGTGGGGAAAGTGAGTATCCTCTGTTTTCATCACTCTGTTTCATCACTCTGTTTTCATTACTCTGTTTTATCCTCTGTTTTAATTACTCTGTTTTCATTACTCTGTTTTATCATAAAAGAGTTGATCTTTTTGAAACTTTGGTTTAGGGGTTCGCCGAATATTGAAATGGATGAACATACCTTCACGGTGAACAGAGAAAGAGCTGTTGATTACTTGAACTCGTTGGAAAAGGTATAAACTTTTTGAATCAACCTCTGTGATCTTTAGCTGTTGATGAACTTGTTGTTACTGTTTTGGTGGGTATTAGGTGTTTGTAAATGATCAGTTCTTGAACTGGGATCCGGAGAACAGAATCAAAGTCAGGATTGTCTCAGCTAGAGCTTACCATTCACTCTTCATGCACAACATGTAAGTCAACAACCTTTCCTTATGAGCAAACAAAATGGGTAACTGGTGAGGGTGGCAGGTGTATCCGGCCAACACCGGAGGAGCTTGAGAGCTTTGGTACTCCGGACTTCACTATATACAATGCTGGACAGTTTCCGTGTAACCGTTACACTCACTACATGACATCATCCACTAGCGTAGACTTAAATCTCAGTAGGAGGGAAATGGTTATACTTGGTACTCAGTATGCTGGTGAAATGAAGAAGGGTCTCTTCAGTGTGATGCATTACCTGATGCCTAAGCGTCGGATACTCTCCCTTCATTCGGGTTGCAATATGGGAAAAGATGGAGATGTTGCTCTCTTCTTTGGTCTCTCAGGTACCGGGAAGACGACGCTGTCTACTGATCACAACAGGTATCTGATTGGAGATGATGAGCATTGTTGGACTGAGACTGGTGTTTCGAACATTGAGGGTGGATGTTATGCCAAGTGTGTTGATCTTTCAAGGGAGAAGGAGCCTGATATCTGGAACTCCATCAAGTTTGGAACAGGTAAAAACTGTTTAGAGAGAAAAATTTATGTCAATGATATAACAAAGGGGCTCTGATTTAATCTCTTTGCAGTTTTGGAAAATGTTGTGTTTGATGAGCACACCAGAGAAGTGGATTACTCTGATAAATCCGTTACAGGTAATAAAGATTGTCTTTTGTTTCTCTTTTTTTTTTACTATAAACAGAGTGATCATCACCAGAGGTTGTTAGCTCAACTGGACTGAACTTTGTGTCAGAGGTTCCCAATTCAAGTGACCACTGGGACGAAACTAATATTACGTGGTTGAACCGACTGATATTTTCCAAAAGAAAAAAAAAATTGAGTGATCATTGTTGATTCTCCTTGTTTTTCAGAGAACACACGTGCTGCATACCCTATTGAGTTCATTCCAAACGCGAAAATACCTTGCGTTGGTCCACACCCAAAGAATGTGATTCTTCTGGCTTGTGATGCCTTTGGTGTTCTCCCTCCTGTGAGCAAGCTGAATCTTGCACAGACCATGTACCACTTCATTAGTGGTTACACTGCTCTAGTATGTTCCAAGAAGCGTCTTCCTTCTCTCTTTTTGAAAATCAATCTCCATAACAAAAGATGTGAACATATATATATATATATATATATATATATATAGGTTGCTGGCACAGAGGACGGCATAAAGGAGCCAACAGCAACATTCTCAGCCTGCTTTGGTGCAGCTTTCATAATGTTGCATCCAACAAAGTATGCAGCTATGTTAGCTGAGAAGATGGAGACACACGGTGCTACTGGATGGCTAGTTAACACTGGCTGGTCCGGTGGCAGCTATGGTGTCGGAAACAGGATCAAGCTGGCATATACTAGGAAGATCATCGATGCGATCCATTCAGGTAGCTTGTTGGAAGCTGAGTTCAAGAAAACAGATATATTTGGGTTTGAAATCCCAACTGAGATTGAAGGGATACCATCAGAGATCTTGGATCCTGTAAACTCGGTTAGTTTCTTCAAAATCTTTTTTTTTAAAGAATGCTAAGAGAGGAATGATGAAACCATATTTGTTGGTTTGATACTGCAGTGGTGTGATAAGGAAGCACATAAGGAGACTCTGTTGAAGCTGGGAGGTTTGTTCAAGAAGAACTTTGAGACGTTTGCTAATCATAAGATTGGTGTGGATGGTAAGCTTACGGAGGAGATTCTCGCTGCTGGTCCTATCTTTTAAGAGAGAAGAAGAAAGAAACAAAGATATTGTTTATGAATAAATAAGACGTGTGTGTGTGTGTATGTGTCGTGCAAGAAAATTTTATATGAAGTGGATCTCTCTCTGTCGAGCCAAAGAACTTTAAAAACGTGTTGGTTATGAACCATGTATGTAATTTTAAGTTCATCTTATTGTCGCTTTATTAAAACTGGACTTTTGTCATTTATTTTCGTTAGGCTCCTACACCACACCAAAACTCAAAAACACTATAATCGACAACAAAACAAACCATCGTTAAAGGTTTGTGATCTCTTCTTACTCTGCTTTAGACATCAACGACTTTGTATATTGGGCAATTCTACAATAAATACATAATCCATGCAGTATGTACAGTAAACAAGAAATGGGCTATATCCACAAAGCCCACAACCTTTTTATTTTAATTTGTTAAATGTACAAATAATTTTATTGCCTTTTGTTTTAAGTTTTCTTAATATTGAAGAATTGGTTAGGATTAGTCAAGAGATAGATGACTACTAGTTTTATTGATGATAACACAAGAGATGGGTGATGAGTTTTTAATGAGAGATGAACCTAAGTGTTTAATATAATATGCATATAATAAGAATCGGTATAGATGCCTATAATTTTTTTGGATTAGTGTGTTTGAAATTTAAATCAGAACTTCTTCTATGTTCTAGTTCGGTTTAGAATCTCATCTTATAAAAAGATCAATCTGAAATATCAAATATTAGTATTTCATTAAAAATGCCTATCAAAATTCTCTTTATTTGAAATTCTTATAAATCAAAGTGATCAAAAGAAAATGATATGAAAAGTTCTTAAAGGTATGTCGATGAAAATAGTAGTTTTTTCCAATATAGCTAATTAATTATTATTGTCGGCTGAGTTGTGTTACCATACTGAACAAGTACGACAAGAAAATGGTGGCAAAACGATTGAAATGGTGGGTGGCATATTAAATCAATAAAATGGAAAGGTAAAATAATACAAAGACATGACATTAATTTTGGTTTAAATAGATTTGTTTTATAAAATTTATGAAGCCCGTCAATTTCTTATCCATAGCTCTTAATTCCATGTGGGTTTGTCCAGTGTGGTGTGCCCTTCTAGATTAGTTAGACTTAATTTGTTTTGATAACTATCGTTTTCATCCAAAAATTTTCAGGGTGTATTACATTCTTGGAAATGGTAGCTAAAATGTATACTAATATATTTACGAAGATCATTCATATAATGTAAAACGGCATTGTTAAAAAAGAACTAGCCAAATAGGTCACTGTGTGATCGAGTGGTAAATTGAATGAGTTGGGACGTTAATACATTTAAAGTTTGATCACCTGCTACGTGAAACTAAGTGGACACATACACGGATATGGATCTATGTTTTCGAACTCATTTACATATTTGAAAAAAAGGTCTATCCGTAGATTGCACCTCCTCTTGAAAATTACTCTAAACCTTTATATAGGTTCAGGATATCCCAAATTTAAAAGAAAAAATTGCCTGGTAGAATTCAATATTTTCTTAAGATGTTTGAGTGAGAAAATGATATAAATAGAGATGGGGATATGAACTATTCAACGAGCAAGACTTGTGTGGTGTGGAGAATGAAATGAAAGCTAATATCCATAAATTAAAACATAGGCATATCCCTACACTGACGCCTCTCCACATTTAACAACTTTCATATTTTCATTTTCTTGAAAATTAGAATGGTCATGTTATGTACGGGCCTAAATACTTCACAGCTACTCTCATCAAAGCAGCTATAAAAATCGTGCAAAATAAACAGGGAACACAGGATATGTGAAATAAATAATGTAATCTAATTATCGAACAAATCTTAGCATGCCATCATATGGCTAAAAACATAAGTAAGTGTCATCTTGCTTGTCCCGCATCGAAATTAAGTGTCGTTAACCATTACATTAAGTTAGGGTTTGAAAAATCGTGTGATATTGAAATCTCTTTTTGTTGTTGTGAGACCCGCATCTCACGTAATAATATAATAATAATATTTATTGTCTGAAATACCATCATAATAATTATACATAAAAATCCAAATATCTTAAATCCAAATATTACATAAAACTCGCGGAAGTGTCGATAATATTTTTAAATAAGTCTGAAATAAAGCGAAGAACAATCCCAAATGCACCAGTCCGATATGATCAACCCTGATCGTCAGTATCACCTGAAAGGGGGAACGAAAGGAGGGGTGAGCAACAGGGGAGTCACTCAGTGAGGTATGGGATGCTAGACACGCAAACCACTGACTTGGGTAAAAGAACTCCCACTATGGAAGTTTAGCACTAACATGAACAAACACGATGTCTAGGACATCACACGAAACAATCAATGCAATGATAGCACATAGATAAGCCATACGCTCTGCATTCTCCTCTATGGATATATGTAAATATGCTACGCGTAGCTGGTACAGTATGCCTCTGTACCCCCGCACCCTAACCCTGTGGCAAGGTACATCCCCCGCACTGGAGGGCCGTCTCTACCACATGCGTCGAATACAAACGTCTCTGCGTGGCGTTCCAAACAAATATGCGTCGGTAGCCCAGAATTACGTCTCCGAACCTCGCCCACCACATGGTACAGAACTACGTCTCTGTACCCCCAAACCCAATCCCTATGGCAAGGTACATCCCCCGCACTGGAGGGCCGTCTCTACCACATGTGAGCTGTAGCAAGGTACATCCCCCGCACTGGAGGGCCGTCTCTACTACATGTGAGTTGTGGTGAGTCGAGCACACGACCTTATCACATAGTCCCTACTAATATATATCTAAATACATATATATATGTACCATCGCTCAATATCACTCAATTATATCAATAGTTGAATCCTCTAGACCCCTAGTTTCGTTTCGCAAAGAATGAACTAACTACCACGCAAGACTCGATTTCAATCAGACGGAACATGTTTCGAAACTAAACGACAATAGGAAGAATTCTAATACTGGTTCGGGATTTACGGAATAGACCCTCACCTTAGCAATATGGAAAAGTGGTACTTGTGGACTCCTGGGGCTCAAACAGACTCCAAATCTGAAATCAGAACGAAAAATCGAGTCAGAACGCCTTTCGAACGGGTTAAAACGGGTAAACGGTAGCCCGGTCAAAAAGTCAAATCGCAGGTCAAAGTCAACCCTGGTCAAACCTTATCCAATTGAAATTGAATTAAACCAACCGGTTTTCCTTAACCGAACCAAAATCAATTTAAACCGAAAATCGAATTAAACCGAACCGGACCGAATTAAACCGGTCAAACCGGTCAATCGGTCAACTCGCCGGTCAACGGCGGTCCGGCGGCGGTCCGGCGGTGGTCCGGCGGTGGTCCTGCGGTGGTCCTGCGGCGGTCCGGCGGTGGTCCGGCGGTGGTCCGGCGGCGGTCCGGCGGTGGTCCGGCGGCGGTCCGGCGGCGTTCCGGCGGCGTTCCGGCGGTGGTCCGGCGGTGGTCCGGCGGTGGTCCGGCGGTGGTCCGGCGGCGGCGCGTGGATGCACGCGCGCGGTTGACGAAACTTCCGGAGGCGCGTGCGGCTTCGTCCGGTGTCCGATCTGGGCGATTCTGGTGTCTACGGCTTCGTCTCGACGAGAGGAACGCGATGGTGGTCTCGGATTTACGAGATTCTTCACGGTTAGAAAGTTATGGGCATTTTACTAAACGAACGAAAATAAAACTCTATGGGTGGTGGTTTCCAGTGCTTACCAACTCCGGAGAAAGGCAGCGACGAGCTGTACACGGTCTGAGGGTGCAGTGGCTCCGGTGGCGTGCTCTGCCGGCGACTTTCTCTCTCTCCTCTCTCTCCTCTCTCTCCTTTTCTTCTTCTCTTCTTCCTCTCTTCTTCCGTTTCTTTCTCTTCACCCTTTTTCTTTTCTTTAATTTTTGGTTTGGTGGGAAGTGAAGGAGGTGATAATTGTGGGTTATTGGAGAGTAGGTAGTGGGTGAAGGTAGGGTGGTAGGTGAGTGGGATGTTACAATTCTCCCCCACTACAAAGGAATTCGTCCCGAATTCAAGTCAAGAGTTGACTGCCCAATATCATCCTGGAAGAGCTTCCGTGTCAAATAGAGTGTGAGCTGACTCACCTTCAACCAAAACTGATTAACTTCTATTGTAACCGAATACCAACATCATTCAAGGAATAATACTCACGGAAAGGTGCTATTTAATTTCTTTTTAAAATACCCAAATTCCCAAAAACGTTTTCGAAAAATCATTTTTTTTTTTAAATCGATGTAATCGGGTCTCCACGAATCGCCATCCCGGGTCGGAGCCGGGACAGAACCCGCTCTGATACCAAATTGTGAGACCCGCATCTCACGTAATAATATAATAATAATATTTATTGTCTGAAATACCATCATAATAATTATACATAAAAATCCAAATATCTTAAATCCAAATATTACATAAAACTCGCGGAAGTGTCGATAATATTTTTAAATAAGTCTGAAATAAAGCGAAGAACAATCCCAAATGCACCAGTCCGATATGATCAACCCTGATCGTCAGTATCACCTGAAAGGGGGAACGAAAGGAGGGGTGAGCAACAGGGGAGTCACTCAGTGAGGTATGGGATGCTAGACACGCAAACCACTGACTTGGGTAAAAGAACTCCCACTATGGAAGTTTAGCACTAACATGAACAAACACGATGTCTAGGACATCACACGAAACAATCAATGCAATGATAGCACATAGATAAGCCATACGCTCTGCATTCTCCTCTATGGATATATGTAAATATGCTACGCGTAGCTGGTACAGTATGCCTCTGTACCCCCGCACCCTAACCCTGTGGCAAGGTACATCCCCCGCACTGGAGGGCCGTCTCTACCACATGCGTCGAATACAAACGTCTCTGCGTGGCGTTCCAAACAAATATGCGTCGGTAGCCCAGAATTACGTCTCCGAACCTCGCCCACCACATGGTACAGAACTACGTCTCTGTACCCCCAAACCCAATCCCTATGGCAAGGTACATCCCCCGCACTGGAGGGCCGTCTCTACCACATGTGAGCTGTAGCAAGGTACATCCCCCGCACTGGAGGGCCGTCTCTACTACATGTGAGTTGTGGTGAGTCGAGCACACGACCTTATCACATAGTCCCTACTAATATATATCTAAATACATATATATATGTACCATCGCTCAATATCACTCAATTATATCAATAGTTGAATCCTCTAGACCCCTAGTTTCGTTTCGCAAAGAATGAACTAACTACCACGCAAGACTCGATTTCAATCAGACGGAACATGTTTCGAAACTAAACGACAATAGGAAGAATTCTAATACTGGTTCGGGATTTACGGAATAGACCCTCACCTTAGCAATATGGAAAAGTGGTACTTGTGGACTCCTGGGGCTCAAACAGACTCCAAATCTGAAATCAGAACGAAAAATCGAGTCAGAACGCCTTTCGAACGGGTTAAAACGGGTAAACGGTAGCCCGGTCAAAAAGTCAACTCGCAGGTCAAAGTCAACCCTGGTCAAACCTTATCCAATTGAAATTGAATTAAACCAACCGGTTTTCCTTAACCGAACCAAAATCAATTTAAACCGAAAATCGAATTAAACCGAACCGGACCGAATTAAACCGGTCAAACCGGTCAATCGGTCAACTCGCCGGTCAGCGGCGGTCCGGCGGCGGTCCGGCGGTGGTCCGGCGGTGGTCCTGCGGTGGTCCTGCGGCGGTTCGGCGGTGGTCCGGTGGTGGTCCGGCGGCGGTCCGGCGGTGGTCCGGCGGCGGTCCGGCGGCGTTCCGGCGGCGTTCCGGCGGTGGTCCGGCGGTGGTCCGGCGGCGGTCCGGCGGCGGTCCGGCGGCGGCGCGTGGATGCACGCGCGCGGTTGACGAAACTTCCGGAGGCGCGTGCGGCTTCGTCCGGTGTCCGATCTGGGCGATTCTGGTGTCTACGGCTTCGTCTCGACGAGAGGAACGCGATGGTGGTCTCGGATTTACGAGATTCTTCACGGTTAGAAAGTTATGGGCATTTTACTAAACGAACGAAAATAAAACTCTATGGGTGGTGGTTTCCAGTGCTTACCAACTCCGGAGAAAGGCAGCGACGAGCTGTACACGGTCTGAGGGTGCAGTGGCTCCGGTGGCGTGCTCTGCCGGCGACTTTCTCTCTCTCCTCTCTCTCCTCTCTCTCCTCTTCTTCTTCTCTTCTTCCTCTCTTCTTCCGTTTCTTTCTCTTCACCCTTTTTCTTTTCTTTAATTTTTGGTTTGGTGGGAAGTGAAGGAGGTGATAATTGTGGGTTATTGGAGAGTAGGTAGTGGGTGAAGGTAGGGTGGTAGGTGAGTGGGATGTTACAGTTGTGATACAAAAATACGAAAACTAACTTTGTGTAGGGACTTACCTTATAGGTGCTGCGACTGGCTAGTATGGGAGTGGCGGGGTTTCCAGCCCGCTTTTGTGCAAGTTGTTTTAGGCGGTAGTAGCGAGCGCTTGCTCGATTTGGGATGCGGTTCAAAGCGTCGTGTAGCGCTACATACAAACCGGCTTTGGTGGCATTCGCAAGGCTCTTCGGTAGGTATTTGAATCCTTCCCTTTGGTCATCTTGAGCTTCATAGATGGAGAAAGTTATAAGCTTTGTGGAGATCATCGGGAACTAGTTACTCCGAAAACGTTAAAGGGAATTCCCGGCATCCAAGGCAACGAGGAGAACCTCACATTCCCGAGGTTCACGTTGATGGTTGAGAACGGAGACCGATATCAAAGAATTTCAAAAAACAAACTAGTAGAATGTGTTGGGTTAAGTGGGTGGGCGAAACTAGAATTGTAATAGATTGACTTTGATACTTTTGTTCAAAACAAGCTAACCGTATCTGATTCATGATTATCAGCAGATTTTTATTTACAATATTTAATTTTCTTTTTAAAAAAACTTTGTGTAGGGAAATAATATACTAATATTCACCATTAATAATAATAATACACGATTGTATCATCTTCGTGAGGCATATATAGCAGAGAGGTGCAGTTGTGTGATTGAGATCGCACCGCGCGTTTCAGTTCAGTCCGTTGGCAAAATTCATCTGCTTCAATCATTGAGAGTCAAAAAAAAAAGATTTTGATCACAATTATTGGAATCAGATTTTTGTTTTCATAGTTACTATATAATACTTGTTTAACATGACACTACGACAAATATAATAAGTAATGGGATTAGTTTTACCAAACAGTGGACGAAATAAATCAAATTCAAATAACAAAAAAGAGTGAAAGAACAGTAAGATTGGGGAAAGAAACAAGAGAAATTCAATGAATATTAAAACATAATAATAACAACAATAATACAAAAGTGGTAGGTCCAAACAAATTTGAAACGATCGATCAGTGGCTAGCTGTACTGAAAAGCTAAGCTCTAAATGATACCTTCCCCAATAAAATAATAAGTATACGTACACTTACCTGCATGCCTCTCTATAAATATGGATTCGATTTCGATCAAACCCATCATCACAAGCTTTTCATTATATTCAACTACAAAGTAACAAATGGTGGTGTCACTCTTCTCTGCAAGGAATGCTTTCCTTATAAGCTTATGCTTATTTGCAGCATTGTACCGGCCGGTTTTGAGTAGACCGGCTAAGTTTGCGGATGACTTTAGGATCACATGGTCCGATACTCATATCACTCAAATCGATGGAGGAAGAGCCATTCAGCTCAAGTTAGACCCTAGCTCAGGTTCTTACATGCATTATTATAATCAATTCTATGGAAACCTAACCTTCAAATCCATTTTTAAAATATTTTGGTTAACATTGGTTTAGGATGTGGGTTCGCTTCGAAGAAGCAGTATTTATTTGGCCGAGTTAGCATGAAAATTAAACTCATCCCCGGTGATTCCGCAGGAACAGTTGCTGCGTTCTATGTAAACATATATACAAATATTTTAAGTTTACTACATTGGTTATAATATAAATAAATCGATATATGTAATTATTGTGCAGATGAATTCAGATACAGATTCTGTAAGAGATGAACTAGATTTTGAGTTCTTGGGAAACCGAAGTGGACAACCTTACACTGTGCAAACTAACGTATTTGCTCATGGTAAAGGCGATAGAGAGCAAAGAGTGAACCTTTGGTTTGATCCTTCTCTTGACTTCCACGAGTACGTCATTTCATGGAACCATCTCCGTATTGTGTAAGTCATTTGTAACCAATAATAACACTTGTGACTAATTATTAACAGAGGAATGTGACCTATAGGTGTTTTAACAGCAATAAAACTAACCAATAATTTGGTACTATAATATTCGGTTAACTTTTCCTGTCTTTTCATATTGTCACGAGAGACATGATTGGTTTAATTATATTGTGTCGGCCACGGGCCAAATCTATAGTAAGAGAATGAAAGAGACAGCATATTTGTTTTGGGCACATTCATAAAGGTCCCATATATTTAACAATTATTTTGTCAAATATTTATGGGCCTATTTGTTGCATTACATTATATAAGATCTAATAGCTCATTTTCTAAACGTTTAATATGTGTGGTGTGTAGGTTCTACGTAGACAATGTCCCCATTAGGGTTTATAAGAACAACGAGGCTAGGAAAGTACCATACCCAAGATTCCAACCAATGGGTGTATATTCCACATTATGGGAAGCCGATGATTGGGCAACACGTGGAGGAATAGAGAAAATCAATTGGTCGGGAGCTCCATTTTATGCGTACTACAAAGATTTTGATATAGAAGGATGTTCGGTTCCGGGACCAGCAGATTGTCCAGCTAATCCAAAGAACTGGTGGGAAGGCAGTGCGTACCACCAACTGAGTCCAGCTGAGGCTCGAAGTTATAGATGGGTCCGAGTGAACCATATGATCTATGATTACTGTACCGATAGGTCTCGTTTTCCTGTTCCTCCCCCGGAATGCTCTGCTGGAATATGATCTAGACAGACGTGTAATGTCTTTAAAACAAGAGCAAATGCCAAGTGGTTCCACCAGTAACGTTGTAGTGTGGTTGACGAGTCTTGTTGTATGCTATGAACTATTCATTATCAATCTGGTTGTGGTCAAATGTTCATATATATCTTTGAAATTTACTTTGTATTATTGATCTATTATGTGTGAAGAAAACCATGTTTATTTGTAGGAATGGTGTTTGGTACTTTGGTTCGGTTTATCAAAATTTCCTCCGAACAAAAAAAATGACAAATCAATCTAACCTAAAAGAAAATTAAACGAGTAATTAATTAAAGTACAATTTTACTTATTAAGTTAGAGCATCTTTCTCCTTAAAACTCATTTGGGATTCTTATTTTTATTTTATTCTTTTTTTTTATTAAAGAATCAAATCAATTATGGGCCGTCACGTGTCAGTGGAGCCCGCGAACAGTGCAAGAAGTATTTCTTATTTCGTGAATTTTATAACCGTTTCTTGTTGTTTTCGTAAGCCCCACACCAATTTTTTTTTTTAAAAATCTCTTTAAAAACCGCAATGAAGATGCTCTTAGTTCTATTATTTTACTCCACTATACTGCCTAGGGTTTTCAATCCTTTTTCATGATTGGGCTTGTTTGGTAATTAGTTTCATCTTAATGGATCTAATCTTCCAGTCTTCTCTTTCACATAATTATATTGGGCCTTGAGGCAATAAGATGCAAGTTTTTAATTTGACACATAAGAACTTGTCAATATATATATATACTAACGAGAAAATTAGATTAGTCGATCTTTTTGTTACTGTCATCGTAAAAATTTATGTTTATTTTACGCCATACGCAACCTCTCCAAAGCCTTTTGTTCTCTTAATTCTCTCTCGTGGTTCAAAATCTGTCATATAATAGATACTACATATATAGCATGTGGTCGAAAGGCCTTTTTGGGTTATGAGAACGGTTAGGGCTAGTTTTGGTTTGGTCCATATATGATCAACGATGCTAGAGAGCTGGTGGAATTAATTAAGCCAAATCTGTCAAGTCCAATATTTTATAGTTGGCCGTAAGATTATGAATCTGGACTTTAATTGTGACGTTGGATCATATATGAAACAGTATTTAAAGCAGCAACACTTCTTACAACAATATCAAATGAGCCCATCAACACATTTCTAGCGAAGAAGTGTCAAACAAGTCTCTTTTGTTGATATTGATGCCTTGATGGGCAGATAGGCAAAGCCAATGATGAAGATGGCAAAAGATGATGAATGTGATGACGAAAATATGATTAGATGAGGTCAGCATGTGAAACAAGAGTGGCTACAAGTCTACAAAACATTGGTTTGATTTGATCAAAAAGAAAGTGATGTGATAAATCAGCTAGAAGATAAGATTATGGGGTCCGTAGATGTAATTGGAATGGTCCAAATCTGTAACTTTATGTGACGAATAGATGAATGGTGAGTAGTGACTAAGCTAATGCTTTTCTTTGTCTTTCCTTTACACAAAACTTGAAACTTCCTGGCTGTTTTCATCTTCTATCAAATCACAATAAAATAAATATAGTAAATAGCGATAAGGAAATGAAAAGTGATGATGTAGTTTGATGTAACACAAGCTATTTTGCAACATCTCATAACTATACTAAAGGTATGGACATTAGGTAAATTTGTGAAGATTTTTAGAGCATGTTTATCGGGGTAGTTTAGGAGGGATTCTTAACCAAAAATAAAAATGAACTTTTGTCTAAGAAATGTTGCCAAAAACCTCAAATTAGGAACTGAGTCTTACACTGTTTCGAAGACCCCACAGACATGTGACGATCCGTGATTAGTTTGTTTTTAATATTTTCTTTTAGTCAGACAAAAAAAAATAAGTATCCCAAATGAGTTTTAAGGATAAACATGCTCTTACCATCTCTAGTTCTCTCTTTTTTTTTGTTCACACCATTTCTATCTCTCTTTTGTTACTTTTCAAAATTATTTATACTACCCTTTTGGACAAACTATACTGTCTCTTTCTTTTCTGTCAAAGCTGCCCATCTGTTTAAACCATATTTTAGTCGGTAACATATGTGTCTATCTGAATCAAAAGCTACTAAATTCAAATGTGAGTTTATTTGACAAAAAGGTGGTTTATATGTATATGAGTTGGATAACAAAATATTATGGAATCCAAACTTATGGGTTGTGGTATTTATGTGTTGTTTTAGAGTAACATCAAGTACTTAATTTGCAATCACCTTTAGCTATATCCAGATGGACAAATTACTGATAAATAATTTTTCACAATACAATTATACTTATAGAAAAAATGAAATAATTTTATATTCTCTTCTCATCCTCAGTTTAAAAGTGTTTATATTTTGTCCGTCAGTTGGCCAAGTCTATATGCAAAACATGGTATACTACTTTTACAAAAAACATTTAATTTATTTTGCATAATATTTAGGGTGAATTAGGTGTATATACAAAGTCTCAAATTTCTAAGTCTGTGGTAAAATATAGCATTCCAAATATTCTAAGCATTATTTGAAAAATAATGTCATCGTTTAAGCATGTACGCAAACACAAATATGTCCGGATTTTATCTAAGAAAATGTTATCTTGATTTATCCTTATAACATCACAATCATATAGTATATCTAAAATGATAACAAGTTAACAACAACAACATAAATTATGTTTTAACTCTTCTTCACTGATCAACAACACGTATAATACATTTCGTTGTCAATTATGAGGATTTTTTGGTATACGTCAGATGCTTTTGTTTTCGAAAAGGATTTTTATATAATTATATATTATAATGTTTTGTACTTCAAGTTTCATTAGTTAAAATTTAGACGTATCTTCTAACTTTGAATGCATGTGAAATGACAATGTTCTATTATAAGAATGTAATAATTAGAGGAACATGCACATATGGTCTTGACTCAAAAGGAGAATGTTTGATGTGTCAATTAGATTACTAAAGATAAAATGATTTGACAAACTGGATCATGAAACTCATGAGAACCACATGTTCTTTTGAAAATTTTGCCACACGAACAATTAACTAAATGCAAATCTTCACTACATCTTGAGAGTTTTATTTCTTTTTAAAATGAAAGGTATGTAGGTTGTTTTGCAACCTAACTACGAGAGAGATATGATATATTAAATCTTTGATAACAGTTGCAGTTGAATAAAATTATGTAGAAATAAAAAAAAACTTCGATATATTAGATCGATCATGTAAGAAAGTATGTATACTGGTAATATGTTTTAACGCAAAGCAACAAAAATCTAGAGAATCATAAATAGAATTGACAGAAAATCCGGAGGAGTGACAGGATCACATGGTTTTCCACATTTTATGCATCAATCACTTAAAGGGGTCAAAATTCTTGTAACATGGTACATCATAAGTGAAGCAAAAATGAGCAATACACTACCATATATCTTGCTTTTTGACTAAATATATTTTATGATATCACATGCTATATTTGCTATATAAGAGCCGCATCTAGTAGTTCTACAATGTCCCAGCTACTCAATAGTCCCATCTTCTTCCTCTACAATGTGCCAATTATTTACCTAAACACTCCCTTATAATGGTTCGAGTCCAGTGACAGCTAAAAAGTTAGATAAAGAAACCAAAGTTTGTACTTGAACACAATAACTAAGGGCTCGATTGGTTTTACCACTAGCATCCGCAACGATGTGTTTGTGACTGGTAGCGATTCTTGGAATTTTAAAGCAATTTCAAAATGTTGTAAACCGTTTTATACCGTTCCAATTCTCTCAAAATTTTTTTTTTCAAAATCAAAAGATGGTTCTAAATAACATTTGCATTTGCAGATATGGTTATAGGAGTAAAACTAAAATAATAATTTTCTAAAAAATAATATAAATATAAAAATAAAGTATTTAATTAATTTTAAAACTAAGATAATATAAATACTAATATATATGTATAAATTATATTTTAACTAAAATTCTAAAACTTTAAACAAAACTATTTTCTAGAATTTTTAGACATTAATAATATCTATACATTTATAACCCAAAATATGATTTAATGTTTTAATAGCTATACAAAGTGTTAATTTTATTATTTTATTATTAAATCGATGTTGTGTTTAATAGTATCTCAGTAATAAGTACTTTTTAAAGGTAACTTTTTTAACTGATGTATCAGTTATAAAAATCAATTTCTAACGTTTAAAATTGAAACATTCACATCCGTAAATTTTTGTAGCTGTAACTTCTACATTTACACCAATGAGACCCTAAGGCTATTGTTGACAAAAACATTTGTCCATAATAATCCTAGCATAAGCTCCAAAAATATACCTACCGTCGATGACTATGTTTTAGATGCACCGGACCAGAAAAATATACCAAGCTATATTGTTTAAAATATACATATAGAGAGAGAGACTCATATGTATATACAAAGGGTCTAAAATCAAATCATGATGTTTGGGTATTTCCTTACCCTTTTATACAAAACAATTACACAAATAGTCATATACTACTTTAGTTGCCTGTATGATATATTTAAAGCTAAGTGAAATTTATTCGGCGTTATCTACCAACCTCTAACAAACACGCGCAATGGGGCTTTAAGCCTCTTAGAGCACCATTAATGGGGGTGCTTAGAAGGGTGCTTAGCGTGTGGGGCCCACCAAAAAGCTAAGCACCTCCTAAGCACCACCTCTTAAATTGCTTGTTTAAGCACCAGTTCTTGCACTATTCGCGGGCCCCACTGACACGTGGCGGCCCGCTTTGGTTAATGGTGCTCTTATATCATATAATGTTGTGTTATCATTTCAATTTTGTTTTAGAAAAATGTTCCTTAATATTTTAATTCAGTTTAGTAAAATTATGACACAAATTTGTGTTATATTTATAAGACCTATGTTACATGACCCAAAGTTCTTCTGATTCGTGTGTGAAAACTCTAATCAACATTTAATTTGAGATAAAGATTAAGCAAAAAAAAACCATTTAATTTGAGATGAAAGAAATATAAAAGTAAGCGGTTTTGAATGGACTGAAAATAATAATAATAGTAGAAGACTTGTATATGCCCACCATTAGCTGAGATACTTCTCGATTGTAATCACAATCAAATTAAATATTTGATTAATTAAATTACAAAGTATAAAGCAAACATATATATATACACTATTATATTGATACTGGTAAGATAACGCGTTTAAAGGTTATCTGTGACACGAAGGTTTGTTATGCTAACTTATGTTTGTTGCAATATCAGTTTTTGCAAACGAATTATCATTCAAGAAATTTTATAATATGATTTGTTTTGGAGTTATGAAAAGTCGGGAACATGATATCGACAAACCGGCAATTTAACCAGCAGTCGACACATGTCATTTGCTATTCTTAATACACTAATTATATTCGTATGTGGACACGTAAAGCAAATCTATCAATCATTAAAAGAACCCCAGATAAACTAGTCAATTGCATAAGTATAATATTAAATACCATGCAATGCTAATCTTAATATACACTCATATCACAAAAATAAAACACATGTCCTCTACAATTAATCGATTCCGGCAAATTTAATACTTCTCACCACTCATCAGAATCTTGCCCGTCTAATATTAAATCTTTTGTATTTGCTTGATTGAACGACATTTTAGCAACGATGACCACGTATATTTTTTTGAACTACACAATGACAACGTATATTTCGAAAGTGATTAGTCTTCATTTCACAAATATTTCAAATCCTATTTTTTATTGATTTATAACTTCAATTTAAATTTTTAATAAACTTTTATTTTAAATTTTCTTGTTTTAGTGTATTAACAAAATATAAAATAAAAGTTAAATAGGTAAAAATATATATAATCATTAGTTAGATAAGTTTTTGTGGACATAAAAAACAGTTTACATTATTTATTCAAAAATAATGTTGCTCAACAAAAAGTTCGCTTGATCGATTCAGAAATTAGATTATCTATTAGAAGTTTAAATTTAGGAATTTAATTTTCATTAAGAATAGTCTATTTAAAATAAAAAAAATAAACTGGACTTCTAATGGGTTTCAAACTCAAAATATCTAGACATTATTGAAAACAATATTGAAAGCAACAAAATAGATGTATGAGAAAAGATAGGGTAAAACAAGATTTGGATAAAAATATTTCTTATGGTAATACTAATAGTACTCATTATTGAAGGGAGGGTGAGAAAAGTAGAAAAGGGGACAGTAAAAGAGAATGAATCCGTGAAAATAGATATGAGCTTCCAAGAAGGTCATCGATATCCCCAGACCAGAAAGTCATCTCATCATTAATGGTCCACCACCTTAATTTCAGGGTCACTAGTCTTATGATTTTCATGTGGACTCTCTCGTCATCTCATCTGCCATCATCACGCATGTTTATATGATGTTCCTTACTCGAACATCATATAAACATTACACCCTTCTTGTGCATGTACGTTTGAAATGGGAAGAATCATGAATATGATACGTTATATCATATATATGAGTTCATGCATCAAGTATTTTAATACTTTATGAAAATCTCTCGCTGTCATTTTCATATATATTTTAGTATAATATGTCTCGTTTTCATGTATTTATTAAACAAAAATGAGTATACGCGTATAATAAATATATGCATACTATGAAGTGCGAAAAGTCATATAATTAAATCCACATGATATATAACATGGTCATGAGAAGAAAAAATGAAGAGAAGATCACGTGAAGCATGCCCCACCTTACCCCTTAAAGACAGAGCATCTCACTACTTCAAATCTTCAAGAACATTTATTTCATATTTATCATGAATTATTTGTTTCCAGTTATTTTCATAAAATAATATGTACAATTCTTTTCTTTGCTATCAAGCATTGTGAATCTTTTATTGTTGTCATTTATGGATAATATTTGATTACATATGTGAACACGTTTATGCTTTGTGTGTATTAAGCTATTGGCTTTTCTAATTTGTCAGGATCACAGTTTTATTGTTTTAGCTTTCTGTTATAAATTATTTATTATTTTTATTATTTATGGATAAATTAAAAAGGTCTGAGTTTAAGGAGATGTATCAATACACGTGAGCTAACCTCTTTGCCCCACACCCTTTATCTCCCTCACTTAAAATCATTCACACCCATCAAATGATTTTTCCAATTTCTGTTGCGTTGGATAATCTTAAAAAAAAAACCATTTTCTCTGGAGCTTAGTTTTTATAATTGTGTAATTTAAAAACAAAATTTCGATTTAGATTATAATAAGTTATATATTGATTTACATGGAATAGTTAGGCTTACCGGATTAAAAATCTTCTTCAACGTTTTCTTTTCACTACCTTCACCCTCTCTAAGTTCTTAGTTTCTCGATCCATCTATAATTAGTTATAATTATGGTGTCATTTCTTGGTGGGATTGTTATCAACTAATATATTTCCATTCTTGGTTTCTAACTTTCTACGATTGAAAACAAATATCCCATATCTAAGAACAATATAAAATAATGGATCTTTAGAAACTTTGTAATCATAACATTTTAGTGGATACTTTTACAAATATATACACGATCTTCCTGTTAATAGAATCAATCTAAGAACGCTTAGAAAACCTTGAAAAGGAAGGAGCAAAGCGAAATGTTTTGTAGTTTACGTCGTTTAAAGTGTGAACCAAAAATTATAACCCATATCTAATTACAAGCTCACGTTAAGAAATATAATAAATAAGTCTTATATTCAAGTGAACAAAACAATCATTTGGTAAGACATAATAAATCACTGAAAGTTGTACAAAATTTATTATAATAATTATTTATTTTTTACAAGCAAAATTATATTATAATACTAATACATTTGAAGAAAAAAAACAAAAGAAGATAGATTAGCAAGTACTATTATTTTCTTTTTTTTTCTCTACAAAATGAAAACTATAATTACAAACTATATTTTTCTTCATCAACCAACAATCCCACCGAAAAATAAAGTGGGATCGTTGAAGGGTCTTATCTATAAAGATTAAAGACTATTCCCCAATATTCCCCAAATTTTAACTCAAGACTTTTTCCAGATTTATCTTATAACTAATTCCTAATAGGATGTGAAAAAAAAACAAATTAATTAATAAGTAATTAACAAGCTGCAGAAGGACTAGTGAAAGGGTTGTAGAAGCGAGGCTTTGTGACGATGGAGAAAGCTCCCTTCGCCGTTCCTCCATCAACCTCTGCCGTTCCTCCGCCGCCTCCTCCACCACCACCACCGTTGAGTCTCTCACAAGAAGGGCACATCGTCAAAGTCGCCGCCGGCATGTGCATGTAAAAAGGTTGTGACATCTTTAAAGCCTTAAGATCCTGAAGCTCTTTTTGAAGCCTTCTATTCTCATCCGTTAGAGATTCACAACATTTCTTCAAAATCTCACAATCCACTTCTGTTTGCTTTAGTTTTGTCCTGCCCAATTAAAAAAAAAAAGAGTCATAAGAATAAAAAGTAATATTACATGGACCAAAATTTTCTTAAAATTTAATTTACCTAGCTCTCCTGTTTTGGAACCACACTTCAACTTGCCTAGGCCTTAGATTCAGCTGTCTCGCAAGAGCTTGTTTTTGCTTCTGTGAATATTAAAAAAAAGTAATAATAATAATTATGATATGATCAGCGTAAAATTTAAAAAAAATTTAACTAAAGAGAAATAAATAAACTATATCTTACGGGATTAAGAGTACTGTGAAGCTTAAAGTTCTCTTCAAGAAGAGCAGATTGTTGTTTAGTGAGTCTAAGCTTTTTACGAGCACTAACACCTTCTTCATCTTCATGATCATCACTCGCTCTCGAACACACCACTCTCTCCGTTGTCTCCCCCGCCTCTTCTTCGCCGCAAATATCTCTTTCTCTCTTTACCCTTCCGCTAGAGAAAGATGAGATGCCGCTATGAGATGAAGTCTGCCGACAAACTTGGCTTCCAGCTCCGGCAACGTTCACCTCAACCGTCTTGGTCATGTAGCTCTCACCGGAGAGGCTTAGGGTCAACGAAGGGTCGAGATGGTGATCCACGGTCGAGGAAGTTTTCTTGGTGGCATGATTGTAAATATTAGGCGTTACTGAGAGGCCTAGACCAAGAACAAGACCCGTGTTGCATGAATCATCAAGACCCATCTGAAGAGAATAAAGATGATCTTTGAATCTCTTCTTGTAATAAAAAGCTACAAAATCTTGAGAGTAGAAGAAAAGTTTTGTTTGTTAAGAAATGCTTTTGGTGAAGTTTGGGAGATAATTGGGACGAAATGAAATGAAGCGGCTTCTTCTTAAGAAGGAGAAGATAGTTTTTTTTTTTGTATTAATTTTTTTATGGGTGGGTGGGTGGGTGGCTAATAATTAGAATTAATCAAAGGAATGATTTTATTTTTGCGTAGGATTATTTTATAATTTCAAAAATAAATGTGGTTAATTAATCAAATAATGAAGCCACAATTCTCTCTCAGTTACAAAGGTTGACCAAATGAGCACCCCACTTGCAACTATTCTTCCCATTTCATAAATTCCTATATTACTAGTAGTATTTATCGTATTCAATACTATATCCTTTTGTCATATTTTCTTTTCTTCTTTTAAGGGTAAAAACGTTAAATTTATCGTACTTTCTTACAAACGTGCTTTGAAAGTATCTATAGTTTTAACAGGAATATTTCAGATTAATGTATAGATTAACCTTCGTAACATATACTCTCTCCGTTTCCATTTTTTATAGTTATAGAAAAAAGATTTGTTTCAAAATAAATATCATTTTATAATTTCAATGCATAATTTATTAATTTTATATTTTTTATTTGTTTATTAGTTAAAATGTGGTTAGATGTACATGTAATTGTGTTTTTATCTAGAACATATGTAAAATTAAATGTTTTCTCAATCTCTATGTACAAATCTAAAACGACACATAAAATTGAAACGGATATAGTATATATGTTATGTGAATAATTACTTTAAATTAGACATTTTGTTATTCCTTTCAATCCTAAAAACTTCAATTTCAAAGAATATAAAACTTGAGTCCAATACATGTTAATTAGCCTCTCCAAAACTTTGATTTGTTGGTCCAATGATCTCAATTGTTATGAATTCTAGTATCGGAATTGATTTCTGCATTTTTTTCTTTTAAAATATAAAAGATAAATGTTTTAAAAATAATATTAGAGTACATATTTTTAAAAATTATACAATTTTTATTAAATAATAAAGGTGAATTGTAAACTTCAAAATAAATTATTGTAATATTTAAATACTAATAGTTTTAAATTACAAAAAATCGGTAAATATAAAATAATATAATTATTGTCAAAACTTATTATGTTTTTTTAATATACATAAAATCACATAAATATACATATTTAAAAAAGAGAGACCATTTTTCATTTCAATCTTCTTCTCTCTTTCTAATAGAGTGGTCATTTTCAAATAGGTTACTGTTTAACATGAAATTTTCAGAAAATATAAACCTAATAACAAAGGAAAAAAAAAGATACGAAACATGGAAATCTGCCTTTCCAAAGACACTTATTATTATTGCGATTACACATTGTTTTAAGTGTTAATTTGATTTGTTACCCTGGATATCTACAAATTCTAATAAAGTCGACAATGCAACTACTTGCACATGGAACCTCTATCTCCCATCCCCACCTTTAATAATCGGTACACATTCTTTTCAAAGATTCAGTGTTCTCTGATAAATTATATTTGAATTATTTATTTGAGTGCATGTATTCTCGTAATATACCACCGAAACATTTTAAACAATTAATTATTTCATTTTTTTCGAAAAACTATTTCATATTTTAATTCATATTGTGAGTATTGCTTTACATTTAAAAATCACTTATTAAATTATGCAGAAAAAATTGTCTGCTTTTACATTCTTAAATCACACATATTGTGGGAATTTTATGAAAAAAATAAACTAATTGTGAAACTACTAAACAAAACGAATGAATACATGGCATGGAGACAAATGATAACACACGTATACATAGAGACATTAATAGTGATTAGAAGAGTGATTAAGAGGGATTTAAATAAGAGATCACATTAATTGTCTCCCACTCCATGCTTTGCTTGAAGAAGGCAGATATGGGTAACATGTCAGCTTGCGAAACAATCTTCAACCTCCTCACACTAAACATTGGTCCTTTAATTTATTTTAGTTTCTTTAAATTTTTGTATATTATTTATCTAGTTTGGATTTTAGATTTTGGATTGTGATATCCACTATCTTGTTTTAGTTTTGGTTCTCTTGATCTGGCCAAATTTTGTTGGGACTTAATTATCCAATGATTTCCACCTATTTTTATGCCCATCGTGTTGTTTAAAAATAATATGCTGTTATTATGCCATTCCAAAAACCATTATTTTGAACAGACAAATAGTTCGTGGAATAAAAACTATATCATGCGTTGCTTTTATTATATCCATAAAGACATCATCATCTCCATCTTTTTCGTCATCTCTATCTTTACATGTCTTTGTAGAGTTATCTAGAGAAACCGAGGCTTGGTTTAATTTGCATCACCTAGTATTTTTAAACAATATAACACCTTGTATGAAGGAATTTTTGTAGTTGATAAAAAGAATATGGAGGAACATTTTGTATAATCAAGTAACCCTATAATCAATCAGTGAGATAGTAGTTATTCTATCGTTAAATAGTTAGAGCTATAGATCCATTTTTTACTTGACGTTTTTCATTCTAACTTATATGATTCGTCAATCAGATTTTGAAGGGAAACAAAAAAAAGTTGACGTGGAACGGGCTTTGTTTTTTATTTTAATTTTTGTAGCACTAACTATGTGAAGTTAGGTCACCCATAATGTACAATTAGTATAAGTGTGGACGCGAAGGAAAACTGGATAAAATCACAATTCGGTTAGATTCGCTTTTGTTGGTTAATTTGTCTGCACCATCGCCTTTTGTCCCTTTGTGGATTTTATGTAAACCATTAAAAACTAAAATTGCAATTTCTTCATTCGTTAATATGTTTAATAGTATCATTTTGCTGAGGTCTTTTGACCAAACGAAAATGTTCGTGGCTTATCCACAGGGTCAGTTTTGTCGTTTGGAAATTGGAACAAAAATAATTGAAGCTTTAGAATATGCTGAAAATTTGTTGATATAAAGTTTTATATTGCATACAAATGAATAAACTAATAATACCTAATATAAATATATTATAAAAAATTATACTATTGCTTCTCATGGTATCGGTCTCCGACGGCCAGACCAGTCTCCTAACGGGAAAGGTAGGCAAACTCACTAACACGTCGGCAGCTGTATTAGAGATTAGTACTTAATAGTACTACTAATTAATTAGTCATAGTGTTGTATTTAAGACTCGAGGCGTCGACATTGAAAAATCATGACTCATGATTAGAAGAAGAATCAAAATATTTATTTTATCAACAAAGACACAATATCAACATTTTTCAAAGCAAAGACGAGAAGACGAACTAGTAATTGAATTGACCCGATAATCTAATATAATGATCTAGGGCCAATCTCACAATAACAATACGTCATGATTATTTGTATTTCTGTCTTATTTATCTTTTTATCTTTTCCCGAATGTTAAGTATTACCGTTTTTTATAGAGTATTAATTACGTTTATTATATTTTGATTACGTAAAAGTTGTGAAAAGCTAATCACAAAAATAATATATTTATAATTAAAATTTAATATTTTTTTATTGTGTAATTTTTATTTAAATATACAACATTTTGAAACAAAATAAATATATACTACAAAATTTAAGATTTTAAGAATAAGTATTTTATTTTGATCGAAACAAATTATGTTTATATTTTTCAGATATACTAATACATGATAGCTAGATATGCAAATTCATAGAAGAAATTTTAGAAGTATATCTAAATTTTATTTAATTAAAATCGGAATTTTGTCAAAATTCAGTTTTTAATAACAAGAGTAAAATAAAAATATTGGTAAGAATATTGATAGACATTGACTTATGAAAAAGGGTGGGTGGAATTAAACCAATAAAAAGAATGTGAAAAGAGGGAGAGAATAAAGACAAAAGGGCAAAAAGATATCATATTATAAGAAAACTATTGGTACATACTAAATAAATGATATAAATGACGGTGTGACCCCAACATATAATACCTTTTCGGATGGGTTTAGATGATTGGAATACAATTGAAATAATAGGTTTGGACTAATCAACCCTCAACGACAAACAACAAAAACAAAAGCAAAACGAACCTCATCCACAACCACAAGATTAACAACTAAACATTAGTATAATATACTTTGTTGATAACAAATACAAAAAAAAGTATTAAAAAGAAAATTGGAATAAAAGTGTAGGTAAAGATTAGGAGAGAAATTGAAGTGGTGGTTCTCATGTCATTAACACTTTAGGCACCATCCATCATGCGATCCTTCACAGACTTATCCACAGGACATGTGAGAGAAAGAAACAAAGACCAATTACGAAACTCGAAAACAGTATAATTGTCTGGTAGGTTCGACACGTGTCAGTTTCAGACATGTAGGTCCCTTCAATGATTTGGTATATGATACAGAATATAATTCCGATTCAGCCGTATAATTTTTTGTTTATTTAGTTTAGGAAAAAAAGTGAAGAAGCATAACGATAATTAGGAGCAGTTTTGTTATTAGTTAAATTCCTCTTAGTTAAATTGGTTTGTAAATATTTCATTTGATTTATTTGGCTCTATTTCTATAAACTTTGTTGTAGTGACAAACAAATATTTAATAAATATATAGTACTTTTCATATGATGTGTTTTAGAAGGTCTCCATTGATTAGTTTTGTTACGACTTTAACATTTATTAGAAAATAATATTTAGATAGTTTTTTTTAATTCAATATAATTGAGAAAAATAAAAAATATTCAAATAAATGTAAGTTATTATTTGAGTATTTTTAAAACCCTAATCAGAATATGTTGTAAAATATTTCTATTAATGTTTTTAACACCTATATTTTTTTGTCAAAGCAACGTGTTAGTATTACTAACGAATAAAAAGAACAAAAGAAAATAAAAATCAACAACAAACATGTAACAAGATCGAAAAATAACATGTCATTACTCTAAAAGCGTGGAAAACATGTCCTAAATTTCTGACTTGGTTAGTTAGATAGAATAAGCTACTTGAAAATTAAGTAGGTATATATATATATATATATATACATATGTGTGTGTCATATATTTTTAATTTTTTCTTTTTTTTTTTGAACTGCTTATTTTATATATATGTATGTGCGCATATATTTTAGTTTATAGACAATAATTTTGTATAGCAAACGAGGGACGCAAATGGATGAATAATAGAGGATTGTCTGATCCTTTTATTGTCACCTCCTCGGCTCTTTGGCCGGCCAACCAGACATGTTGCTTTTCGTGTCATTACTTTGTTTTTATTTTCAATCTATTGTCTTTTTCTTTTTATATAACTGTGCATCAGTCAAATTGTGGATGATGCTTCTTTATTGTTATAATCCCATTTCAAATATCCACTCAGTTTCGGGTAAAAAATATTGTCACACAAAAAGACCCGTCAATCATACCTTTACCTTTTAACAAAGCCACCAAAATTGACGGTCTAGTTTATTCAATGTTAATCATAACTATATACTTGAAATTATATGCGAAAATATCGGAACTCTAGGATGGATTCCTGTTTTCAATCTGTTTCTTTATTTTATTTTGTGGAAATGTCAAAAGAAATATTAGGAAGTTATCATACATATGTAGAAGATTATTGCCCAACGAAAATTAGTCTAACCGTATATCATGTATTAAGTGTGTGCTTATTAAAGGCTATCATATTCATATTATATTCGTGATACTTTTATATAGTTTTCACGTTTGATAAACTTTATAATATTTTTTGAATAATCCAAAGAAAATTTTCTTTTATTTCTTTACTTCTTCTTGATTAATAAAAATAAAGCATCTAAGAACAGAGATTTTTTTGTCTTTTGTTAAAGTTGACAACTATTCCTATGTTTTAAAATTTAAAAGCTCGTCGCGAATATTTACCCTCAAATGTAAACGGGTGCGAATCACTGAACCATATTACGGGAAAGGAATTGGGAATGGTTTGTTTTATTTAAATGAATAATCACATTATTCCAGAGGATAAAAAATGCATGATTAAAAGGAATATAAGTAAATATTCTGTCAATCACGTCAAGATCTTGACCCTGTAAAGAGACGAATCATTGAGCCTTTGACAACAAAAGTCTACTCTTAAAGAATATATATCATTAATAACTATTACGAATATATCAGGTTAAGTAAATTACTCCCTCAGTTATTTATATCTAACGCTTAAGTTTATGCACATAAATTAAAAAAAATATTTTTTAAACAAAAATATTATTAATTATTTAGAACAAAAAATAGAAATTATAATATTATTATTCATCTAACATTAATTATTAATAAATTTTACTAAAATAATAAAAACGTTAAATAATTTAAAATAATTTTTTCTCTAAAACATCAATAGAAAAATTCTTCTAAAACATAAAGAATAATAATTTACGAGTTATGAGGTTGTTTCGTATCATTGGCAAAAATAGATGGACTAGGTTAGAGAATACCATATATATATTATACCTAATTTGCAAGCCACAAAATTTGTTTTAGAGCTTTTAAGCTTTTCCATTTCAGTTATGTGAGAAAAATGGTGCTAAGTAATAAAGTAACTCACAAAAATATGATTCTATACACCATCGAATATTAAATCGATTATACTATTGCTATCTTCTCTCACTGTACTGATCAAAGAAAAAATAAATTGATATTCTACACTACTAAAAGTCAGTTCAAAATCAATAATTCAATAACGCGTATACATTTAGGGAAAAGAGTGAGTCACTGTAGTGGATTAGTGACTATGGACAATCGTGTCTCGTAACACTTGTAAACGCAAGCCATGATGCAAGCTTTGCCTACCACATATGTATATATATAGTTTTATACGTATGTGTTTGAGTGCATGTGTGTGTGTGTGATTGTGAAAAGCAAGTAAAAGAGAGACGATGATGACCTTTCTTCTCATTTTCGATTCGGCCTAACAAAGTCGGTGTCTCTCTTCGTGGCATCGTCTTTCTAAATAGTCTATAACCATCATTGTGAAGGTCTTTCAACTTTATTAGGTTTCACCATTTTTATTTGTCATGTATATGATTAAACGAACTTTTTTTTCTTCCTTACTTGCTTTTCTAACCGACGTTAAGATATTTATACAAGTACATATAATGAGAATATTATTTCAAGAAATATACCCGAATATTTTAGTTAGCTCAAAAAAAAAAAATATGATCTTCGTAGTTTTGATAAATACTCTATTCGTTTCAAAAGAATGTATGTTTTTTAAGATTTTCACACATTAAAATAATATATTAATAAAATTATTATTTTTTGTGAATGTCTATTTCTTATAAATTTAACCCAATCAAAACCAGAAAACACATAAATATTGTCAATGTTTATAATTTACCATTATTATATGCATTGAATATGTAAAATATATCTCGTTTAGAATTTTTTTTTTTAAATATTGATTGTATTGAAATAGAGGGAGTATTGTTTTGAAAATATTTTTCATATGATTGATTTGTCAAATATATACTTATGGTGTAGTCATTTTCAAACTTTTTTGTTTGATGCGTGATTGTAATTATTTTGCGTGTGTGTAGTAAAATCCCATCAGATTAAAATAATAAATATTGTGAACTTGTGTGAAGGATAGCACTCGCACGTATGAAAATGACAGAAAAATTACCTCAGTTTGAGCAGGGACCATTCGTATAGTGCAACTTCTTCTTCTTCTTTTAGGAACCAAAGATATGGAAGATATCTGGGTCCTGACTCGTGATGGTCTCACATTGATTATCTTTTAATAATTGGTACACATCTTTTGTACAATAACAGTCACTATCACGTTATTACTATTATGAATTTTAAATACTGTAGCAAAAATATAAACTGAGAAAGAATAAATTGTATTTTATGGAAACAACCTAAGTTAAATCATTTGAAACTACCCTTCTTTTTTGTACTGTTTCTCATTTTTCTTTATGTGATACACACACTCGAGTCATGGACCAGGTAAGGTTAGTATCCCGGGTGATCCGTCTCTGATATAAGTGTACCAAGTAAAATGTCGAGAGCCAAGGATAAAAATATAGCCCAATTTCCATGTATCGATTTTATAGTATTGCCAATGTATCAATATTGTTCTTTTTACCTAAATTGAGCGACAGCTAAATATTTGTGAAATGATTTTACATGTGCTCTCCATTATTGATGGTTTTAATAAATTTTGCAATATCAAAATATCCAATATCGATGGTTTGATAAATTCATTATTGTACATTCAATCTTGATAGTTTAGACTTCGACCTAGTTTCTTCCAGTTACATGCCAATCCAAACCCACATGAATCATACGCACAAGTGAATAGCCTATAGTACGGCATGTATAATAGCCCATAATACGGCATGTATAATAGCCCATAATTCGTAAGTTTCTAAAGTTTATAAGGCCCAAACTCGTGTTTGATTAGAAAATTATCTTCCAGTTTGGCCCGCTCTTTGACTTTGGATACTAAACGACTCGAACCATATTACAAAAAGGCTCTAACTACATGGAATTTTCAAATCAAACTTGGGCCATGCATGAAACACATGGTCAATTACTTTACTTAACACGTGCTTTTCGTTGAACTTGTTTATAGCCCAATAAATAACGTTGCGTCCGAGTTTGGGCCAACTCATTCACACGTGTGGAAAAATGTACATAAAATTTTTTGAAAAATAACTTCACCAAAAAATTTCTCGATGCTTGAACTTCAAGCATTGAACCACTCATTAATTCTGAGAATTTGGGTCATTATCCGCAGGTCCTGCCTCCGCTGCGGAATAGATGCGGATTGACCGATTTCAACATGCGAATGCGGGTGCGATTTAAGTCGATTTTAAACGGAGGAGGTATAGGTCGACCGAATTTGAATCGTGCGTATCTACTAATCCATAAAAAAAATTAAATTCACAAAAATAAATAAAATTTTGAAGATCATAGCATTTTAATTATAATATATAATTTATATTATTTTATAATATTTTATAAAATAATTAATATATAATAAAAATAATTATTTTACTAATTTTAATATTACATTTCCATCATGCAGGTTACCCAATCTCATCTAAACGAATATGAATATACAATTTGTTTTTTGCAGATTATACGGGTCATAATCCCCTATATATTAATTCTGGAGCATTACAACTTTAAAGTGTAGCCACGTGTCATCACCAGAATGACTTTCAGAATCCTTAGGAAAAAGTTGGTCCATCTAAATATAGATTATACTTTTATTAAATTAACATGCATATTGATTAGTAGTGCATAAAAATATACTTTACATTCTTTCCTTAAATAAAAGCTACGGAATTACCTAATATGATTAGCATATATGTGACAATTAATGTTTTGAATAATATAGATTTGATAATATTTTTTGTATCCTTCATCATTTTTGTTTAATTTATTTTATTAAAAATATTAAACAATCAAATTAATTATGTAATAAAAAATCTAGATTTTTTTTCTTATATGTTATATTTTGAATTTTTTAAAACGACTATAAATTATTAAAACCTTTAAAATCTTTGCAATGAAATTTTCTGAGAACAATGAAAATATAGAAAAAGATACAAAACTAACTGATGCATAATTCCAAAACTATTAGTACTTTTCCATAATTAATGTTTTGTTATAAAAAGATACAAATAATCATATGAATATAAAGTTTCATTTAACAGATATTCAGATTAAATTTATATACATATGTACTTTAATATTGTTTAAATCAAACTATATATCATATATGTTAATTATATACTTAGATGAAATATTACAACATATCTTGGTAGCCACGTTTGATTACAACATATTTCGATAGTCACATGTTATTACAACATATTAATATACGATCTGATAACAATTTATGTATCTTCCATCATTTTTTCAATTTTACATTTTTAAAAGAAATTTAACAATCACATAAGTATGTAATAAAAAATTTTTTTTTACTTATATGCTATATTTTGAGTTTGTTTAATATAAATTATCAAGACTGCTAAAAATCTATGTTGAAATTTTTTGATTAATGGTTTAATTTTTTTATTGTAACAAGATACAAATGATCAAAAAATCATATAAATATTAAATCTTATTTAGTATATATATTCAAATTATATATATATATATATATATATTTATTTCAATATCATTTAAATTAATATATATATCATATTAAAAATACATAAAATGTTAATTTCAAAATTTAAATTGAGTTGGAAGCCCGGTAAATAAATATTCATATTAGTAAAAATATTATTTTTGTTATAGCAAATATAAAAATGTTAATAAAATCATATGAGTACCAAATTTCAATAAATAAATATTTTTCCATATCTGAGAACAATGAAAATATAGAAAAAGATACAAAACTAACTGATGCATAATTCCAAAACTATTAGTACTTTTCCATAATTAATGTTTTGTTATAAAAAGATACAAATAATCATATGAATATAAAGTTTCATTTAACAGATATTAAGATTAAATTTATATACATATGTACTTTAATATTGTTTAAATCAAACTATATATCATATATGTTAATTATATACTTAGATGAAATATTACAACATATCTTGGTAGCCACGTTTGATTACAACATATTTCGATAGTCACATGTTATTACAACATATTAATATACGATCTGATAACAATTTATGTATCTTCCATCATTTTTTCAATTTTACATTTTTAAAAGAAATTTAACAATCACATAAGTATGTAATAAAAATTTTCTTTTTACTTATATGCTATATTTTGAGTTTGTTTAATATAAATTATCAAGACTGCTAAAAATCTATGTTGAAATTTTTTGATTAATGGTTTAATTTTTTTATTGTAACAAGATACAAATGATCAAAAAATTATATAAATATTAAATCTTATTTAGTATATATATTCAAATTATATATATATATATATATATATTTATTTCAATATCATTTAAATTAATATATATATCATATTAAAAATACATAAAATGTTAATTTCAAAATTTAAATTGAGTTGGAAGCCCGGTAAATAAATATTCATATTAGTAAAAATATTATTTTTGTTATAGCAAATATAAAAATGTTAATAAAATCATATGAGTACCAAATTTCAATAAATAAATATTCATATTATATAATATATATCTATGTCAATATCATTTAATTTTATAAGTAAATGATTTATTTTGATTTTTATCAACTCAATTATTCAATATATTTATTATTGTATAATATGTAAATTAACAAAAATAAATAATAATATTTATAAATAATTTGTATACATAATTAATGTTTATTCGGCGCAAGCACGTATCTCTAATGTTATTTAATCATATCATTTTAAAATTACGATTCTTCATATCGAAGTGAGATGGTGAACTATAACAATTAGATAATATTATTGAAGCTCAATGTAAATTATATAGGTTTAAAAAATATCAACAAACATGACCTTATAATCAACTTTATATTGACGGTCCATGATCATATGTTTGGAGACTTATGACATAGTTTTGACGATAACAGTTGATATTTAATAGTTATTAATATATACGTTTCACCCCGCGCATGCGCGCGGGTAATCACCTAGTTTCTATTAAAAAGAGTCGATTCATGAGTTGATGGGTCAAGCGGGACAGCTTGATCCCGCGAAACCAACTACACATTTATCCCACGTATGGATTTTTACATTAATTTTGCGTCCAGCATCATTATTTCATAGTAAATGGCTTTTAAAAGTTGCCACGCAATAACTTCTCCAATATCTTTTTTTTTTTCTTTCAAATTGAACATACAATACTGTATACATTATTTTAAAGTTCCCTAACAATCATGGAGGAGGGAATATTTTAAAATTTTTGGTGAAACTTTAGGGAAAAGCTGATACGGGGGTGGGGTGTGAAAAAGAGACAAAAGGAAGAAATTTAGAAATTGAGTTGTTGAGTGAGGTATGTTGGAATGTTGTGGGACGATATGGTCAATAAAGCAAATCGCATTATTGGAGTGACATTACATATTTTACTTTCATCTTATTATCTCTCTAGTGTGTACTAAAAAGAACATTGTATCCCACAAAAATAAAGAGAACAAGAAACGTAATTATTAGATATGGGTCATTTCATCTCCATGCACATTCTCTTTTCATCCTTTTCTTACCATATCTTTATAAGAAATTAATATTCTAATCAATTGCTAAAACCATCAATGCCATCAAATCAGTTACTATATGTTCACGTTTTCGTTAATTACCATATTCTAAATGTCCATGCTCGTAATATCATTAAGAACCAGTTCGTGGTTCCAACTCAATTTCAATTATTTCACCAAATCACTTTACTTTAATCTTATGACTACAATATTAAAATTATATTATGTACTAATATATATGTAACTAAGAGGCATGGCTTTGAAAAAAGAAATGCATTGAAATAATATGTTATAGAGAGATTCATTCTGTTTCACATGAATACTACTCAAAAGAAACATATACCGCTCCTAAGCAAAGACTATTTATAACAATAAACTAAACCGAAACCGGAGATAAACCGAAACACTTGGCAACTAAACCAAGAAAACCAGAGTTAACCACTAGATTTGGATCAAGAATCAGCCCACGCAGCGAAAACCGGCATTTGAGGCAAAGTACGTGACACGGCCTTTAGCTCAGCATTAGGGTTCGTGGTAGTCCAAGAACTCATGTTCCCGACCACACTTGCTCCAAACATCTTCTGACCAACTTGCGGCAACGTGAAAATCGCTGGAAAACTCAAAACTCTCTCCGGACTACTCGGTTCATTGTTGGAACCACCGTTCACGACAGTGGTTACCTCGTCGTTATTGTTACGGACCACGAGTGTGTTGATGTTCCTTCTAGCTAACTCCCCAGACAAGAGTGTGTTACTAGCCATGATGCGATCAACGTCGTACCTTGTTATATCAAAGTTTGTCACAGCGTTTGTGCCACGGAACTTGATGGCTGCTACATCATAGGCTTCAGCAGCTTCTTCTTGAGTTCCTAATAAAAAAACATTCCGTGAGATACAAGCAATTTTAAAAATACCTTTTAATAAACGATAATTATCAGTAAAAATTACCAAAAGTTCCTAGGTAGAGATCTTTGTTTCCGGCGACTCTACCGATCCGAGCTTGCCACCTTCCATGCTGGTGATGTCTATTACAAGAGAACCACAAAGTCAATATTTATGAAATAAAAACTATATAATAAAATTTATATAAATGTTAAGTTAAAGGACCTTGTGACTCCTCTATTACAAGAGAACCACAAAGTCAATATTTACATTTGTTATGAAATAAAAACTATATAATAAAATTTATATAAATGTTAAGTTAAAGGACCTTGTGACTCCTCTATAGATGGAAGCACCCCTAGAGAAACCACTGCTTTTTCTTCTCAAATGAGCAACATATTCTTGTCTGCTCATGTTCTTCATGTCCTCAATCTCTTTCTGATAATTCTCCACCTTTTAAAATCCATAAAACTCCATTAGCATAATCTAAAACATTAAGGTCAAAGAGATATAAAGTTGAAACTAAAAAAAAACAAAAGGAAAAGAAAATGGTTTACAGAGAAATTGGTGTGAGTAGAGGGACCCCAGTACTTGAGTGCAGCAAGGTCATAAGCACGAGCAGCTTTCTCCTCCATATCATAACCTCCTAAGAAAAAGATTTAATCAAACAAAAAGCAGTCAAAATCCATCATTATTTTCCCTAGAAAATTTAGGGGGAAATCATGAATCCATGAAGATTGAAGTGTGTACTTACCAAGATAAACTGAGAAGAAGATCATCAAATCATAATCACAAATAGAGAAAAAAAAACACCCAATGTCAGTAACATATCAAATAAAAATTATTAAGCCTAAAGAAAAGTAGATTATATTAAAAATAATAAAATAAATAATGCTATAAACCTTGTCTTCCTTTTCTGCTATGACCTTCTTTCTTGAAACTATTGTCCCATAGATGAGCTTCATATCTACCAGTCCATCTGTGTCTGTTTCACATGATTAAACCCTTTGAATAATAAGTACAAGAAAACTTCACTAACCAAAGTCAAATAATAATAAAAGAACCTTGTAACGCCTCGGTATTGAGAAGTTCGTTGTCCAAAAGTATCAATAGATTTTCTATGAACAATCTGTTTCTGTCCAACAACCATAACTTCATCTTGTCCTCTCTTCTTCTTACCAGCAGCCACCATTGTTGTTGTCTCAAATCCAACACTTGTCTCCACCAAAGCTTCAGAGATCTGATGGTGGTTTTGGTGGTGGTGAGTGCCAGTGATGCAGCTAGATTGTGACCCAGGGCTCATGGACAAACTAAGTGACTGTTGAAATTCCCCATATACCCCTACATTGAAAGACCCTCCTCCATGTGTCAAACCAGGGTCATTTTGGTAACTTCTTGTTTCTTCCTCATTGTGGTGGTTTCTGGTCTGAGGGAAGCTAAAGAACTCTTGAAAGTTTGTGTTGTTGTTTGGCTCATGAGTGGTATTGTAGAATAAACTATCTAAGCTAAGATCCATGGCTTCTTTGTGACTTGTATTGTTGTGATGGGTCCCAAAGAAATCCTCCATCTTTGGAGATGAAACTAAAACAACAACAAAAAAAATAAAAATAAAAAAACTTTTAAAACCAAACATGTTCCCATTAAACAAGACACAACAACAACAACAAGAAAAAGAAATAAAGATTCACATTACTACTAACCTTGAGTATGATTTGAGTGAGAGGATCTGTTGAGAGCTTCCATTAAGCAAAGAGAGCCATCAGATCTGAGTGGCATCACAGACATTTGAGAATACATTTCCCCAGCTGCTGAGTTAGATCCATAGCAAACTCCATAGTTGCTACTGTTATCACCAACAACAAGTTGTGGTGGAACAGAAGATGAAGTAGCAGCTGAAGAAGCTGAAGATGAGTAAAGAGCTTCTCCTCCTCCTCCCATTTTCAAAATATTTGAAGACAAAGAAAACCCTAACAAATTAGTCGTGTTGCCATGATTATTATCATCATTATCACAAAAGGACTTCATTCTCTTTTTTTTTTTTTGCTGCCTCTCTTCTTTCTATAACTCTTTGCTCTCTCTCTTGTGTTTGTTTTTAAAAATCATTCGAAGTGGTAAGCTAACTCGTCATCATTGAAACAAAGAACACATCATCTTTCTTTTTTCTTTCTTTAAGCTTATAATAAGCAAACTCAAAGTTTTTGTTTTATCTTTGTTTTGGATTATAAGAAGAAAAAAAAGAGGAAGGGGCTTTAGAATATAAAAGAAAGGGTTTTTGAGAGGATAAAGAGAGGAGAGCAAAGCACAATTTTGCTGTTTGAATCCTTTGGGATCTGTGTTCTTATTGAGAAAGACGTTTCTTTACTTTTGTTTCATTTTTTTTATTTTTATTTTTCACTTTCAGCCTTAACAAATTCATATCCTCCACACTATTATTATTATATTTTTAAAGTATGGATATGAGATACAAACTTATAATACATCTATTAACACATGAGATACAAACTTACAATGCATCTATTAACATAACTACTCTTTGGTTGTGATTAAGTATAGATTTTAAAAAGTCTGTAAGTGATTCTAACTAACAAAAAAAAATCAATCAACGATTGTAGTTTCGTTTTATCCCTTTCATGCTTAACACAAGTACATTTGTTATGCATTTGATATGTTCTATATCGACCATACATGCATTTTGTTAGAAATTATTAAATCTTAAACTCACCGATTCAAGATGATTTACGAAATGCATATCTTGTAGGTTCCAAGCAACAATAAGTTTGAGATTTCTAACCTAATTTTTTAGTAATAAAATAAAATCAGTAATTGCTAAACTATACATACACTAAATAATAAACCCCTACTAGGTTAGATAAATCTATACGAGTTGGTACAATAATGGTAGGATACTCTCCAAAAATTTCATACCATTAGGCGTTAACCTTCTGTATGAATCAATTTTAAAATAAAATATGTATATAAAATACAAGAATTGAAATTAAAAGTTTTTCTTTTCGTGAATATACGTACGTCTCGTTACTGGAACAAAAAATAGAGAGAGAGATACAAATATAAACCTATAAACCGACAAAACTATACAGAAGTCCAAAAAATTTCATGACCGACCGTAGAAATTAACAACGAAACTTTTGGTCACGGCTCTAAATGACCCGACATATATAACTCTGCATCCTTTGAATTCATCTTTTTTATTTTGTTACCTTCCAAAATCTCATCAAACCAAGTGGGTCGCTACTCGTATTTACATTTGATTGGCAATACATCGAAAACATGTGTATACACGATGCTGTCTCTATATGAGTAACATGTTTGTACCTTCAGCAACAAATCATAGTTAAGAGCTTAATAGGTTGAGTTAAGGGGATCTTTTTGTATAAAAGAAGACTTTAGATCCCAATGACAAATACACTGGTTTGAAAGAGTATTCTAATTAAAAGTCAAGTTTATACATTTTGTAGATTAGTTTAAAAAAATTCAAAAACTAAGTTATATAAGTAATGACAATGTATATGTGTACGTAGATATTTCACGAGTCAGATTTTCGTGTGCACTGTGGGAACTAACTAGATATGTTAAAGCTTTACATACAGTAAAGCTCTGTAATATACGTAGGCCCTATGATGTCTGCCACAACCAGCTGTAATGTAGGATAAGACACCTTATACGGCGCCGTTTTGCTGAAGAAGAACCACCCTTTCATCTTTAATCACTTTGACTTAAGTATCACCCTTTTCAATTTTAAAATGTAAATACTAAAATGTAAATAGTTTAGTCAATCAGTGTTGATCAATACTATTTTGTTTCAGTATTGTAATCGGAGAATTTTCAAAAATATCATTTTCTTTATATTATTTTTAAATTTTATATTCATTAAAAGAACATCTTTAAAAATATTATTTTTTAAGGAAATTTTTTTTAAAATTAATTAGAATTCTAAATTTTACATTCCTAAACCATGTTCCCGCCCTATAAGACTCTTTAACTCTAAATCCTAAGTCTTAGATTAATTAACCTAAGGATTATAAATGTGTTTTTTCTCTTAAAAAATAAATATAAAAGTGATTAAGATATTTTTGAAAAGTGGTACAAAGAAAGTGGTATTTTGATAATTTTCCATTGTAATTGAACAATGTTCTTATTTAAATGTTTAAATTTCTCATTTTATCGGTTATGGAAAAATAGTAGCCAAACAAAACATAAATATGTACAAAATCGTTTGAACCGTTGCGATAAATATAGTTATGCTCTTATCTTACCACAACAAGTCTGTAACGTTTCTTCCTCTTAAATTATTTGCTTTTAATGCATAGTCGTTGGTCAAAGACCTGCACTACGGGGAGCAGAGGGAACTTAAATGTTTATTATCGACTTATAAGAATCTTTTCACGCATACTTATAAAAAATTGAAACTTAATCGACTAACCAGGTCGTATCCTAAGGACCACGGGTTCGACTCCTCCCAAATACGCCGTGGTGTTTGGCCAGACAATTGGAGTATCTAACTCCTCATAGTACCAAATTGGCTGCCTCACGCCGAGGGTTAGTTCCCTGGGGGTTGAGATCCCTCCAGATTAAAAAAAAAACTACTTGTTTAACTGATATTACACGTTAGAACATGGAATTATTGAACCCGATCATATTTTATGTATTTTAAATTTGTCTAATTTTCTTTTAGGTAAAAAGAATTACTTTGGATAAAGAATTCTGATCAAAATTAATATTCTCCTAATGATGGATTAAGCGGTGGTAATCTTTAAACAATAAAAGTGACAACTTTTATTTTAATGATTAAAGCATAATTATAATTTAAATGAGCATATGTGGCTTGGTTTTTTGTCCCACGAGGGATATAATATCAAAAAATTCCTTTCACTAGAGGGCAGCGACAACTCTTATTATTTGGCTGTTCTAGTATACTTTCTTACGTTGTTACATTATCAAATAAAATGACACTTGACATATACATCTATAATATTTACATACGATCAGTTCCGAACTCGAAATCATTATCTCCTTTAAACTAACGAAGAATAGTTAAGGATAGGTTGTCTACACAAATATAGTATCATCAAACAATAAAACAGAAACAGCAATCATTTGAGTTTACAAAAGTAATTACTTAAAGACAGTTTTTTTTTTTGCATGAAAGTGATCAAGGGACAGATATTCTAATGTGAATGATTTTGTTGGATAATGGGAGCAGTTGTTTTGGAGGGAAATCATATGCATGAAGAGGTCCCTCTTTATCTTCCTTTGATTTTGGTAATGATTAATAATTCCACCAAATATCAAAAGTAAATAGTACGTAGTACCATTTTGTATCCAATTAGTTTTGTTTATGTTTTTTTTTTCTCAAAATTTTGACAATTTTTTAATGAAACAACGATATGAGCAAACAAAATGTCAACAACGCCATATGAGGTCTTTCATCATTCAATTTCTTCTTTATTCACAAGTGAAACAGCTGTATATCTTTACTACAGAGACGATTCTTTGGCTCCATACCACGACTCTGCAAGACCATTATACCCCTTGACTATTTGTTTGATGATCTACACTCGTGTAGTTTTTGCTCTAATCTAATCTGATGTACTAGAGAACGAAAGAAAATGCACGAGGCTATTTCATATTCCTCGAATTGAGAATGTTGGGACATATCAACTAGCGAAAGAGACCAGAAACATATATTTTATTTTTTATATAGATCAGATACAATAAAATAGAAGTGTAAGAACGTTTCGTCTAATCAAAATTTGGTGTAAAAGATGAATAGCCGACAAAAAAAAACAGATTCTTGGACCTTCCATAGCTTGAGTTCTAGTCTTATTGGGATTTGTATTAGGTCAAAATCATGTGTGTATGTTCGAGTTGAAACACACGAGATTTTTTCTCAAATCCTGAACAAACATAACATTATCAATCTCTTTTTTAAAAACACATTAATAAAAAAATATTTATCTCGTGTAAACCACGACTTACATTCTGGTCCAATTTTTTGGATACGGGACTTGAATAAACTAGTTTAATATAGTATCTACTATCAAGTGCAACATATAGAACTATCCATAAAAGCAGAAACATTTGGTTGGTAATGTCAGCGTATATACATTAATGCTAGTTCATTACTTCATTCAAAAGAATAAATCCAATTTCAAAAAAATATATCGTTTCTCACATGTGAGTAGTTATCGAACTCACACGTACCTCCAAAAAAAAGTTTTTCTTTTTGGTTCGAAGAGATCAAAGTTTAAGATGTTAGAGATTAGGACCATTTATTATTTACATAATTTCCCAAACGAGACAGAAATGCAGGAGATTTTGCATGTATGGTGAAAGAGAAAGGAGAAACACAATAATAGACAAATCATTTAAAAAAAAAAACACGATAAATAATAATATGTATAAATGTGTGTTCTGTGTGAGAAGAGAGATATTAACGTTAACGTTTGATGACAGGGGTAGATTGGGAATTTAATAAGGTACTGAGAATCCAACACGAAATCTAAAATTAGATTTTGCATGCAGAGAAAATTCAACTGCCAAATACGCAGAGAAGGTGAGAGAGTGAAGACAGTGACCACTTAACAGAGCATGTCTTCTACTTTAATTTATTTTCTGACTTTTTATTTACGATTCGCATGCCTTGAAAATAAATAGCCCATTGGGCCTTTTTCATATTTAATTATTTATCACAAACAATACTTTTGATTTTGATCTGATGTCCCCCAAAGAACTGATACTATTGATTGTTTTTTGGATAACGGGGGATCCGGCAACCGAGAACTAATTCCACAAGACTCATAACAACCACGTATTTTTTATTGTTTAAATGGTTAACGAGAACCGAACTACGGATTCACCGGGGCTTATCCCTTAAATGTCAATATGGTTTGATACTATCAATTTAACTCTTTATTTTCTTATTTTATGTTTTAAACCACTTCTAATCTACCTTTTATTAGACTATAGCATTAACTCTTAGCGACACTTTTTACTTAATTCAACTTAAGTGAGCTTATAGCTTTTTGGTACAACACTAATCTCAAAACCTGCAAGTTTTTGGTAGACTTTTAAGTGCTACTACTACAACTATTGAATGCAACAAAACATGATACCATAAAAACAAAAACAAAAACAAAAAAAAAACATGATACCATAAAATAATCTGAAAAGACGGAACATTCTGCGAGTTTTTGGTAGACTTTTAAGTATATAAATGACATTTTTAATAAAGATTCTATAATTATATAGCCTATAGGTTGTTATACGAGTAATTTAAAAACTGTAAAAATTTATAGGTCTGAAATGTCGTAGTCCAAGTAATCGAGGCCAATATGTCATGTCACATCTGAATTCTTATGTCATTCTCTCTTTATTCTGCATATCCATTAACCATGGATTGGATCTATCCGTTGGCGTCATCTTTACTGGTATACAAATCTATTCCTATTAGTTATTAGATTCAGTCACATTTATTATTTATAAATAAAAGTTTGAGAGTATTTTCTCTATAAAGCCTACGTACGTATAGTATACATGCAAAAAGGTCATAGCTATATTCCACTCCGTTGAAAAGAAACTCTGTAATCAGAGATTCTTGTCTTTTTTATAAATATTTATTTATTTATTAGTTAGATATTCTTTCGCAAAAATTGACAAAAAGTCACAGTGGGTTTGTAAAAGGTAACGAAGTTGCTCTCCTTGGTCTAAAGGGTAACAAACTGTGATTTATTTTTCCAAAATATCCAAATAATTGATTAAAAATCATGATTGTAAATCCTTTATCAGTTTCAAGATCTTGTTTTTGTAGATCCAAGATTCAATCAATATGCTATTGATTATAGGTCTTCATATATCCTCATATTTTGTTACAATAACAAAATTATCCTTGCGAAAATTCACATATCAAAGAAAACTCCAAAACCTTTTTTTTGAACACTAAAAACTCCAAAACCTTATCAAATATCAACTAGGAAGATGCCTCTTATATTGATACATGCCTCTCATGAGCTCTGCAAGATCCCTTTTGAATTGTCTTCCAAATTTTAATAATTCTATATTTTCTTTTTCTTAACACTGTTTATTGGCTTTGGCTTTTCACGAAAAAAGCAATAAGAATGAGACCAAAGAGAGGGCTTTGTGTCTGGTTTTACCCTTTATGTTTATTAAATTTATAATAAAACAAAATAAAAATAGCCAATAGTTAGAATTGGAATGTACTGAATATGACAGCCATACAACTTTCTTTTTTTCATTATGCGTTATTTTAATTTGTCACTGAGATTTAATTTATGGTGGACAGGTTGGATCATTTGTTAAATTTTATCCACAAAAAGTCATGGTCTTCAAATTCTGCATGCATATTTATGGTTCATATATACAGAAAGTTTTTTGCGTGCGGGGGTTAATAAATTAATTACAAAGATAGATTTCGTTCAGAATTGTAATTTAAAATTTAAAATTACAGCAAGACGCCGATTAATAATAGTTTTCATATCCATTTTGTTGGTGTCATATTTTATGAAGTGAACACATTTGATACAATTAACTACTTATTATTGGTATAGCTTATAAAGCAATATTTAACGATCGTTGGTAGGTTATTTTATAAGATATTGTTTTGAAGAAACGACAGAAAATGCTATTGATAAATACTAAATCGCTGAGGGTCGAAGCTCATCGAAAGATATGATCGAAGCTGTTTAGTTAGGTCACTGCAGAATCTGGTTATGAAAGATTCAGGACCCTTTTATTAATTGGGCCTTGGTTGGATCTCTACTCTTAACGAGCTGTTGTTTCTATTTTTTATCGATAATGATTAAAAGGCCTTTCAAAATCAAACACCTATTAGATTAAATATTCATTGGGCCTTAATTTGAAAGACCTAAAGTGGACCATTACAAATATACATGTATATATGTTACAGTATCTTTTTAAATTAAATCATCCAAATTTTTCATTAGTTTTCATCCTGCAAAGTTTGGTTTACATATTTGATTCATTTTAATTTAAGACATTTTGTTTCTATTCAGAACTTGCACACTTGACAATATGACGTCACTAAAGATATTCCTAATATCTTCATGTTTTTTATTTCTTTTGTTTTCTAGCATATGCATGAACAAAATATCACCACGTGTATGGAATAGAAGAGCGAAGTGTGTATAAAATCTAGACATAATGGATGAAATTTAAATGGAGACCCATAACAATAATTGTTTTGTATATAAATTATCAACAATAACAATAGGGAGAAGTGGAATATGACAAAAATGTGTAATGGAGCCTATGCTTTGATGTCTTATTGTGTCCCATGTCTCCCTACGTCTCTTCTCTACGAACCTTCCATTTTGATGTAAAGGCTCAAAGGCATCCTTCATTTTAATTTCTCTTTATTTTGTAATTTATAACAAACTTGTTTTGAAGATATGATTTGGACCCATGCATCATGCATGTTTATACGACTATGCTTCCTACCAACAAACACAATCTAAATTTATTCACCTTATCATACAAAGAAGTAGAGTATCCACGATCAATAATTTCAATTCGTTGGTGTAGTTTTCACGTGTTAATTTTGAAAATCTCCAATCTGATAAATATGTGATTTAGAAAAGAAATTACCTAGCCTAAATCATTTTCATATTACAGATTATATAATATAGAACACTATTCGTGGTTTAGTTTCTTTTTTTGCCAACTAGTTTCAAATTAAAGATATTATGAAATATTGTAAATGAGTGGTATATATGTTTGAATAAGTTACAAAAAAAGAAAATATATGTTTGAATTTATAATCGGGGTTTCTAGCTCAAGTGGTAAAAAATTTATGGATGTGAGTACCGTTATACGGGTTCGAATCTAATTCATTAAAATATTTTACATGTGGTGTTTCAGCGTTTGAAACCGAAAACTGTTTATAGTGGAAAACATGATGATCAGTATATGCTAAGTTTTTTTTTTCTGATTTTTAGTTTGGGTCATTGCGATTGGATCATATACTCGGTTAGCAAAATATGTATATATATATGTTGAATTTATGAAATGGTAAAGTAGTTTTATCTATCTTACTAGGTGTTTCATGCACCAAGTGCAGAAATAAAATCTTTAAAATTTAAATTATATTTAATTTTTTATATAGTTTATAATTATTTTTATTTTCTTATAATATTTAATTTAAAATTTTCATTTAATTATATGTAAATAATATTTTTAAAAATTTTTATTTAATAATACATATGCATATATTTAAAATTATAATCTTGAAAATATTTTTATCTATTTATTTTGGTCAAAATATATTAAATCAAATTATATAAAATTAAGAGAAATTTTAGGTATATAATTTCAAAATACATAACTAAATAGTATTTATAAAATTTAGATATTAAAAAAAAACTAATGGAACTGAGATTTTAATTTTTTTTTAAACTACATAAAATTTTGAAGAACTGTGTAAGTCAGAAAAATTATATAATTATAAAAATAGAATTAAGTAATATTTTAAAAATTGTAAATTATTATTATATTTTATTATAATAATAATATTAATTTTAATGATGATTTATTAGTTATTACTATATTCTAATAAACTTACCTAAAATATACATCAACATTAAATGTATATGTCCATGTCACAATTAACTTCAAGCCATGTCATCATTGAGTCATCATTTTTCTTTCAAAATTAATATGGTGATGACAAATCACTTCTCAAATAATGTCTAGGGATTTAGCTTCTCTAGGCGTCAATGCACACGTAACTAAAAAGTTAACAAAATTAAATAAGATTAATCCACATGTAGTATCGTAGTAGTAGAGTAGCGCATGGAGCTTCTAGGCTTTGACTAAAAACAAAACCAAAAACCAAAGTCCTAAAAACAGATTAAACGACAAAACCACTTAGCTGTCTACTAGTAATAATCTAAAAGTCTAAACCCTTAAGCTTAGACGAGAACCTATCATACATATCCCTCACCTTTCACGTCGACGACTCTCTATGGCTCCCACACGATCCCCAATGTTCTACCACTTCATTTATTCACCACATCTTACCCAAATTTACCTTTTTAACCACTATATTTTTCATTGTCCCAATGTTTTTGTTTCTTTTTTGGCTAATTATTTTTTGTCTTTGCTTTTTTGGGAAAAGTAAAAATATTTCATCAACCTGTATCCAATAATTGAGATGTCAAAGCTCAAAACCAAATTCAGTTTTTATTTGCCGACAATACCATATGAATTATTCGAGTTATGTATTTTTCGCTGTTGTTTGGTGGAGGGATTTTAACATTGAATTCATAATATTTGCATGCATTTATATTTGTAAATACAGTTACACGTTTTTTTCTTTGCTAGGGAGTTTTATTCCACTCTACTTAAATACTTCTGACAAAACCACGCTCCTCCTGCTTATTATTATTTCCGATATTAATTAATTAGTTAATAGGATTTTTTTATTTTTTTATTTTAATTAATTAATTAGTTAATAGGATAATAGTATATTATTAATCACACTGAAAACGAAACACATCCATTTCGTCATCATAGGTAGTACTAGTTTGAGATCTGAGAAGAAAAAATATTTGTAAGACGTATTTTAAGTGTTCTAAAATGGTATTACATCAATAGACAATAGTTAATTAAAAGCCCTAAGCTTATTTATTATGAGGTTCAAGTGTAAGCGTGAATGTGTGATCGACTGATCGGTAGTTAATGAAAATAACTCATGCGATTAAATATTAAATAATACCATTTCCACATTTTTAGTGCTTAAATATACTTGTGGGTTGAAGTATATTATGCATATGTGTCTTTGCTACGTCAAGCCACCGGACCCAAGTTGAGGTATTCGGAATGATCAACTATATGAAACATGTTGAACGTACCAACGTTAACACTTTTAGATTGTAAAATATGAATTTTACTAAGAAATATGCACTGATTTCATATGGTAATATTCAAAATTTATTTATTTTATCAACATATTCAGACTATTAAACCATATATTTAGGCTAGAGAAATTAAGTGGGTTGTTTGACAAATAAATCGATTGGTGCCATATATACTCCTTGTTTCTAAATAAGTGTTATTCTACCATTTTTTTCTTGTTTAAAAAAAAATATCACTTTACATTTTCAATGCAATTTTTCCATATAATCTCATTCTTACCATTTTAACTAGTTAATAAATGTTTTTAAAATTTATTTTTATTTAAATAAATATATATTAAATAAAGACATAATAATATATTTTTCATTTTCTTGATATGTGTGAAATGTGTCTAAGTGACACTTATTTAGAAATAGAGAGAGTATATGAATACATTATTGAGCTTAGCATTGTAGGATCGTATAATTACAACGAAAGAGCATAAAAAACAACAATGAAAGAGTGTTTAAGACAACGAAACGTACATTGATAGAATAAATTATTTTGCTGTAATAAATACTTAACAGTTTGATAAAATTTGAAGTTCGGTACAAATGTTCGAATGAGGTAATCATATCCATAAGTACATACTTGAACAATGTAAAATTCGTACAAAAGAATAATATTTTGGTCTGATATTAGTATTTATTCTGTCCATGAAACATAATATATAAAAGTAAGTATAATATAAAAATACAGCTTCTAGTCGTTATTTGAAACATGCTACTATGTTGCTTTGTAGACCATTCAAATTTATAAACTATTAAGGATATTTTGTGATGAAAAGTCTGCACCCATTTCCCAAGCCTTGGTTGCATAAATAATTGGCTTTATCATCTTTTATTTTGTTTATTATCTTTGGTTTTGTAAGCAGGGATATAGCTAGGTCGAAACCTATATGCGTAGGAGGAGACTAACGTACATAAGGTAGCCCGCAAAAACTTATGTAATTAGTTTTATTATTCTTAATATATAACCGTTGCTCTTTTTTTATTAACGAAGATGGATTCGAGCCTTCGGCTTTAATTTTTTTAGACCCGGAACCAATTTTTGTTTGTATTTTTTACGGTCTTGGATACTTTTTCCCGTCCGAGATTCAAACTCGTGATCTCCCAAACAGAAGTCTTAGGTGTAACTAGTTGAACTACCTCGTCTGGATATATAACTTTTGTAATTACGAAACAGTCATACATTTTAAATTTAGAAATATCATCGACAACAATATGAGAATTTAATGCTACAAACAGAGTGAAAACTATTTATCAAATAAAAAATTGATTTTATGTTTTGTCATTTATATTGCAGAATGCATGTAAATCATTAGACCATGAACAGCGATGCCCGTAAAATATAAAACTATGGAAAATCTAGAATTTTTTTGTAACTTGGGCTAAAAATCTAGAATTGCAAACATTTTTTTCTTACAGAAAACGATTAGTCAGTACTTTAATTAAGGTTTGTGAAAATTCGAGAAATCATTAATTTGCAATTGTATGTGTGCTGATATGAAATCAAATTGATATTAACATCTTATTCTTATTATTTGAGTTATATTTATATCATCAATGCATGGCATGCGCACCACTTGGTACCGTTTGTGAGTTAGTTTCTTTTTAGGACATTCAAGCAAAGCTTTAACTAACACATCTACGTTTCTTGTGGAACGGTTGGTAGCAACACTCTATATCTCTTTTCACTGTTATTAAATTCACTTCTCACCAGAGTATTGTTATAATACAAAGCATTAATATTAGCGTTCACCATCTATATTACCTACTATAAGATGTGAATTATAGAGGCATGCTGTTCAAAAATTATCAATTTTTAAAATAGTTCATATTCTTTTCCGCTATACATAAAATATATGTGGTAATCTTACTATACATAAGCCTTGATATCTAGTAACTTGCAACTAAAAGAAATATTCTTAATTAGTTCATTGGAGCTAACATGGTTTGTAATATATTACTTTCTACTAGCACTATGTGTCTAGTTTGTTGTAACGTGTAATTAGTTTGAAGACAAGATAATCTTTCGATATTTTAACCTATATATATTATCATTCCCAAACCAAAAGCCGAATAATTAAAAAAAAAAAAGCGAATAATTCGAAATAAATTATTTCAAATGATTACAAGATAGTCGAAGGCAACTATATTCATGGTCGACCCAAATAATTCTTACTACCACATCGATCCAACAAGGTTATGAAACCAAACTACTTGGTTAATTACATTTATTTAATGTGTGCGACGAACATGTAGTAAACCAGTCACCGTTAGTGTAATATCACTCGATACATCATACACGGAATCAAGAAAAATGGCCCATTCCATATAACAAAAATCCACGGGGAGAAGACCAAGATGGTCCAAAAACATCATTGGAACCACGTGAATCTTGATAAATATTTGGTACTCCACTCAATAATATTATTTATTATCTGAATAGGACAATTCTTTTATTTGTTTTCACAGATAACAAATCTCACTTAAAGTGTATACTAGACATACGTTGTACACATCTATTGTACACTCCACTGTTAAAGTACAAATTCTAAACTCATTATAAATTACAGTGCTCTGAGAAATTCACTAAGTATTTCAAAAATTTAGTTTATTAAAATTTTAATAAAATAGTGTAAGTTAATTGTTAATTGACACTTATTATTTAAATTTCTTTAATTCTTATAAGATTTTTTTATCTTTCTTTTTAATCTTTTAAATTTATTTATTTATCAGTGAGAGATTCATTAAAAAACTTCTACTAAAAAAATTTAAATATCTGAATATATTTTCAACGTGTCAATAAATTTACGTTATTAATCATAATTAAATATGTTGATTTATTTTATAACCCATGAGTATATTTATGAAAATTAAAAAATTGGTGTAATCTGCATTAATAGATAAAATCGGACATAAACGAAACAATTTTTCTAGATCGATTTTTAAACTTTTTTGGCATATAAACGTTTAGAAAATCAGTTTAGACCTCCATGTAATTAATAATTTCATATAAAGAACTGTCTAATGATTTCTTGAAGATCGATAATTTCTAAAGAAATAATAAGAAGAATATAAAGCAAGGTTAATAATGAAAAGCATGGATAAATATGTTGTAACATGTCCGAGATCCGGAATGTGTTTTTTTAAGTACCATTCTTGTCTCCTCCCAAAGCTTCATCTTTCCCAACCAATTATCATCTTTTTTTATTTCAAAAATATATTTTTAACACAAAAAAATCTATTATAATATTATAAAACAAAAAATAAAATTATAGCCTCGTTCTTCTCCCTCTGTCTCTCTCATCTTTGCTCAAGCTTTCTTCCTCCCATGGCAACTCTCTCTCAAGTCATTATCTAGCTTCCCTTTTTTTATTACTTCTTTTTTACACTTTCTTTATATGGATACTGGGACTCATGTTCTCGGGTCGGTTACTAGTAATGTAAACGGGTCACCAGATCTGAAAGAAGATAGATCCGGTTTGCTACGAAGCTCCAAGCTAGCAAGAACAATGGCAGAAGACAAGAACTTATCTTCCCCTTACGCACCTGCTTATAGCAAGTCTTTAGGGTTCCCTCTTATGAGATCTGCTTCTGACTCTCTCAGACAAGAACAGATGCTTAGCTTCTCAGACAAACCAGAAGCTCAAGACTTGAGTAAATATGTCTGTTTGGATAACAAGAACTCTCTCTCACCGTTTCTTCATCAGTTCCCACCTCAATACAGAGGTCTGCAAAGTAGATTTGGTGAAATGGGTTTTATGTAAATATTCCAAAGTTTTTGTTTTTAATAATAAATTTGTGTGGAGTGCAGGAGGATATGGATGTGGTGGGATGATGATGAACATGGGCATGCAAGGGAAAGGACCCTTTACATTGACTCAATGGGCTGAGCTAGAGCAACAGGCGTTGATCTATAAGTATATCACAGCCAATGTCCCTGTTCCTTCTAGTTTGCTCATCTCTATCCAGAAGTCCTTTTACCCTTATGGATCTTTGCCTCCTAGCTCTTGTAAGCTCCATTTCTTTCTAATTGCAGATCAAATGTCACTGATGATCATATGATTTTGATCAATGGCTTTTAGGTGCAAAATCCTTTAGTAACATTGCTCTTATAGGGGTTTTCAAGATATGTCCTTTTAGTGACTTGTTGTCAATCAACTTTGTTCTAAAAATCGGTTTAGGTGGACCTCTACCTAGTAGACAAAGAAAACAATATAATCTCAAATACAAATCATATAAAGCGCATAGCAACCGCCTAACGATTTCTTGAACATTGGCAATGAGTGTGTTGTTTAATGTCAGTTTGGTTGAAAAGTTTTGTAAAACATTGATTGCTCTTAAAAGGTTTTCAAGGGAGTTTTGTTTGTCTTTTAATGCAGATGGATGGGGAAGTTTCCATCTAGGTTTTGCAGGCGGTAACATGGATCCTGAGCCAGGGAGATGCCGCAGAACAGATGGGAAGAAATGGAGGTGCTCAAGAGATGCTGTTCCTGATCAGAAATACTGTGAAAGACACATCAACAGAGGCCGTCACCGTTCAAGAAAGCTTGTGGAAGTCCAATCTAACCAGACCGCTGCTGCTGCATCCAAAGCGGTTACAACGCAGCAACAGTCTGTGGTTACTGGTGGTAATAACAGGAACCTTATCACAAGTAACCGCAGTTTCGCCACTTCAGCTCAATACATCAATCAGTCTACAGACTCTCTACCTAACAATAGGTGAAAACATATATATAGTTTGCATATTAAGCGTTCATGTTCATAGCTAACTTACATATTATTGCAAAGCAGAGTCCAGAACCAGGTCTATTCTTCCACCCTTGACTTGCAATCCAAGGAACCTCCTCATCAGAAACAGAAAAACAACAACTCTTTTGAGTTTGGACACATATCCTCTGATTCATTGCTCAACCCGAACTCTACAAAGAGCTACGGACCAACATACTTGGATTTTAGCAGCAACCAAGATAAGCAACAAGGCCATCACAACCACACCTCATGGCCTGAAGAGCTGAAGTCAGACTGGACGCAGCTTTCAATGTCTATTCCAGTAGCATCATCATCATCTCCTTCCTCCACTGGTCAAGACAAAACCACACTGTCACCTCTCAGGCTATCGCGCGAGTGTGAGGAGGAAACACTCAAGAAGGTGAATACTTGGATACCAATCTCATGGGGAAGCTCCTTAGGAGGTCCTCTAGGGGAAGTACTTAACAGCACAACGAATAGTCCCACGTTGGCTTCTTCTCCAACAGGTGTTTTGCAAAAGTCAACGTTTTGTCCACTCTCTAACAGCAGCTCTGTAAGCAGCCCCGTTGCAGAGAGCAACATAAACACTGGTGGTGACTACTTCCGTTACACTACCTAAGAAGGAAAGGGTTAAAAGTTCTGTTTAATTTTATTTTATTTTGAACTCTTGTTTTCTTGATGCATTGCTCTTTTTGTTATGTTGTGTTTCTTTCTAAGCATAATGATTTTATATAATCACAATCTTGATTCTTGATTCTTTTCGATTTAAGGTTTTCTTGCTCTGTAATTTCGGCTTCTACTGATGGTTAGGCCCTAGGTGCTCTTCAAGCGTATATGGACTTGAGGAACTAATCTTTTTTGGGGTTACCAAAACTTGTTTTGGGCCTGGATGAGTAATGGATATACATTTGAATTATATTGGGTAGCTTTTTTTATTTATTCGTGCTAACCTGTTAATTACTTTAAGGTGATTACCAAATAAACACTTTTTAAGTTTTATCTAAAAGAATTCTGAAAGAAGAAAATGACCAAAATGTTTAGTTAAAGAGTCAAAAGATTTATACCCAAAATTTATAAATATAAAATAAAAAGAGTAATAATAAATTTTTTAAAAACAATAAAAATATTTTTATAGTTTCGAATTATAATTTTTAATAAAACATTTTGTTCATTTCAAAGATTATACTTGTGACAAAATAATTTTAAGACTATCCTAGGTAATTCTCTAATTTTTTAACATGCTAATAACTTGGAAATGTATGGTTCTAAATAGCTAAACGAAAACAAAGAATGTTTAGTAAAATTTAGATTATCCTTTTTTGAGCTCGAGTTAGAGTCTTTGAGAATAAAAAACAACAAAAAGAAAAAGAAATTAAAGGGGGTGTTAGTGGAAATTAGATTTATGTAGAGTTTGTTGATTCTAAAAATTGATAGATTTGTTAAATTTGGAAAGAGTTGTAGAGAGTTTTGTATATTGTGAAAATCTATAAAAATAAGTTGTTATGATTTTAAGAATAAAGATTTCATACTGGTTAGTCCTACGATGCAACTATGCATTAAAAATAATGTCATAGTTTTTTGAAAATTTCTCAAATTTGTATATTAATCCCTACGAAAATATTGAGTTTTTCGATAAATTCTATATATAGTGGATTTTATTCTCTTTAGTGTTGTTTAAATTTTTTTAACCACATTCTAAATTTATATTGATGTATGCAAGACTTTTATTCATCGTACATGAACATCGTTTCTAAAATTTTAACAATTAATTTAATAAATTTCATATAGTATCTAAATCAGTGGACTAACCACTATGAAATCTCTATTCTCTAGAAAAACAAAGAAAAAAAGGTTTAGAACCTCTTTGATCATCATTCTATATCAGCTCACAATGCAAATATGCATTAAAAATAATTTCATATTTTTTTGAAAATTTCTCAAAATTTGTAGGTTAACCCCTACGAAAATATTGAGTTTTTCGGTAAATTCCCTATATACTGAATTTTATACTCTCTAGTGTTGTTTAATTTTTTCTAACCACATTCTAAATTTATATTGATGTATGCAAAACTTTTATTCATCGTTCATGGACATCGTTTCTAAAATTTAATTTAATAAAACTTCATATACTATCTAAATCAATAGACTAACCACTATGAAATCTCTATTCTCTAGAAAAACAGAGACAACAAAGGTTTCAAACCTCTTTGACCATCATCCTATATTAGTTCACGATGCAACTATGTATTAAAAAATAATGTCATATTTTTTTGAAAATTTCTCAAAATTTGTAGGTTAACCCCTACGAAAATATTGATTTTTTGGTAAATTCTCTATAAACTGAATTTTATCCTCTTTAGTGTTGTTTAAATTTTTCTAACCACATTCTAAATTTATATTGATGTATGCAAAACTTTTCTTCATCGTACATGGACATTGTTTCTAAAATTTTAACAATTAATTTAATAAAACTTCATATACTATCTAAATCATTGGACTAACCACTATGAAATCTGTATTCTCTAGAAAAAGAGAGACAACAAATGTTTCAAACCTCTTTATTCATCATCCTATATTAGTTCACGATGCAACTATGCATTAAAAAATAATTTCATATTTTTTTTGAATTCTTTTCAAAATTTGTAGGTTAACAACCCTTACAAAAATATTGAATTTTTCGGTAAATTCTCTATATACTGAATTCTATCCTCTTTTGTGCTGTTTAAATTTTTCTAACCACATTCTAAATTTATATTGATGTATGCAAAACTTTTATTCATCGTTTCTAAAATTTTAACATTTAATTTAATAAAACTTCATATACTATCTAAATCAATGGACTAACCACTATGAAATCTTTATTATTTAGAAAAACATAGACAACAAAGATTTCAAACCTCTTTGAACATCATCTTATATTAGTTCACGATGCAACTATACATTAAAAAATAATTTCAATTTTTTTTGAAAATTTCTCAAAATTTGTAGGTTATAACCCCTACGAAAATATTGAGTTTTTCGGTAAATTCTCTATATACTAAATTTTATCATCTCTAGTGTTGTTTAATTTTTTCTAACCACATTCTAAATTTATATTGATGTATGCAAAACTTTTATTCATCTTACAAGGACATCGTTTCTAAAATGAACAATTAATTTAATAAAACTTCATATATTATCTAAATCAATGGACTAACCACTATGAAATCTTTATTCTCTAGAAAAACAGAGACAACTAAGTTTTCAAAACTCTTTGATCATCATATTATATCAGTTCACGATGCAACTATGCATTAAAAAATAATTTCATATTTTTTTGAAAATTTCTCAAAATTTGTAGGTTAACCCCCTACAAAAATATTGAGTTTTTCGATAATTCTCTATATACTGAATTTTATCCTCTCTAGTGTTGTTTATTTTTTTCTAACCACATCCTAAATTTATATTGATGTATGCAAAACTTTTATTTATCATACATTGACATCTTTTTTAAAATTTTAATTTAATAAAACTTCATATACTATCTAAATCAATGGACTAACCACTATTAAATCTCTATTCTCTAGAAAAACATAGACAACAAAGGTTTCAAATCTCTTTGATCATCATCCTATATAAGTTCACGATGCAACTATGCATTAAAAATAATGTCATATTTTTTTGAAAATTTCTCAAAATTTGTAGGTTAACCCCCTATGAAAATATTGAGTTTTCGGTAAATTCTCTACGTACTGAATTTTATCCACTTTAGTGTTGTTCAAATTTTTCTAACCACATTCTAAATTAATATTGATGTATGCAAAACTTTTATTCATCTTACATGGACATCATTTCTAAAATTTGAACAATTAATTTAATAAAACTTCATATACTATCTAAATCAATGGAATAACCACTATGAAATCTTTATTCTCTAGAAAAATAGAGACAACAAAGGTTTCAAAACTCTTTGATCATTATCTTATATCAGTTCATGATGCAACTCTCGAAATTTGTAGGTTAACCCCTACGAAAATATTGAGTTTTTCGGTAAATTCTCTATATACCGAATTTTATCCTCTCTAGTGTTGTTTAATTTTTTCTAACCACATTCTAAATTTATTTTGATGTATGCAAAACTTTTATTCATCGTACATGTACATCGTTTCTAAAATTTTAACAATTAATTTAATAAAATTTCATATAGTATCTAAATCAATGGACTAACCACTATGAAATCTCTATTTTCTAGAAAAACAGAGACAACAAAGATTTCAAACCTCTTTGACCATCATCTTATATTAGTTCACGAGGCAACTATGCATTAAAAAATAATTTCATATATTTTTGAAAATTTCTCAAAATTTGTAGGTTAACCCCTACAAAGATATTGAGTTTTTCAGTAAATTCTCTAGATATTGAATTTTATCGTCTTTAGTGTTGTTTAAATTTTTCTTACCACATTCTAAATTCATATTGATGTATGAAAAACTTTTATTCATCGTACATGGACATCGTTTCTAAAAATTTAATAATTAATTTAATAAAACTTCAAATACTATCTAAATCAGTGGAATAACCACTATGAAATCTCTATTCTCTAGAAAAACAGAGACAACAAAGGTTTCAAACCTCTTTGATCATCATCCTATATCAGTTCACGATGCAACTATGCATTAAAATAATTTCATATTTTTTGAAAATTTCTCGAAATTTGTAGGTTAAGCCCTACGAAAATATTGAGTTTTTCGGTAAATTCTCTATATACTGAATTTTATCCTCTCTAGTGTTGTTTAATTTTTTCTAACCACATTTTTAATTTATATTGATGTATGCAAAACTTTTATTCATCGTACATGGACATCATTTATAAAATTTTAACAATTAATTTAATAAAATTTCATATAGTATCTAAATCAATAGACTAACCACTATGAAATATCTATTCTCTAGAAAAACAGAGACAACAAAGGTTTCAAACCTCTTTGACCATCATACTATATCATATCAAGATGCAACTATGCATTATAAAATAATTTCATATTTTTTGAAAATTTCTCAAAATGTGTAGGTTATCCTATACGAAAATATTGAGTTTTCGGTAAATTCTTTATATACTGAATTTTATCCTCTCTAGTGTTGTTTGATTTTTTCTAACCACATTCTAAATTTATATAGATGTATGCAAAACTTTTATTCATCGTACATGGACATCTTTTCTAAAATTTTAATTTAATAAAACTTCATATACTACCTAAATCAATGGACTAACCACTATGAAATCTCTATTCTCTGGAAAAACAGAGACAACAAAGGTTTCAAACCTCTTTGATCATCATCCTATATCAGTTCACGATGAAACTATGCATTAAAAAATAATTTCATATTTTTTTGAAAATTTCTCGAAATTTGTAGGTTAACCCCTATGAATATATTGAGTTTTTCGGTAAATTCTCTATATACTGAATTTTATCCTCTCTAGTGTTGTTTAAATTTTTCTAATCACATTCTAAATTTATATTATGTATGCAAAAGTTTTATTCATCGTACATGACCATCGTTTCAAAATTTTAACAATTAATTTAATAAAACTTCATATACTATCTAAATCAATAGACTATCCATTATGAAATCTCCATTCTCTAGAAAAACAGAGAAAACAAAGGTTTCAAACCTCTTTGACCATCATCATATATCAGATCAAGATGCAACTATGCATTAAAAAATAATTTCATAGTTTTTTGAAAATTTCTCAAAATGTGTAGGTTAACCTATACGAAAATATTGAGTTTTTGGGTAAATTCTTTATATACTGAATTTTATCCTCTCTAGTGTTGTTTAATTTTTTCTAACCACATTCTTAATTTATATAGATGTATGCAAAACTTTTATTCATCGTACATGGACATCGTTTCTAAAATTTGAACAATTAATTTAATAAAACTTCATATATTATCTAAATCAATGGACTAACCACTATGAAATCTCAATTCTCTGAAAAAAAGAGACAATAAAGGTTTCAACCCTCATTGATCATCATCCTATATCAGTTCACGATGCAACTATGCATTAAAAAATAATTTCATATTTTTTTGAAAATTTCTCGAAATTTGTAGGTTAACCCCTATGAAAATATTGATTTTTTCGGTAAATTTTCTATATACTGAATTTTATCCTCTCTAGTGTTGTTAAAAATTTTCTAACCACATTCTAAATTTATATTGATGTATTCAAAACTTTTATTCATCGTACATGGACATCGTTATAAAATTTTAACAATTAATTTAATAAAACTTCATATACTATCTAAATCAATGGACTAACCACTATGAAATCTCTATTCTCTAGAAAAACAGAGAAAACAAAGGTTTCAAACCTCTTTGATCATCATCCTATATAAGTTCACGATGCAAATATGCATTAAAAAATAATATCATATTTTTTTGAAAATTTCTCAAAATTTGTAGGTTAACCCCTACGAAAATATTGAGTTTTCGGTAAATTCCCTACATACTGAATTTTATCCTCTTTAGTGTTGCTTAATTTTTTCTAACCACATTCTAAATTAATATTGATGTATGCAAAATTTTTATTCATCTTACACGGACATCGTTTCTAAAATTTGAACACTTAATTTAATAAAACTTCATATACTATCTAAATCAAATGGACTATCCACAATGAAATCTTTATTCTCTAAAAAAGCAGAGACAACAAAGGTTTCAAAACTCTTTGATTATCATCTTATATCAGTTCACGATGCAACTATGCATTAAAAAATAATTTCATATTTTTTTGAAAATTTCTCGAAATTTGTAGGTTCCCTACGAAAATATTGAGTTTTTCGGTAAATTCTCTATATACTGAATTTTATCCTCTCTAGTGTTGTTTAATTTTTTCTAACCATATTCTAAATTTATATTGATGTATGCAAAATTTTTATTCATCGTACATGGATATCGTTTCTAAAATTTTAACAATTAATTTAATAAAATTTCATATAGTATCTAAATCAATGGACTAACCACTATGAAATCTCTATTCTCTAGAAAAACATAGACAACAAAGATTTCAAACCTCTTTAACCATCATCTTATATTAGTTCACGATTCAACTATCCATTAAAAATAATTTCATATTTTTTTGAAAATTTCTCAAAATTTGTAGGTTAACCCCTACGAAAGTATTGAGTTTTTCGGTAAATTCTCTATATATTGAATTTTATAGTCTTTAGTGTTGTTTAAATTTTTCCAACCACATTCTAAATTCATATTGATGTATGAAAAACTTTTATTCATCGTACATGGACATCATTTTTAAAAATGTAATAATTAATTTAATAAAACTTCATATACTATCTAAATCAATGGACTAACCACTATGAAATCTCTATTTTCTAGAAAAACAGAGAAAACAAAGGTTTCAAACGTCTTTGATCATCATCCTATATAGGTTCACGATGCAACTATGTATTAAAAAATGATATCATATTTTTTTGAAAATTTCTCAAAATTTGTAGGTTAACCCCTACGAAAATATTGAGTTTTTCGTAAATTCTCTACATACTGAATTTTATCCTCTTTAGTGTTGTTTAATTTTTTCTAACCATATTCTAAATTAATATTGATGTATGCAAAACTTTTATTCATCTTACATGGACATCGTTTCTAAAATTTGAACAATTAATTTAATAAAACTTCATATACTATCTAAATCAATGGACTAACCGCTATGAAATCTCTATTCTCTAGAAAAACAGAGACAACAAAGATTTCAAACCTCTTTGATCATCATCCTATATCAGTTGACGATGCAACTATGCATTCAAAAATAATTTCATACTTTTTTGAAAATTTCTCGAAATTTGTAGGTTAACCCCTACGAAAATATTGAGTTTTTCGGTAAATTCTCTATATACTGAATTTTATCCTCTCTAGTTTTGTTTAATTTTTCTAACCATATTCTAAATTTATATTGATGTATGTAAAACTGTTATTCATCGTATATGGACATTGTTTCAAAATTTTAACAATTAATTAAATAAAACTTCATATATACCTAAATCAAAGGACTAACTAATATGAAATATTTATTCTCTAGAGAAACAAAGGCAACAAAAGTTCCAAACATCTTTGACCATTATCCTATATCAGTTTTCGAAAAAACTATGCATTACAAATATCGTTATATTTTAAGAAATTTTCTCAAAATTAGTAGATTAACCCCTATGAATATATTGAATTTTTCGGTAAATTCTCTATATACTGAATTTTATCATCTCTAGTGTTGTTTAATTTTTTCTAACCACATTCTAAATTTATATTGATGTATGCAAAACTTTTATTCATCCTACATGGACATCGTTTCTCAAATTTTAACAATTAATTTAATAAAATTTCATATAGTATCTAAATCAATAGACTAACCACTATGAAATCTCTATTCTCTAGAAAAACAGAGACAACAAAGGTTTCAAACCTCTTTAATCATAATCCTATATCAGATCAAGATGCGACTATGCATTTAAAAATAATTTCATATTTTTTTGAAAATTTATCAAAATGTGTAAGTTAACCTCTACGAAAATATTGAGTTTTTCGGTAAATTCTCTATATATGAATTTTATCCTCTCTAGTGTTGTTTAATTTTTTTCTAATCACATTCTAAATTTATATTGATGTATGCAAAACTTTTATTTATCGTACATGGACATCGTTTCTAAAATTTTAATTTAATAAAACTTCATATACTATCTAAATCAATGGACTAACCACTATTAAATCTCTATTCTCTAAAAAAACAGAGACAACAAATATTTCAAACCTCTTTGATCATCATCCTATATCAGTTCACGATGCAACTATGCATTAAAAAATAATTTCATACTTTTTTGAAAATTTCACGAAATTTGTAGGTTAACCCCCTACAAAAATATTGAGTTTTTCGGTATATTCTCTATATACTGAATTTTATCCTCTCTATTGTTGTTTAAATGTTTCTAATCACATTCTAAATTTATATTGATGTATGTAAAACTTTTATTCATCGTACATGGACATCGTTTCAAAATTTTAGCAATTAATTTAATAAAATTTTGATATATACCTAAATCAAAGGACTAACCAATATGAAATCTCTATTCTCTAGAGAAACAAAGACAACAAAGGTTTCAAACATCTTTGATCATCATCCTATATCAGTTCACGAAAAAAACTATGCATTAAAAAATATTGTCATATTTTATGAAATTTTCTCAAAATTTGTAGGTTAACCCCCTACGAAATATTGAGTTTTCGGTAAATTCTATGTATACTGAATTTTATCCTCTTTAGTGTTTTTTAATTTTTGCTAACCACATTCTAAATTTATATTGATGTATGCAAAACTTTTACTTGTCGTACATCGACATCGTTTCAAAATTTTAACAATTAATTTAATAAAACATCATATACTATCTAAATCAATGGACTAACCACTATAAATCTCTATTCTCTAGAAAAACAGAGACAACTATGCATTAAAAAATAATGTCATATTTTTTTGAAAATTTCGCGAAATTTGTAGGTATTGGGGTTTTCGGTAAATTCTCTATATACCAAATTTTATCCTCTCTAGTGTTGTTTAATTTTTTCTAACCACATTCTAAATTTATATTAATGTATGCAAAACTTTTATTCATCCTACATGGACATCGTTTCTAAAATTTTAACAATTAATTTAATAAAATTTCATATAGTATCTAAATCAATAGACTAACCACTATGAAATCTCTATTCTCTAGAAAAACAGAGACAACAAAGGTTTCAAACCTCTTTAATCATAATCCTATATCAGATCAAGATGCGACTATGCATTTAAAAATAATTTCATATTTTTTTGAAAATTTATCAAAATGTGTAAGTTAACCTCTACGAAAATATTGAGTTTTTCGGTAAATTCTCTATATATGAATTTTATCCTCTCTAGTGTTGTTTAATTTTTTTCTAATCACATTCTAAATTTATATTGATGTATGCAAAACTTTTATTTATCGTACATGGACATCGTTTCTAAAATTTTAATTTAATAAAACTTCATATACTATCTAAATCAATGGACTAACCACTATTAAATCTCTATTCTCTAAAAAAACAGAGACAAATAAGATTTCAAACCTCTTTGATCATCATCCTATATCAGTTCACGATGCAACTATGCATTAAAAAATAATTTCATACTTTTTTGAAAATTTCTCGAAATTTGTAGGTTAACTAACCCCTACGAAAATATTGATGTAGGATGATGGTCAAAGAGGTTTGAAACCTTTGTTGTCTCTGTTTTTCTAGAGAATAGAGATTTCATAGTAGTTAGTCTATTTATTTAGATACTATATGAAATTTTATTAAATTAATTGTTAAAATTTTAGAAATGAAGTCCATGTACGATGAATAAAAGTTTTGCATACATCAAAATAAATTTAGATTGTGGTTAGAAAAATTAAACAACACTAGAGAGGATAATATTTAGTATGTAGAGAATTTACCGAAAAACTCAATATTTTCGTAGGGGTTAACCTACAAATTTTGAGAAATTTTCAAAAAGATATGAAATTATTTTTAATGCATAGTTGCATCGTGAGCTGATATAAGATGATGATCAAAGAGTTTTGAAACCTTTGTTGTCTCTGTTTTCTAGAGAATAAATATTTCAAAGTGGTTAGTCCATTGATTTAGATAGTATATGAAATTTTATTAAATTAATTGTTCAAATTTTAAAAACGATGTCCATGTAAGATGATTAAAAGTTTTGCATACATCAATATTAATTTAGAATGTGGTTTGAAAAATTTAAACAACACTAAAGAGGATAAAATTCAGCATATAGAGAATTTACCGAAAACTCAACATTTTCGTAGGGGTTAACCTACAAATTTTGAGAAATTTTCAAAAAAATATGACATTATTTTTAATGCATAGTTGCATCGTGAACTTATATAGGATGATGATCAAAGAGGTTTGAAACCTTTGTTGTCTCTTTTTTTCTAGAGAATAGAGATTTCATAGTGGTTAGTCCAATGATTTAGATAGTATATTAAGTTTTATTAAATTAATTGTGAAAATTTTGAAACGATGTTGCATCGTGAACTAATATAAGATGATGGTCAAAGAAGTTTGAAATCTTTGTTGTCTCTGTTTTTCTAGAGAATAGAGATTTCATAGTGGTTAGCCCATTGATGTAGATACTATATGAAATTTTATTAAAATAATTGTTAAAATTTCAGAAACGGTGTCTATGTACGATGAATAAAAGTTTTGCATACATCAAAATAAATTTAGAATGTGGTTAGAAAAATTTAAACAACACTAGAGAGGATAAAATTTAGTATATAGAGAATTTACCGAAAAACTCAATATTTTCGTAGGGGTTAACCTACAAATTTCGAGAAATTTTCAAAAAAATATGAAATTATTTTTTAATGCATAGTTGCATCGTGAACTGATATAAGATGATGATCAAAGAGTTTTGAAACCTTTGTTGTCTCTGTTTTTCTACAGAATAAAGATTTCATAGTGGTTAGTCCATTGATTTAGATAGTATATGAAGTTTTATTAAATTAATTGTTCAAATTTTAAAAACGATGTCCATGTAAGATGAATAAAAGTTTTGCATACATCAATATTAATTTGGAATGTGGTTAGAAAAATTTAAACAACACTAAAGAGGATAAAATTCAGTATATAGAGAATTTACCGAAAACTCAACATTTTCGTAGGGGTTAACCTACAAATTTTGAGAAATTTTCAAAAAAATATGACATTATTTTTAATGCATAGTTTCATCGTGAACTTATATAGGATGATGATCAAAGAGGTTTGAAACCTTTGTTGTCTCTGTTTTTCCAAAGAATAGAGATTTCATAGTGGTTAGTCCATTAATTTAGATAGTATATGAAGTTTTATTAAATTAATATTTTAGAAACGATGTCCACGTACGATGAATAAAAGTTTTGCATACATCTATATAAATTTAGAATGTGGTTAGGAAAGATTAAACAACACTAGAGAGGATAAAATTCAGTATATGAAGAATTTACCGAAAAACTCAATATTTTCGTATAGGTTAACCTACATATTTTGAGAAATTTTCAAAAAATAATGAAATTATTTTTAATACATAGTTGCATCTTGATCTGATGTAGGATGATGGTCAAAGAGGTTTGAAACCTTTGTTGTCTCTGTTTTCTAGGGAATAGAGATTTCATAGTAGTTAGTCTATTGATTTAGATACTATATGAAATTTTATTATATTAATTGTTAAAATTTTAGAAATGAAGTCCATGTACGATGAATAAAAGTTTTGCATACATCAAAATAAATTTAGATTGTGGTTAGAAAAATTTAAACAACACTAGAGAGGATAATATTTAGTATGTAGAGAATTTACCGAAAAACTCAATATTTTCGTAGGGGTTAACCTACAAATTTCGAGAAATTTTAAAAAGATATGAAATTATTTTTTAATGCATAGTTGCATCGTGAGCTGATATAAGATGATGATCAAAGAGTTTTGAAACCTTTGTTGTCTCTGTTTTCTAGAGAATAAAGATTTCAAAGTGGTTAGTCCATTGATTTAGATAGTATATGAAATTTTATTAAATTAATTGTTAAAATTTTAGAAACGATGTCCATGTAAGATGAATAAAAGTTTTGCATACATCAATATTAATTTAGAATGTGGTTAGAAAAATTTAAACAACACTAAAGAGGATAAAATTCAGTATATAGAGAATTTACCAAAAACTCAACATTTTCGTAGGGGTTAACCTACAAATTTTGAGAAATTTTCAAAAAATATGACATTATTTTTAATGCATAGTTGCATCGTGAACTTATATAGGATGATGATCAAAGAGGTTTGAAACCTTGTTGTCTCTTTTTTTCTAGAGAATAGACATTTCATAGTGGTTAGTCCAATGATTTAGATAGTATATTAAGTTTTATTAAATTAATTGTTAAAATTTTGAAACGATGTTCATGTACGATGAATAAAAGTTTTGCATAAATCAATATAAATTTAGAATGTGGCTAGAAAAATTTAAACAGCACTAGAGAGGATAAAATTCTGTATATAGAGAATTTACCGAAAAACTCAATATCTTCATAGGGGTTAGTTAACCTACAAATTTCGAGAAATTTTCAAAAAAATATGAAATTATTTTTAATGCATAGTTTCATCGTGAACTGATATAGGATGATGATCAAAGAGGTTTCGAAACCTTTGTTGTCTCTGTTTTTCAAAGCATAGAGCTTTCATAGTGGTTAGTCCATTGATTTAGATAGTATATGAAGTTTTATTAAATTAAAATTTTAGAAACAATGTCCATGTACGATGAATAAAAGTTTTGCATACATCTATATAAATTTAGAATGTGGTTAGAAAAAATTAAACAACACTAGAGAGGATAAAATTCAGTATATAAAAAATTTACCGAAAAACTCAATATTTTCGTATAGGTTAACCTACATATTTTGAGAAATTTTCAAAAAATAATGAAATTATTTTTTAATGCATAGTTGCATCTTGATCTGATATAGGATGATGGTCAAAGATATTTGAAACCTTTGTTGTCTCTGTTTTTCTAAGGAATAGAGATTTCATAGTGGTTAGTCTATTGATTTAGATACTATATGAAATTTTATTAAATTAATTGTTAAAATTTTAGAAATGAAGTCCATGTACGATGAATAAAAGTTTTGCATACATCAATATAAATTAAAAATGTGGTTAGAAAAAATTAAACAACACTAGAGAGTATAAAATTCAGTATATAGAGAATTTACCGAAAAACTCAATATTTTTGTAGGGATTAACCTACAAATTTCGAGCAATTTTCAAAAATTATGAAAATTATTTTTATATTCATTTCTAAAATTTTAACAATTAATTTAATAAAATTTCATATATTATCTAAATCAATAGATTAACTACTATGAAATCTCTATTCTCTAGAAAAACAGAGACAACAAAGGTTTCAAACCTCTTTGACCATCATCCTACATCAGATCAAGATGCAACTATGCATTAAAAAATAATTTCATTATTTTTTGAAAATTTCTCAAAATTTGTTGGTTAACCCCTACGAAAATATTGAGTTTTTCGGTAAATTCTCTATATACTAAATTTTATCCTCTCTAGTGTTGTTTAAATTTTTCTAACCACATTCTAAATTTATTTTGATGTATGCAAAACTTTTATTCATCGTACATAGACACCGTTTCTGAAATTTTAACAATTATTTTAATAAAATTTCATATAGTATCTACATCAATGGGCTAACCACTATGAAATCTCTATTCTCTAGAAAAACAGAGACAACAAAGATTTCAAACTTCTTTGACCATCATCTTATATTAGTTCACGATGCAACATCGTTTCAAAATTTTCACAATTAATTTAATAAAACTTAATATACTATCTAAATCATTGGACTAACCACTATGAAATCTCTATTCTCTAGAAAAAAAAGACAACAAAGGTTTCAAACCTCTTTGATCATCATCCTATATAAGTTCACGATGCAACTATGCATTAAAAATAATGTCATATTTTTTTGAAAAATTCTCGAAATTTGTAGGTTAACCCCTATGAAAATATTGAGTTTCGGTAAATTCTCTATATACTAAATTTTATCCTCTCTAGTGTTGTTTAAATTTTTCTAACCACATTCTAAATTTATATTGATGTATGTAAAACTTTTATTCATCGTACATTGACATCTTTTCAATATTTTAACAATTAACTTAATAAAACTTCATATACTATCTAAATCAATGGACTAACCACTATGAAATCTCTATTCTCTAGAAAAACAGAGACAACAAAGGTTTCAAACCTCTTTGATCATCATTCTATATCAGTTCACGATGCAACTATGCATTAAAAAATAATTTCATATCTTTTTGAAAATTTCTCGAAATTTGTAGGTTAACCCCTACGAAAATATTGAGTTTTTTGGTAAATTCTCTATATACTAAATTTTATCTTCTCTAGTGTTGTTTAAATTTTTCTAACCACATTCTAAATTTATTTTGATGTATGCAAAACTTTTATTCATCGTACATGGACACCGTTTCTAAAATTTTAACAATTAATTTAATAAAATTTCATATAGTATCTAAATCAATGGGCTAACCACTATGAAATCTCTATTCTCTAAAAAACAGAGACATCAAAGATTTCAAACTTCTTTGACCATCATCTTATATTAGTTCATGATGCAACTAAGAATTAAAAAATAATTTCTTATTTTTTTGAAAATTTCTCCAAAATTTGTAGGTTAACAACCCCTACGAAAATATTGAGTTTTTCGGTAAATTTTCTATATATTGAATTTTATCGTCTTTAGTGTTGTTTAAATTTTTCTAACCACATTCTAAATTCATATTGATGTATGAAAAAAATTTATTCATCGTACATGGACATCGTTTCTAAAATTTGAACAATTAATTTAATAAAACTTCATATACTATCTAAATCAATGGACTAACCACTATGAAATCTTTATTCTCTAGAAAAACAGAGACAACAAAGGTTTCAAAACTCTTTGATCATCATCTTATATCAGTTTACGATGCAACTATGCATTAAAAAATAATTTCATATTTTTTTGAAAATTTCTCGAAATTTGTAGGTTAAACCCCTACGAAAATATTGAGTTTTTCGGTAAATTCTCTCTATATTGAATTTTATCCTCTCTAGTGTTGTTTAAATTTTTCTAACCACATTCTAAATTTATTTTGATGTATGCAAAACTTTTATTCATCGTACATGGACATCGTTTCTAAAACTTTAACAATTAATTTAATAAAATTTCATATAGTATCTAAATCAATGGGCTAACCACTATGAAATCTCTATTCTCTAGAAAAACAGAGACAACAAAGATTTCAAACCTCTTTGACCATCATCCTATATTAGTTCACGATGCAACTATGCATTAAAAAATAATTTCTTATTTTTTTGAAAATTTCTCCAAAATTTATAGGTTAACCCCTACGAAAATATTGAGTTTTTTGGTAAATTCTCTATATATTGAATTTTATCGTCTTTAGTGTTGTTTAAATTTTGCTAACCACATTCTAAATTCATATTTATGTATGAAATTTTTTTATTCATCGTACATGGACATCGTTTCTAAATATGTAATAATTAATTTAATAAAACTTCATATACTATCTAAATCAATAGACTAACCACTATGAAATCTATATTCTCTTGAAAAATAGAGACAACAAAGGTTTCAAACTTCTTTGATCATCATCCTATATCAGTTCACGATGCAACTATGCATTAAAAATAATTTCATAATTTTTGAAAATTGCTCGAAATTTGTAGGTTAATCCCTACAAAAATATTGAGTTTTTCGGTAAATTCTCTATATACTGAATTTTATACTCTCTAGTGTTGTTTAATTTTTTCTAACCACATTTTTAATTTATATTGATGTATGCAAAACTTTTATTCATCATACATGGACTTCATTTCTAAAATTTTAACAATTAATTTAATAAAATTTCATATAGTATCTAAATCAATAGACTAACCACAACGAAATCTCTATTCTCTAGAAAAACAAAGACAACAAAGGTTTCAAATCTCTTTGACCATCATCCTATATCAGATCAAGATGCAACTATGCATTAAAAAATAATTTCATTATTTTTTGAAAATTTCTCAAAATATGTAGGTTAACCTATACGAAAATATTGAGTTTTTCGGTAAATTCTTTATATACTGAATTTTATCCTCTCTAGTGTTGTTTAATTTTTTCTAACCACGTTCTAAATTTATATAGATTTATGCAAAAATTTTATTCATCGTACGTGGACATCGTTTCTAAAATTTTAATTTAATAAAACTTCATATACTATCTAATCAATGGACTAACCACTATGAAATCTCTATTCTCGGGAAAAACAGAGACAATAAAGGTTTCAAACCTCTTTGATCATCATCATATATCAGTTCACGATGAAACTATGCATTAAAAAATAATTTCTATTTTTTTGAAAATTTCTCGAAATTTGTAGGTTAACAACCCCTATGACGATATTGGGTTTTTTGGTAAATTCTCTATATAATGAATTTTATCCTCTCTAGTGTTGTTTAAATTTTTCTAACCACATTCTAAATTTATATTGATTTATTCAAAACATTTATTCATCGTACATGGACATCGTTTCAAAATTTTAACAATTAATTTAATAAAACTTCATATACTATCTAGATCAATGGACTAACCACTATGAAATCTCTATTCTCTAGAAAAACAGAGACAAAAAAGGTTTCAAACATATTTGATCATCATCCTATATAAGTTCACGATGCAACTATGCATTAAAAATAATGTCATATTTTTTTGAAAATTTCTCAAAATTTGTAGGTTAACCCCTACGAAAATATTGAGTTTTCGCTAAATTCTCTATATACTCAATTTTATCTTCTTTAGTGTTATTTAAATTTTTCTAACCACATTCTAAATTAATATTGATGTATGCAAAACTTTTATTCATCTTACATGGACATCGTTTCTAAAATTTGAGCAATTAATTTAATAAAACTTCATATACTATCTAAATCAATGGACTAACCACTATGAAATCTTTATTCTCTAGAAAAACAGAGACAACAAAGGTTTCAAAACTCTTTGATCATCATATTATATCAGTTCACGATGCAACTATGTATTAAAAACTAATTTCATATTTTTTTGAAAATTTCTCGAAATTTGTAGGTTAATCCCTACGAAAATATTAAGTTTTTCGGTAAATTCTCTATATATTGAATTTTATCCTCTCTAGTGTTGTTTAATTTTTTCTAACCACATTCTAAATTTATATTGATGTATGCAAAAAATTTATTCATCGTACATGGACATCGTTTCTAAAATTTTAACAATTAATTTAATAAAATTTCATATAGTATCTAAATCAATGGACTAACCACTATGAAATCTCTATTCTCTAGAAAAACAGAGACAACAAAGATTTCAAACCTCTTTAACCATCATCTTATATTAGTTCATGATGCAACTATGCATTAAAAATAATTTCATATTTTTTAAAAAATTTCTCATAATTTGTAGGTTAACCCCTACGAAAATATTGAGTTTCGGCAAATTCTCTATATATTGAATTTTATCATCTTTAGTGTTGTTTAAATTTTTCTAACCACATTCTAAATTCATATTGATGTATGAAAAAATTTTATTCATCGTACATGGACATCGTTTCTAAAAATGTAATAATTAATTTAATAAAGCTTCATATACTATCTAAATAAATGGACTAACCACTATGAAATTTCTATTCTCTAGAAAAACAGAGACAACAAAGGTTTCAAACCTCTTTGATCATCATCCTATATCAGTTCACGATGCAACTATGCATTTAAAATAATTTCATAATTTTTGAAAATTTCTCGAAATTTGTAGGTTAACCCGTACGAAAATATTGAGTTTTTCGGTAAATTCTCTATAGACTGAATTTTATCCTCTCTAGTGTTGTTTAATTTTTTCTAACCACATTTTTAATTTATATTGATGTATGCAAAACTTTTATTCATCGTACATGGACATCATTTCTAAAATTTTAACAATTAATTTAATAAAATTTCATATAATATCTAAATCAATAGACTAATGAAATCTCTATTCTCTAGAAAAACAGAGACAACAAAGGTTTCAAACCTCTTTGACCATCATACTATATCAGATCAAGATGCAGCTATGCATTATAAAATAATTTCATATTTGTTTGAAAATTTCTCAAAATGTGTAGGTTAACCTATACGAAAATATTGAGTTTTCGGTAAATTCTCTATATACTGAATTTTATCCTCTCTAGTGTTGTTTAATTTTTTCTAACCACATTCTAAATTTATATAGATGTATGCAAAACTTTTATTCATCGTACATGGACATCGTTTCTAAAATTTTTATTTAATAAAACTTCACATACTATCTAAATCAATGGACTAACCACTATGAAATCTCTATTCTCTCGAAAAACAGAGACAACAAAGGTTTCAAACCTCTTTGATCATCATCCTATATCAGTTCACGATGCAACTATGCATTAAAAAATAATTTCATATTTTTTTGAAAATTTCTCGAAATTTGTAGGTTAACCCCTATGAAAATATTGAGTTTTCGGTAAATTCTCTATATACTAAATTTTATCCTCTCTAGTGTTGTTTAAATTTTTCTAACCACATTCTAAATTTATATTGATGTATGCAAAACTTTTATTCATCGTACATTGACATCGTTTCAATATTTTAACAATTAACTTAATAAAACTTCATATACTATCTAAATCAATGGACTAACCACTATGAAATCTCTATTCTCTAGAAAAACAGAGACAACAAAGGTTTCAAACCTCTTTGATCATCATTCTATATCAGTTCACGATGCAACTATGCATTAAAAAATAGTTTCATATTTTTTTGAAAATTTCTCGAAATTTGTAGGTTAACCCCTACGAAAATATTGAGTTTTTCGGTAAATTCTTTCTATACTAAAATTTATCTTGTTTAGTGTTGTTTAAGTTTTTCTAATCATATTCTAAATTTATATTGATGTATGCAAAACTTTTTTTCATCGTACCTGGACATCGTTTTTATTTTTTTAACATTTAATTTAATAAAACTTCATATATAATCCAAATAAATGGACTAACCACTATGAAATATACATTTTCTATAGAACCGGAGACAACAAAAGTGTCAAACCTCTTTGACCATCATCTTATATCAGTACATAATGCAACTGTGCATTAAAACAAGATTATCATTTTTTTTTGAATTTTTCTAAAAACTGTGGGTTAACCCTACGAAAATATTGAGTTTTTCTGTAAATGATATATATTTTGAAGTTTGTTCTCTATATAATTGTTTATAAAATAAACTTATGTGTATACTCATAAAGTAATGTGTCAAAAACAAATATTATGTGCATCATATTATTAACTTAACTTGATTGTGAGAGATCGTTATGTTTCATTTGTTTCGTATATTTAAAATTACTAGGTTCTTCTTAATCAGTTTTAGTAATTAGAAAAAAATCCTCTCGTGTTTTCGACTTACTATTGTTTCAACTTATTTAATAAAATATAATAAATAATTACTTTCTGTCATTGCGCACAAAGCTTTCCATAAAGTACAAATAATATATATCGTTGCACTAATTTGATAACTCTTTTAGTTATTTATCATAACACGACAACATCACTTCCTACTAGAATGGAAAAAAAGAAAAAAAAAAGATTACAAAAAAAAAACTTTTTTCATCTTCTTCTCCTTCTCGAAAACTATCATTTTCTCTGCCCTAACCTTCAATGTCATTTACATAGAGAGATAGAGAGACAAAGAAAGAGCTTGATGGTATCGTTCTAAATTTTTTGTTTTTTTTTTTATTTACTTAAATATATCATATGATCAGTGATCGAAGATGGGTTTTGCTCAGTCATGATCATTCTCCGGTTATTAAGGTCCCATTGTTGTTGTTGTTGAAGTTGTCTGATCATCAGGATCCGCCGCATCTCCGACAGTCTTAACCGGAGAATCTCCTGTTCCGTCATGAGCCTGTTATTGTCCGTACTCACTCGTTGAAGCTGATATGTAACTAAGTGGAGCCGGTTCTTGAGCTCACGGTTTTCCAGGTCGAGTTGGTTTACTTGGTTCTGTAGGTTATTAATGTGGCTTTGTTTACGCATTCTCGACCGTTTCGCTGATTCCCGGTTCGATTCCATCCTCTTCCTCTTCTTCTCCTCGGTCATCTCCGGTTGAATCAGTTTATTCCGGTTATGATTCTGCTCCGGTTCGTCTGCATGAGAGCACGGTACGTCGTGAGGGCTATTGGCGTCGTCAAAACCGGGTTTAGTTTTGATGAAACCGGTATAATTTTCATCAGAACCGGTTTTGATGTCATCAAAACTAGAATTAGTTTTGACCAGACCAGGGTCGGATTCACCATAACAAGGGCTGGGAACGGCCGGTTCAAGAGACAATTGGTTCACGGGGAAGAGATCAGAGCTGTCCCATTCCCAAGGAGTGAACCCGGTTTGGAACTCCGAAAATTGATTAACTAAACCCGGTTCAGACATGGAAAAGGCCGGTACAGTGGACAACATAATTTGCTTATTTTTTTTCCTAGTAGAGAGATGAGAGAGATTAGAAGGGGAAAAGGAAAGAATTGCATTGTTGGAGCTTGATATTTATGGACAAATAAACAGGGGTATTTTAGTCACTTTAAAATACGGTATATGACCGTATATTATACTGTATAAACGGCTTTTGAGTCATGTTGCACTATGGTAGGTTTAAAAAAATTGTAGAAACATCTTTTGTAAAAGCAAGAAATATTTTGTGGGGCACCATTGCTTGTTTTGGGTCTAGATAGAAAAAAAAAATATTATTTAAGAAATAAAAAATAACCTAATGTCTGTAATATACCTTAGTGATGAAGAAACAATCGACATTTCACACGTTTAATACTATATACATAACTAATTCAATATGAAAAAATTCTAAAAAAGTTTATCTTTCAGATTGAAATTGAATACTTCATCTACTTTTATTTGGATTCAGTTATTGATAAACATATATATACTTTAATGCAAATACTATATACACTTAACATTCCACGATCATTTCGATCTCATTGATTATATATACTATATTGATTTTTCTCATTGATTATATATACTATATTGATTTTTGGGCAAATCTCTCAAATAACACCTTTTGAAGTTTTTGTCACAAAAATAAACTTCAAAAACAAAAATGACCAAACTAGACTTTTTTATTTTTTAAAAATTAATATTTTTTATTTAATTTTTCAATTTTAAACTTCACCCCCAAAACCCCACCCCATAACTCTAAACCCTAAGTCTAGATTAGTTAACCCAAGGGGTATAAACGTATATTTACCCCCAAAATCCCACCCCAAAAAGGTTATTTTTGTCATTTTTTTTCTTAAAATTTATTTTTGTGACAAAAACTTTTTTTAGGTCTATCTTAGGGTATTTCTCTTGATTTTTCTCATTGATTATATATACTATATTGATTTTTTTTTGTTAAAGAAAAATAAGATATTCTTGATTTTTATTCACGCGGGATGAACACTGGAGAGGGACTAGAACCATCATTTCAATCTAAAAAGAAAAGAAAAAGAAGATATACAAAGAGTATAATTAATTAAACAAAAGAAATAAAGAATCTAAAGAACACTTTCTAATTAACTGAACCAAACTGGTGCTTTGCATGAGAGGTGAAGCCAATGCTTTTCGTAAAGAACCCTATAACCTACGAGCAAAAAAGTATATATACTTGCTTGCTACACGGAAACATTGAGATATAAACTAGTAATATGCCTACTCTAAGAATAAAATTCAGAGATTTTGTATTTAGTTGATTCAATAGTAACATTGAGAAATCGAGAATGTGAAAATTTTAGTGAAGTATACATTTCTGATCAAAAATATTTTTGTTTTGGATATAACAATTAGTTAAAACTATATCAGAAAAATACATTTAGTTAGCTCGTTTTGAAATATTAGAAAAATATATGTGGAGCAACAGTCACATGCATTTCATATATATACTAAAGTGGAGGACAACAAATACATATATATGCTTATTTAATTTATTCTACAAGAACCTTTTCTAGTTAGCCAGACTCATGTTTGTTCGATCCCATGTGAAACCATACTTTAAGTCCAATACAAAAGCTTCACATATTAGTTTTTTTCAATAATTTCAATTTCATTTACCATAATAAAAATCAACATTTTTTGGGGTATTCATGTTAAAAATATAGATCAACATTCCATTGCATATATAAATAGATATGCTATTATGTTAACTTGCAAATCGTAAGTCGTGGGATCGGTCTCATGTGAAATCAAACTTTAGTGTCCAATAAAAAAGCTTCACATATTGGCTTTTTGAAAATATACTAATTTTATTTTATCGCACTATAAATCAACATTTCATTGCACAAAAAAAAACATTTCATTCATTGCATATCTACATAGATATCCTATTTGTGGAACAACGGGGTTATAACTACAACCTCTAAATCAAAATTACATTAATACTTCGTTTACATATTAGTAGACATATGTAGAATCTTTATATATACTTTCTTGAATTTAATCTAAATAGTGTCTATCCGAATCATTAAGAATATATTATATTCTTAACCCTTCTGTTAATCAACGAACTTCTCTTTGCTTGGGGAAAATACATTTCAGTTTTGAGGCGTATATAACCTGGATCATGTACATGATTTTATACATATAGATAAATACATAGGACGGTTACGTACGGTTTAGGTCATATTTTAGATAGACAACTTTAATTAAATCTCTAATTAAAGTGGAAGGACAAAAACTTTAATGAAAGTGTGGGACTATCTTTTACATATTTTCTATTAGTTGTAATTTGAATAATGTATCTAAAGTTATTAACCACTACAAAAAACATGACATATAACGACAAAATTTGAAAATTGGTAAACCCTTAATCTGTAGACATTTTGGGCAACGAATGTTAACAGGCAACACTCGTTCCCTTTCATTCATCTTTAACAACATCTATTTAGCAAAAAAAAAAAAAAAAAAAACACAACATCTATCGTTTCGAAGAAATTAAGGTTCAAATATTTGATGTTTATTAACTGATTAAAACCAAAAAGAGCCACGGACTGTAAGAAAAAAAAATGCGTTTTAGCAAAAATACAAACAAACAATTCGATTTAACGATTTACCGCATGTGACTCTCTATGATGATGTTCACACGATAAGCTTAAATTTTATTTCTACCATATATATTACCACACATGTATGTTTTATTTTTTCGACACATTATAAGTATACACAAAAGTTTCTATTACGAGCTAACGTGATAATTGTTTTATTTTAAGCTTTTTGTTTTTCAACTTTTGGTTCTAGTTCTTTTAGTTACCAATATTGATTAAGAAGAGCTAAGTAACCTCAAATGTACAAAACAAATGAAATATAACAATTTCTAACAATTAAATCAATGACACGACACACATTTTATTTGTTTCACCACATTATTATACACATAAGTTTCTATTATCAATTAAGGTAATAATTTCTTTTTTAGTTTTGGTTTTAGATTTTGATTTTTAGGATTTTGGTTTTTGATTTTCAATTTTTTATTATTCAGCTTTTGATTATAGTTTTTTTTTTAAATTACCAATAGAGATTAAGAGGAACTTAATAATCAATTAAAGGTGATGATCGTTTTAGTTTTTGAATTTTAGGATTTTGGTTTTTGATATGATTTGAATTAGTTATGTTTTATTAAATTATGAAAAATATATTACAAATAAGTTAAAGATTATGACTATAATACTCAATAAGAGTTTTTATTCGTTTCTAATATGTGTATTACAAGACATGTATGTATGTGTTTTTTTCCTTTTTAATTAAAACTAATATTTTATTTTTTATATTTAACTTACATTATATAAAAATTAGTTTATTCGAAAAAATGAATAATATATTTAAATAAGTTAGAATATATTTAGTAATACTGAGTAAAGTTTTTACTGATTCTCTATTAAAATATATTATAACAACACATGCATGCATTTTTACTTTTTGTTTAATTAATTATTTTTACTTTTCATGTTAGTCTATATATCTACATCCATTCAAATGAACAAACAAAATATGATTTGAAGTAGTTATGTTTTATTAAATTATGAAAAAGTAGTATTTACAAATATGTTAAAGATTATGACTATAATATTCAATAAAAGTTTTTACTCGTTTATAATATATGTATTACAACACATGTATGTATTTTTTTCTTTTAATTTAAATTTTTTTGTTTTATATAGTTAACTTACATTATATAAAAAATAGTTTATTTGATGAATTATAAAAATTTAATATGTTTAAATTTTTTTTGTGGTCAAATATGTTTAAATAAGTTAGAGTTACATTCAATAATACTGAGTAAATTTTTTACTTATTCTCTATTAATAATATATTATAAAAATTGAACACAATGTTGCAGAAGAAAGCCTCTTGATATCTAATGGGCCAAATGTCCATATTTTTCGGCCCAGAAGTTTTTTTCTTAAAAAAAAAATAAAACAAAATTACCGTTTCGGACCGTTGACACTTTATCCGACACGTTTTGGACCGTTTGAAAACGAAATTTCTTTTTATTAACTAAAGAAAAAGGAAAAGAAATATCTACAAGAAATTGTTACCGTTTTTTTTCGACCGTTGACATTTTTCTTATAAATTCTATGTTTTGGTTGACATAAAACACACTCTACCTAGCTTACTTCCACTTGACTTTTTAAGTGTTTCAAAAAAAACAAAAAGCTCTATCTAGTTTTATCTCATCGAAGAATGTTATTTTGTATGTCTCTCGGACGGATGTTCAACCTACCGATTACCACTTCAACAAACCTCTTGTCAACCGATGACAATGCTTCGGCGGAGATGGAAGCTTTCATCGCCTCCTCCGACCACTCTTCTCTTTGGCCTCAACCACCTCTTCCTTCTCCAGCCAGCTTTAATCTGAAGGAGCCATGAGAAACCTGGACAGTTCTGGTTTGCTAGATCTAGCTGCGAGAGAGTTCGTTAAGGTCATTTTTTTTTGTGCTAAGTGGTTATTCACGCAAAGCGGTATCTTGGTAATGATCTCTTATCTTCTCTCTTGCTCTACTTTTTATTTTATTTTTTGAACACAAATTTCATTAAAAAAACGAAGTCTAGTACAATGTAGAATCGGCAGCACGCAATCATATTTTTGCTCTATTAATATCATGCTCAACTAATTTCATTAAGAAATATTCATGCTCAACTAATTTCATTAAGAAATACTCATGCTCTACTAATATCATATTTTTCCTTCTTTTTGTCCAAAGTTTTTATTTCTCTTTCTTAAAAGTTTTTTAAGAAAGTTTTTATTTTATGTTTACCTTTTTAATTTAAAACTTTTAATTTTTTTCGAGAAATTATGCATTATATACTAATATCTAATTTCTCCTTTTTAGAAAGTTTTTAATAAAAAGTTTTTTTTATGTTTATATTAAAATTTTACACTATGAAACTTTTTTAGGAGAAAAATACGTAGTATTCTATGATGATTGATAATGAATTAAAAATAGAAAATAAATTATAAAAATTATAAAAATATATAAAAACAAAAAAATATTTTTTTATAAAAAAATAGTATAGGTTTAAGGTTAAAGGTCTAAAGTTAGAGTTAGCAACAATATCTTTAGGGTTTAGGGTCTAGGTTAGGATAAGGTTAGGATAAGGTTAGGGTTTAGGGTTTAGGGTTTATACAGTTAGGGTTAGGGATAGGGTTAGGGTTAGGGATAGGGTTAGGGTTAGAGTTAGGGTTAAGAGTTTAGGGTTTAGGATTAGAAATATCTTTAGAGTTTAGGGTCTATGTTAGGGATAGGGTTAAGGGTCAAGGGTTAGGGTTTAGGGTTTAGGGTTTAGGGTTTAGGGTCTAGGGTTAGGGTTTAGGGTCTAGGTTAGGGTTTAGGGTTTAGGGTCTAGGGTTAGGGATAGGGTTAGGGTTTCAGGGTTTAGGGTCTAGGGTTAGGGTTTAGGGTTCCTTAACCCTATCCCTAAACCCTAACCCTAAATCCTAAACCCTAACCCTAGACCCTAAACCCTATCCCTAACCTAGACCCTAAACCCTATCCCTAACCCTAGACCCTAAATCCTACCCCTTGTCCTAAACCCTATCTCTAGAGTTAGCAACAATATCTTTAGGGTTTAGGGTCTAGGTTAGGATAAGGTTAGGATAAGGTTAGGGTAAGGTTAGGGTTTAGGGTTTAGGGTATATACAGTTAGGGTTAGGGATAGGGTTAGGGTTAGGGTTAAGGTTAGAGTTAGGGTTAAGAGTTTAGGGTTTAGGATTAGAAATATCTTTAGAGTTTAGGGTCTATGTTAGGGATAGGGTTAAGGGTCAAGGGTTAGGGTTTAGGGTTTAGGGTCTAGGGTTAGGGTTTAGGGTTTAGGGTTTAGGGTCTAGGGATAGGGTTAGGGTTTCAGGGTTTAGGGTCTAGGTTAGGGTTTAGGGTTCCTTAACCCTATCCCTAAACCCTAACCCTAAACCCTAAACCCTAACCCTAGACCCTAAACCCTATCCCTAACCCTAGACCCTATCCCTAACCCTAGACCCTAAATCCTACCCCTTGTCCTAAACCCTATCTCTAACCCTAAACCTAAACCCTAAACCCTAAATCCTACCCCTGACCCTAAACCATATCTTTAACCCTAAACCCTAAATCCTACCCCTGACCCTAAACCCTATATTTAACCCTAAACCCTATCTTTAACCCTAAACCATAAACCCTATCCCTGACCCTAAACCCTATCCCTAACCCTAAATCGTAAACACTATCCTGACCCTAAACCCTATATACCCTAAACCGTAAACCCTTTCTCTGACCCTAAACCCTAACCCTAGACCCTAAACCTTATCCCTTGCCCTAAACCCTAAACTTTATCCCTAACCTATAGACCCTAAACCCTAAAGATATTCCCAACCCTAGACCCTAACCCTATCCATGACCCTAACCCTAGACCCTAAATCGTATCTTTAACGGCTTAACAAAACATCAAGAGGGTTGCAATTCATGTTTAATTTGTTTTGAAGGAGATGAGATCTAGAAGATGTTTGAACACTAAACATGATTAAAAACAAGCTTGGATTACTAAACTATTATCAATCCAGTCATGTCAAAAGGAATCTCAACGTTACAGCTCATGTACTAGTTAGAAAGGGACCTCCCAATAGCTTTGTTTGGTCAATGCAGACTTTGCATTACATTACTTCAAGTTTAATATAATCCTGATCTCATTGGAAACGATGAAAATGTTATATATCAAATACGTTGATTTGTCTCTAAGAATTAGTTAGCTGTTATACGTTATTTCAATTAGTTTCATGGTATAATGTTCACATCTTCTATTTTCATATTTTGAAGTCAACTGTTGAGTTTATATTAATTTTCTCTTGCATATAATATAAAATATTGACTACAATTAAATAGACGCCCCAATTGAGAGTAAGATAACCTTTATTTTGTTGTCATAATCGAATTATTGTTTTTTTAGTACGGAATACATCAAACTCTCAACATCTCATGTTATATAAATTTAATCAACGAAAAACTCGTGCTATACTTATTAAATAATAAGATGCATCTCCGTACGCAAATGCCATCAACTATATTTTAAGTTTGATATTAATTGTTAAATCTTTAAATACATGCAGCTTTCTTTTTGTGCTTCTTAAAACTGAAGAAACTTTGGAACCTCTTGTAAGAAAAACATGAGCACGAAAAAGGAGACCAGACTACGCAAGTACATGAAGGTTCCCTTAAAGATGGTGGTGAAAGCTAGAGACTTATACATACAAAGCATGAATCAATTATCTTCCCATGACCTTGGAGGCGGCATGTCTTTTGGGATGCCAGTCTACAACGTAAGCGCTCTCCCACGAAGTTTCAGCGCAAGTCACTCCCAAACTTCAAGGGCCAAAGAGGAACGTTTAGCTGAGCTTGTAAGAGCCGCATCAGCTAGGACTACGACCGTTGATACGCGCCATGGACCGTCCACGAAAATGAGGAAGGCTAAGAGTGTAAGAAGTTGTTGTGATCATCATGGGTTTGAGAGAATTGATGAGACAAGTCCTTTGATTAATTTTGGGAGTAATCACAAGATGAGTCAAAGGAGTAAGAGTTACAGTGTTGCCAAGTATACTTATACACTCCAGTAACTATTTTATGTAATATTCGGTGTCTTGTGTGATTTAATGATTGAGAGCTTGGTTTTGGGTGTTTTTACGTAATTAAGAAAGAAACAAATGTGTGTATGTATATAATACTTTGCCATATTGTTGCTTATTGTTGTAAAAGTGAAAGAAAACAAATGTTAACGTGATAACGTTTGTAATAATTTAATATTCCATATTTTTTCCATAAAATGAATTAGTCTTCTCTCATATATTGTTATTATAGTTAGTGGATGTGTATGCAAATACATAAGGTCCTATATACATGTGATCGTGATATAATAACTAACCAACTAGGCAGCTACATGTGTACATCACCAACCCAATTATTATGAATGGACGGTTGCTCATGCATGTTGAAGTATGATTTGATATTGAATAATTTTGACTTATTCACATCATGATATAATGTGTTTCAACTTAATGCAAACGTTGGTTGTGTCATGCATGGGACATGAATAAAACTCTACGTCCAATTCTTTTTTTTTTTTGTTAATTAAGAGGTGTCCGGCTAAAAATCTTCCTAAGTTCAAGACCAACCAGCGCTAATATCAAACCGTAAAACATCGATTCCAATACCGAGTTAAATCTGGTGATGGTAGTTGCAGCCGCAACCCTTTTACCACTAGAATTAACTCATCATGGTCCACGTCCAATTCCCTTTTAGTTTTAGTTTTTGTCTTTTATTTTGATTTATCATTCAAATTCTTCTAATCAAGACTATGTAATGAACTAGAAAATATTCCAAACCATTAATCACTAAAAGTTAAAACAATACAACAAAAAATCACCAAGTCTCATCAGGATAATCGAAGGGCAGAGGTTGAAGAGGAGAAGTCTTACTCAGATCCGTATGCACGTACCCGTACGCGCGCATCACCTGATTATCCGCAAAATTAAGGGCTCTGATCATCTCATTCCAACACGTGTCACCATCGTAACTCGGATTGTGGTCCCCACTACAAGGCTGACATCCCGTGAAATGCGTCACGAACGCTCTCCTTCGACTCCCTCTCCCTCCAAACTCGCCTCTCAAAAACCTCTCCTCCCTAAACGCACCGTATCGCTCGCTCACCTTCTCCGCGTGCCGTCTCCGCAACGTGGCGTCCTCTCGTTCCATCTCAAGATACCGCTCCGTCACGTTAGCGAAGAAACCCCCAACGACACCGATCCAGTACCCTTGGAAATAATACTCTGCTTCGAGGTACACCTTAGGGTAATACACCTCTTTGTGTTTATACAACAAATAAATCAGAGCCGTCTGATCATCCGACTCGGGAAGAGCTTATCTTTAAATATCGACCGTTGGATCGGACCCCACTTGGCGTAGTCAGGGCCCACCGGGCCCATACTCTTCCACGTGTCGATTAACTCCATCGACCATTGGCAGTTTCTAATGAGGAAAACTCCGGCGTTAACGGCCGTCCAACTCTGTTTATCGTAAATAATACTCGGCCAACCGTGAACAACAAGATTATGATAACGGTAACGGTGTAACGGCAACGTGAACTCCATATCGGTGAAAATCGCGTCGGAGTCAACCCACCAGATCCACTCCGCCTCGGGGTGAGCGATCATCGCCGCCTTAACCGCCGGGAGCTTGGCCCAATACGAATTCATCTTGGGATGAAGCAGAGAGTTACCGTAGAAGATGTCGTGGCCGTGGATTCGGCAGTAATCGACTTTGTTCTTGAAGCACCGGAGCAAGAGGTGATCTCCGATTGGGTTTTTACACGGGTCCGGTTGAGAACCGGTTACCATCACGATCCGGTTTTCTGAACCGGGTTTGAATGAAGGGTGAGATTCGAGCCACTGTTTCCGTTTCTCGTCCCATCCCTTGATTGGTTTCTCGATGGAGTAGCTTAGATCCGGATCGTCGTAAACACCGGGCTCCGGCGGGTCGGATTGCATATCTAAACCGGAGCATTTGATTGGTTCGGTGTTTCGGCGAAAACCGGTTAGGGTGAAGTTGGAGGAAGGTGAAAAGAGTGAGAAGTAAGACCAGACAAGAACTAGAGACATGAAGGCTCCGGCAAAGAAGATGACTCCGTCTGAGAAACAGACAGAGGTTCTGGTCTTTGCACCGCCATGCTTTCCCATGGATGATGGTAAATGAGAAAACCTCAAAACTGTGAAAAATATAAAAACTACAACGTAGCCTAGATGTGAGGTGAATTAGTCAACTAAATGTATGGTAAGAAAATAAAAATTAGGATTATTAACAGAAAATCATTTTTATTTATTTAGAATAAAATCCTGAAAGTCAAAAGAAATATAAAACTAGCTTAGTCATCAATTTGTTTCCCTACAATGCAGTTTCCACTAATAAAAAGACATTGTCTAACTATTTATCTTCATTTAAATTTGTGCTATTGTCTTCAAAATAAGAATATTATCATTCAATGTCATTATTAAGAATATTAATTTGTAAGGAAACCTTTGTAATTGATTAAACTTTAAAGGTCGTTTGCTTAATTAATTTATATAGAGTTATTTAATGTAATTTATACATAAAGTGGTGATTTTGGGCCTAACAAAAGATTTTCCAGAGTCTCAGATTTTCAGTATGTCAGGCCCTGGGTCCATCTTAGTTTTAAGGTGTTCAATATTGTGACCCAATCTCTTATCTTTCTTTTTAACTTGCAAGAAAAGAGTTGGATACATAGTACAATGTGGTTTTATTAGGTTGGAGAGAATGTTTTGACTTTTGTTGTTTGTTCACTAATATATATAACAAATTCAAATTACTAGTTGGAAATATAAATAAACATTTGCTTACACATAGACTTTACACAATCCAACTTTTTGGGAGAAGCTACAAAAAAAAAAATTCAAATCATCAATATCCATCTTCTTCATGTTCAGCATCCTTCAATGTCTCTCCACTTGAGATACACAAGCCCAGCTCTATAGTGTGTGAATGCACCAGCAACCACCAAAACATGAAACAACTGATGGCTATGTCCAGCTATATCAAACTTACCAGGCATCCATCTCTCAGGGATTCTAGTGGCATAAACCAAAGCTCCTAACCCATAAAGCAAACCCATCAAAACCTCATAACCTGTAGTGTGAAGCGCTTCAGGGATGTCCCAAAAGATGATGAGCTTGTGTAAGATGGGAGCCGCGCCAGAGAATCCCATTCCAAAGAACAGAGAGGCCCTCACTACACGAAACTCCGGTGTTTGGAAAACCGGTACTAAAGACACAAGCACTGTGGCTATCCCTAAGGTTGTAATGAATCCTAAGTAGAGGTTGCAGAAGAAAGGATCACACATGAAGGAGTAGTAGACTGGAGGGTAGAAGGAAGTAGCAATGAGAGCTGCGATTCCTGCGTAGTCAAGCCTTAGCATTATGTAAGAGACTCTCTCTGAGTGACATGAGAGGAGGTGGCACGTGCTGCTTGCTAGTAGACAGAACATTGCACCCCCTAGAAATGCATAGAATGGCCATCTGGTGATTGGTCTGAAGATTAAAGGAGCTATCATGTTTGCAAGATCTTCCTTCACCGAGTGCTGCAATACAATTAGAGACACAAAGAGAAAGATATGAACTATGCAACATGTTTTTTTAATACCAAGAGGTTTGGGGCGAAGCCCTTAATTCTCCTGATCCAAAATTACAATATTTAATATTTTAATTCCGTCTCGATGGTCATTCAACCGGAGACTTCTGACACAATGACCCGAGTCTTTTTTAGTTGAACTAATGAATTCTAGTAAATATGCAACATGTTTTTTTAATACCAGAAGATTTAAACCGAAACCCTTAATCTTTCCGACTCGAAATCACAATTTAATATTTTAATTTCGGCTCAGCGATCATTCAACTGCGGAATTCTGACACAATAGCCATAGTTTTTCCAGTTGAACTAATGACCTCTAGTAAATATGCAACATGTTTGAAACCCTAATATGCAAAGAAAGAGTGTGTTTTTCTTACAAGCACACACATGTCAGTGTAGTTGCCATGAGAGAATCTTTCAGGCAAACAGTTATAGAGCAGCTCCATGACATGCCAACTAGAAGGGCTAGAAGGAAGGCGAGAGATGAGGTCAGAGTGAAGCTTCTGAAGATCTGTCTTCCTCAAGATATCAGGTAAACGGTGTTGAAGTGAATGAAGATCCACAACACTTGGGACTTTAGTAGCTGTGTATATAGTAAGCGCAAGAAACAGGAAAAACCCAATCAAGTGCCTGCAAATCCACCCCATGCACACACACATACACGTACACATTTCAATGTTTCTTGGATCTTAAGAAAGGGTAAAAAATCAAGAAACTTACGTCCAAACATTCAAGGTCTCGTTGTGGATTGTGAAGATGCTGAGAAGGATTTGTTTGATAGGCCATTCAGATCTGTAATGACCAATGATGTACTCGTTGTCTCTTAGATAAGCAGGTAATGCGTGAAACTCCACCAACTGGTACTTGACTTTTTGCCATAGTCTCTTCCCTTTCACGTTGTGTTGCTTCTTACCCAATGTTTCAGATGGTTGTAAGTGTTCCTTGATCTCTTCCTCACCACCCATGTTCTCTACTTAAAGACCAACGTTAAAGATCATTTCAAGAAAACAGATCTAAATCTAACTCAAGATCCATCAGAGTTTAGACATTTATGCTAAATCTTGATTTTTTTTGTAAAGAATTTATGCTAAATCTTGATTATTATTTTTTGTGGACAATGAAAATTCTCCCAAGAAATGGGAGGAGCAGAGAGATGGAGTTTAATTTGCAGATTCAGCTAATTTAATTACAGAAAGAATCATAGTTTTGTTCAAATTAAGGTTAAATCTACAAAGGGTTGTGAGAAAATTACCTGAAATTACAAGGAAAATAAGAAAAATGATACAAATCCAGAAGGGTGTTCTTGGGATCTCAGAGTATTAGGAAACGTTTTTATTAGAATTCATGAATAGAGAAGAGATTTGGCGAGAAAAACTTACGTCGATTTTTAATGCTGACGAGAAAGATCTTTAAACCATGCAAGCAATAGAGAGAATAAAAGTCAAACAAAAGAGATCTTGAAAGGTTCTGTTTTTCAAAAACAGAGGAGAGAGAGAGAGATCTTGCTTTGGTATGAACTATAGGGGAGGCTCTAAAGCCATTTATAGCTATGTTAGCCTATAACTGGAAAAACTAATACAGTATGGAATAAAAATGTGTGGAGTGAACAATTATAATAAAAAATACATTCATAATCTTTTTTGTTGAATAAATAGATAGAAAACAAATTCTTGTAAGCCCTAGAAATAAATCTAACAGGTGAAATTTTTTATTTTATTTCAAATTAAATTAAGAAATTATTTTCATTATATTTATTGATATTTTTTTCGATAAATTCTAGTTTTTAGTTACATCAATGGTTTAATATTCTATATAAAGTTTTTGTGTTGTATTACGGTGGGGCTACATATTTTATTCTTTGTTTTTTGGTGCTAACAAAATTATTTTATTCCCCAAAAAAACAAAGAATTTGGTACTAACAAAATTATTTCGTTATGCCTTTTCTCAAAAAAAGTATTTTATTTCTTATATTCCTTTGGGCGAAGAATTATATTTCGTAGCGTTTTGTCGTCGGAGCCTCCGAGGTACAAGGAAAATATCATATTCGATTAACAAAGAATCATATGAGTCCCCACGAAATAAGGTGAAAGTTAATGCAACATTCATGAACTTGGGTCATTTATAGCGTTTGGAGACTGCTACGTGAAAATTGTATTTCTTATACATACGTTGTTGAGTCTTTGAGAAAATAAAAAAAAATAATGATTTCTTCGCAACATGAGTTGTCTATGTATGAAGGCATATATGAAAGAGACGTAGCAGGGTAGTGTTCATATCTACCGTGAAGGAGTATCTTTGGGTGTCTCCTGGGAATATTATCTTTCTTTTTACATTGATTCGGATAAAGTAGAGATATTCGTTTTCTCTTTTTTTTTGCTAGTTATTGTCACACATTTTTTTATTTTAGTTATTGTCACACATTTTTTTATTTTACGTCGGTACGTGATCCAAACTTGAGAAAGAAGATTGTAGTTTTACACTCTTTATCAACGTTAGTCATACTTAATATATGCTAATTTTATTGCCAAGAACACTACTTAGTCGTTATTTTACATCAATAGTTTTATGAAATTTTACATCAATAGTTTTATGAAATTTTACATCAAAAGAGTGCACTTGTTAGATGGTACTATAAGTGGAGTTCTATTGTTGGAACTTTTCAAAAGAGATGGAATATGGTTGCTAGGTACTACTAGGTAAGTAAACCAAACCAAATCAAGACGTTACACCAAGAAAAACATCAATGACAACACACACACACACACAATCTCTTCCTGTAGATTACATAGAGAAGAAAGCTTCCTCTCTCGAGTTAGACATGCTGTTTCTCCTCACAACACGAACAGCAGACTGGTTCGTGAGACGCGGGTTCCAAGAATGCTCAATCCAGGTCATACCAGAGACCAGAAGACAAAGAATCAACCTCTCAAGAAAATCAAAGTACTACATGAAGAAGCTGCTACCTGATAAGAGTGGCATTTCATTATTGTAACATAAATAAAAACATAACTTAATTTTATTCCAGTGCAACAGTTGCACCAACGGCTTTGAGCTTCTCCATGATCTTGTTAGCTTCTTCTTTAGTGAGACCTGTTTTCACAGTAAGTGGAGCTTTCTCAACGAATATCCTTGCTTTTTCGTTTCATTGGTTCGTTAAGTCGCATGGGCTGGGTTTGGCCCATTATTGAGGCTCAGAGAGGACCGCACCAGACCAAACCCAACTAATTTGAAAAGGCTGAATAAAGTTTTCATTTATTATTATTAGGGTATGAAGTGGAAAGATAACTCTTGCAAACATAAAGAGCAAAAATTGTAGAAACTTCAAAAGTTCGTGGTTCTTTTGCATCGTGACATATATGATTTTTCTTTTTTGTGGAACTAAAGTCATGAGCATGTGATGAAGAAACCACCAAGATGGTTTCAAGAAGCATGAGACTGAAAATTTCAGTAAAATCATTTTGTCACAAAAAGATTATAGACCTACTTCTTTATATGATTTTACCAAAGCTGATTTCTCTTAGTTATATAATCCAAATGTGTTATTTCCTTTCATTTCTCTATACTTAAATTAGACTTCTACTTTTTACAAACCCGATCATCACAGATCACTAACTCATAATTTATTATAAAATAGGTTTAAAAGTACCCTGTATATATTTTACATCATGGAATTAGTTAAGATATCCCCTTCCCCTATATATATATAGGCATTTTCTAGTTAGATGTGTGTTATGGTCAAGTCGTGGTACTAAAGGGACCCAACAAGGTTTTGATTCTAGTTAAAGCAAAAATGGGCCAACCAGTAGATTTTGATTATATTAGTTTGCTTTCTGCATGACTTTATAAACACGAAAACAGACCAAAAGAGGCTAGATTTTGAAAAAAAGATTAGCTTAAAAAGCGAAGCTAAAAAGATGGTACCAATATTAACATGGGGGAGGCAAAAGCCACATCAAAAGATGCAGGGAGAAAGAGAGTTGTAGTGAAACCAGCCACATATCTTAAAAGCAGTTCCCACTACTTTTTTCATAATTTATTTGCTTTCTCAAATTTTTTTAAATGACAATATATGTAAATGATGGTAACAAAGGATTAACTATTTATTTGAACCATTTACTTTTTATGGGCTGTTTTCTAAATAAAAACATTATGAGGGTAAGGGGGGCCATGAGGATTTAGGTATATGCATGTGTAATCCACTGAAGACATACTATATGTATGCATTATATATGTGTGAATCAAATAAAAGACTGGTCCCTTTATCTTTTTTATAAAGCAAAAGTTGAAAGAGGCATTATTAAAAAGCCAATATAAATAAATGGTATACACTTCACAAGAGCGACAAGTGAATAAGCTATCACTTTGTGATTGATTAATCGTCGTGTACGAAACGTTGATTAATGTTTCAAATTAGACACCTTCGAAATTTAAATGTTCTAAATAGGTTTGCTTACGTTTATGAATGATCAAAAATATGTTAATTCATTACTAGAAGCGTGCATGCCACTATCGAGCTGCATTCGCGAGATTCCAACGATGAGATTTCTCCTAAACCAAACTAGCTGTCCTAAGAATCTAAGATTCTATATATGTACACAAGAACCAAATGAAGTGAAGTAATGAACAACCTTTCTTAAACAATAACGCTTTTATGTTATCTCAATTTGTAAATAGTCTAGTTGAATTTGAAGAGCTGCTTTTAGTCTTATTCATATATATACATCCATTATGAATTCCAGTTAATTGATCATTCAATGTAACAGTAACTAAGGCATATCGAACGGTCACTTAGTTCAATTAAAAAGAAAATCACGATATAGTACTTGAGCTTCTTGTGTATGCAAAATAATAACTTCATTATAAAGGAAATAAAACCATATTCGCATGAATCAAACTAATCACAACATTTGAAAAGAAAAAAATAAACAAAATAAATATCAAGAATTATGAACCTTGACAATCTCCTCAATATTATGATTTAATCAGTCCTATTCAAAAGCAAATTCCAAATTATGAACGCATTATCATCATATAGTAACTCTCAATCTCTCCAAACCCTTAATCAAACCACACGTGTGAAACCATCTCAACCCTTTTACGTTGGCCGCCACGCACTAGCCCAAACCACCGGCTGATCTCTCCAACAAAGGAATATTCCGGTGGCATCTGAGCACTGCACCATCGACCAAACACCTTCTTTATACCTCCTCAGCAAAGCTCTGACGTCATCCGCCACCTCATCACTATACCCCACCGCTCCAAACCCTCCGTTCCTCATCCTCCTCGACCACTTCCTCGCCGTCTCTCTCCTCTCCGTCGAATCCGAATGCTCACAAGCCACCAAGTCAACAATAGCACGTCCCGCCACACGTTCAAGCATCAACCTCTCGTTGCTCGTCCTAGGGAAACTCTCTTCCAACGACTCGAAACAAACCCTAAACCAACGTAAACACTCTCCAAAACATCTCAAGAACTCATCATCAAACCCTTGTTCTTGTTCTCCGACAAGATCAGCTTCTTCTTCGACTATTGTCACAATCCTAGGCCTTAACGTTCGGAAGTTCGATATCACAGCGTCTCTAGGGTTTCCACGTGGAGTGATCCCATGCATGGCGCCTACACAGTTGACGGCTAAGACCTCGTCTGATTTAACATCGAGCTCGTTGAGATCAAAGTCTGATAAGTCTCCAACGTGATGAATAATATTAAATTTAAAAGGAACTCCCATGAGCCTAGCGAACTTCTCCATGCGGCTTCCTATCTCTTTCATCATCCTATGCGTTGCTGTTTGGTCGTTGACGTGTTTATTAGCGACCACGACAGTGGTTAGTCTTAGGTGCGGCGTGTCGTCTGATCTAGTGGCTAAAGCTTCTAGAAGAGTAGGCCATTGAGTGCAAAACGTTGAGCTTATGTCAACGATGTGGATCTTTGCTTCTCCATCAACTGCTTCCAAGATAGCTCCGTTAGCCGCCACGTGTCCAAACGTGGCCCACGGGCTAACTTCTTGGAACTTGAGGACGGTCTTACGCGTTGACTCGAAGGAGCAAGTCTTCTCTGTGGCTGCTGCGGTTACCATGGTTCGGTAGCAACGTTCTCCTGAACCGGTCATGCGGTTGAAGAGAGCTTGGAGGAAGTAGTAAGCTAGTTTCTGCTCGGTGTCTCCATAAGGAGAAGAGAGCTCGTTGAGCGTCCATAGGACTTGTTGAGCACGTGTGGTGTCTTTGTCTGAGAAGGCACGTGCGGCTTCAAGGAGGATGGAGTCAGCCCATTTGGCATTAGCTGAGAAGTCGAAGGAAGGCGGGGTGTGAGGGATGGAGAAAGCTGAAGGGTCATGGTGGTGGCTTGAGGAGGAGTACGGTGAGGCCAAGGCTGCTGCGGCGGTGGAGGGAGGGGTTGATGAGGTGGTGGGATGGTATTGGGTGGGAGTAGTGAAAGGAGAGTAGTAGCTAGTAGGATTGTTGTGGTGGTGGTGGTGGTGGTGATGAGAAGAAGAAGAGGAAAGGTCTTCTTCATCCATGAAAAAGTTTAAGCATTCTTCAACGACGTCGTTTGTTGGGAAGTTGTTGTGGTTGTAGTGATAAGCAGCTTGTGGAGAGCCAGTAGTGGTGGTAGAGCTTCTGCTTAACGAAGACTGGTTTGTAATGATACTATCGGATTGTTGTTGTTGTTGGAGACTGACTAGTCTAAAGAGAGTATCCATTCTTTTCTTTCTTTAATACTATGGAATAAGAAAATGAATAAGAGAGATGGGAGACCCACAATATCTAAGATTTAATACTTTGTTGTGTATATTGCATCAGCATCATGTGTTGTTTGGTGCATATATACTTTTTTTTATGTTTTCTCAGTGGGAGTGGGTGAATCTTTGATGAAGGTGAGTTGTAGAGAATGGGTTTGGTGGGTTTTGTGAGTTTTATAAGTAGTAATTTAAAGAGAGAATGGAGCATGAAAAGAGGATGTTTTGCATCGAATTGTTGTCCCATGTTTAGTTTTTTTTGGACTTATACAGATTGTTTGAATCTAATTGGGCTTAGTGAAAAATAATTAGAGAGAGAATATACCAGTTTCATGCAATATTCTTTCTCTTTTTGGTTAATCAAGAATGTTTTTGTTTTTACTCTAGCCTTAACATTCTTGATTCTGGACATAATATATCCTACTAATTTTGCATTTCTTTTACAGATTTTTTTTTTGTTATTTTCAGTATAAAGTATAGCTTATACTAATCCTTTGTTTACATGGGAATGGATTAGTTTGATAAATTGGATGATTCATTAGGTAGAAAAAAAGTCCTGACAAAAGAAAATGATTTTATAAAGTTATAAAATAAAGAAGAAAAAGATAAGAAGGTCGATATCATGTAATGGCTTAGTGGGTTTTGCTTTTTCTTTTTCACATCGATCCACCCGAGTAACCTTCCCTTTAATTTCTTCTTCTACATCTTTCCATCTCTCTCTCATGCAATATTGCAATTGCGTGGATCGTTCATCACCCATATATCTATATGAATATGTGATTTTGGACACCTAGAAATTGAAAAAGACATGCATGTAATACTGTTATATTACATGTTGTAGTTTTCCCAAAAAGCCGTATGTAATACGCTGATTGTTTATGTATAGGCTAAATACATGAAACCAAAGTTATTCAAGTACCATCTTAAGAGTGTAAAATAAAAATAATAAGACTCTTCAAAAAAAATATTAAAAGCAGACCAAAAAAAGGTTGAAAATAAAAATGTCATTGACTCCTACTTATAATACCAAATCCAACTAACCAAAAACAAAAATCTTTACATAACAAGACAATCCGAGATTAACAACTACTCTAACACTTAGTTCTATGGGTCTAGTTGACAGAAAGAAGAACTACCTGATAACAGTCAATAATGTGAAGATGATGTGAAGATGAGGTTTCCAAATGTGATTAAATGCTAATCAAAAGTAAAATGATAGATGAGATTCTTAAGATTTTAGATACCCATCAGGTAGTTTTCTATTTGAGAAACTATAGGAAACTATTAGATGTGTATCTAAGATTTTGAGAGCTTCATCTATTACTTTATTCATAATTAGCATTTAATTATTTTTGATAACCTTATCTCATTCTATAGATAAATTTGTTCTTATATTTACATACTCGCTAGTGCTATTGTAATCTTAGACGATATATTCACTAACAACGTTATGTATTCTTAACATCAATCCACATAACAAATTTACATAAAGTACTCTCTTCGTATTTTATTAGATGATGTTTTACATCAATGCACATATATATATTAAAAAATTATCTTCTTCCAAAATAATAATTAAATATAACTTAAATATAATTTCTTTAATTATAAACGTAAAAATGTAAATGGTTATAGAATATTTGATAAAGATAAAATTATATAGATATGTGAGAACATCATCTATTATGAAACAACATAACATCACTTAAACATCATATATATTGAAACGTTATTTGATATTACAGTTCATCAAAGACCTACACAGCAATATAAAGAAGTAAAAAAAACCACCATTTGAAATATTTTCTGAGGGACTCCTGAACATTTTGTATGTAAGACATACTTACTTGGTATATACATACATAGTTATAGCATTTACATAGAGACATGTGAATATAATTATAAAACAGAGAGAGAATGTTTATAGGTGTGAGTGAGTGGGAGCAGGCGTGAAGAAAAGCTGACGGCGTGCATCAACATCATCAAAGCTCCACATTTGCCTTTGCCTCCTAACCTCTCTCCATTCTCTGCCACCATTTTTCTTTCTCTTTTCTATCTTCTTATTCATTTACTATATTTGATTTTCTCATATATTAATCTTGTTTTTTTTTTTACATCCGTATGAAACCAACCAATGTGTTATATTCCATTCCCTTATAAACAACAAGGTGTGATTTATTATCTCAAAAATGTAGAGCATGCTTCTTTCTTTTCTTCTACTTCAATCCTATTGCTCACCCTCCACTAGTCATACCATGTCCTCCTCTCTTTGAACTTCCCACCTGAGGATTTATTATTCTCTATACTCGTTTTAGATAGTTATGTTTTGTTCATTTTATCCATATGTCTATTGGTTTATGCATATATATGCGAACCCCTAATTAACCAGTGGCACGTAATGCATAGGCTCATCATGATGTTCTCTTGCTTGTCTCGATACAAAGCATCCTTGTCTACCCCAAGCTCATGCCCTTTGTTAAATACTTGTTTAACATCCCAAGTTTCGACGTTAACTTTGTATCAGCTAAAATAAATAAATAGTAGCTTAGTGATTATAATTAGTAAAAAACGCATGCATACTCGCGAAATTTTGATATATGTCCGTATATTATCAAATAAAACTATTGAAAAAGTCTCTCATACATTTTTATCAAAAGAAAAAAAGAGTCTAGTGTGACAAATCTTCTGACTAATTCAGATACATATGCCATGTCGTCTTGTTAAAAATTCTAGACCAATTTATGAATAAAGCGATCAAATATACTATAAATGTACCAAAAATAGATGATTGCCTAGGCTACACACAATGTGTAGATATATACTTATCACGAGTCATCACTATCTATCGTAGATCATGTTCTCTTTGAATTTCTTCTACAATTATTAGAAGGAACCCCACGCTCTGCATCTTTGTCCCTTTCTTCGCAACCTATCAAGTTTTGCAATTCAGTTTCCTATATCATTTCTCGAAATCTGTTCTTGCATTCTAGGAAAAGTCCTATCTTCATTTTATCTGACGATTCAGTTTATTCATATAAATAGTCTTTATATATAATCATTTCGTTATGCGCCAGTTTATTTACATTTGCTGTAAGTTTATGCATGACACAATATACAAGAATAATTCTGTTTGCCAACACATTAACCAGATTTATGAATATTTGCTAGTTAAGATAAAGTATATATTATACATTTGGACAAGAAGATATCACCATGGTTAATGCACATATATATATATATATGGATTATAGGATGATTTAGCTCCCTATTCTCGAATCCGTTAAATTTTCTTATTTTGGTGTGGGGATATGATTGGAACAATGAGACGAATGTTTGTTTAACTATTTGGTTATCTTCCAATTAGCCATAGACAAAGAAACCATATAGGTCTCCCATCAATCACATAAAAGTAAAAAATGACTTTTTGTAAAAAAAAATCGTACCATATATAAAAGTCATATATAACAAATGATGTAGAAACGATCACACATTATTAAGACCAACTCAATCAAACCTAACTCAATATAATTGTTTTGACAAGACTATTCCCACTAATATCTAACATACCAAATTTATTGAGCTTGAAGTTCCATGTAAACTTAGTCCCACCTCATGTGAAATGATGGTCTTTGGACAATATATATGTGACATGTTAATCTTCTACTCTTGAATTAATTTTTCAATGAATTAAGTTTATTACTAATATAATATCAGAATCTGGTTTAAAATCGGTTGTTTCCATTGTTTTGTTTCCCATTCACATCTGAAAAGCGATTATTAGAGTTCCATATTGTGTGGGATGATGGTCTTTAGGTAATATACATGTGATGTAGCAATTTTCTACTCTAGAAATAGAATTTATGTGTAATTTAAACCAAATACTAATATATCCATAAACATATATACAAGTATTATATATATGAGAAATGATTGTTTGCTTTCGTTTTTAGACAAATTAGAGAACCAAATATGTACTACAGCCCATAATTTTTAAGGCCTTAAACTCAGTAAATAATTAGGCCGTGTGAGGAAGATCTCGATACCCATACAAAGACACTGTCAAGTTCAAAATCCTAGCCCATTTTTTCCTATAATAGAGAGAATTCGTCTAATAATCTTTAAGAAAGTCCACTTACATATCGTAAAGGCCTTCATTTGGAAAGCCCCATTAAGGCCTATTAAGGCCCATAAATAGCCTAAACAGTGTACCTCTTTAGAAAAAATATTTCGAGTCTATTCAAAGATGAATTCCATTATTCAATTGGATGAGGAATAATAATAAAAATATTCAAGTTGCAAAAAATGCTTTCAACAACAAATATAATAATACTCGAATACATAACCAATCAATTTTTTTTGAACCAAAACGGAACCAATGAAACTGGTCAGAACGTGGCGTCGCCGCCGAAGTGACGAGAATTTCCAAAAGGCTCGGTCAACGGTCCTCGAATTGCTCTTTCTTTGCATAACCGCCCCTCACTTTTTATTAAGGTAAACATTCACCCATCACTTTTGTCCCACATTGTCATAAATTTGATCAAAGTCAACATTAGCAGCCAAACAAACAAAGGTGATCTTAATAGGAGTATGGGTACAATTAATACTTACATATAATATAATCTTCTTCTTTTAAAACATATTTATCATTTAATTTGGTAACTAAACTTTGAAATCTAACCATCTAAATTTATTATATTTCTGTATAAAATCCACTAATAGTAATCTCAAGATCCAATCACAATTTTGAAATAAATAAAAAACAATCAATAATCTTCAACATGTCCGAAAATAATATAACACGCGTCGTGTACTCTTCATGCCCTGCATGAATGTTTCAAGCATTTAGTTAATGCTTGCTGTTATCATCATCATCATGATTATTTTAATAATCGAATGTTTTAAAATTAAATGATAACACCACACCTAACCTTCTGAATGGGGACCACGAATTAACACGAGTCAACTCAGCTTCACCCCAAAAATGACATATTAAAACTCAGTGACTCGGTCAATCAATGGCACACAAAAAGCTCACAACTTTTTAAAAAAGCTTCCGACTTTTCTTCTTCACCCACAAAATTAAAAAACTTTTGTGTTTGTGTTTTCTCTCTTTCTCTCTTCCCACGAAATAAGCAGAAACATTGATTCTTTTCTTGAAAACAGAGCCTTCAAAACAGAGAAGCTGGAGCAAGAAGAACAAAGAAGAAGAAGAAGATTGTAAAGATGGAGAGTTATCTGAACCAAAACTTCGATGTGAAGGCGAAGCATTCCTCCGAGGAAGCTCTTGAGAAATGGAGGAACCTCTGTGGTGTTGTCAAGAATCCTAAACGGCGTTTTCGCTTCACCGCGAATCTCTCTAAACGTTATGAAGCGGCTGCCATGCGCCGCACCAACCAGGTTCTTGTCTTGTCTCTTTCTTTCATGTGGTTTAGTTGTTTCCTTTTTGGGATTCATGATGTTAAGAAACTTTCTATTTATAGGAGAAACTAAGGATCGCAGTTCTTGTGTCAAAAGCTGCCTTTCAGTTTATATCTGGTAAGCTTATAATTATGTCAAAGTTTACAGTTTTTGTTATAATTTTTTTTTTTAAATTATAGTTTGTGTCAAAGTTTACAAGTTTTCTTAATTAAAGTTTGTGTCAAAGTTTGTTATAGTTTTTTTTTTTTTAAATTATAGTTTGTATCAAAGTTTACAGATTTTGTTATAGTTTTCTTTGGTAATTATAGTTTGCTCAAAGTTTAAACCATTTTTATAGCTTTCCTTTAAATTATAGTTTGTGTCAAATTTTAAAACTTCTGTCATATTTTTTTTTTTAAATTATACTCCTTCTGTTTTGATATATGTTTTAGAAAAAAAAAATTCATAAATATAGACTTTTTGTGTTTTGTATGAAAATATTGCAAATTTCAAAAAATTAATTATTTGATGGAGTTACCATTGGTCAAAAACTATTAAAAATTAAAAATTATAGAAATGATATATTTATTATAATGATTAATTATAGTGATTTAATTTGTATCAATGTTTACAGCTTTTATTATAGTTTTAATTACAGTTTGTTTCAAAGTTTGTTTATGTCTTTTGTAAGTTTATATGAATCCATTGTAATGGCATGTAGGTGTGGCTCCAAGTGACTACACTGTCCCTGAAGAAGTCAAAGCTGCAGGCTATGACATTTGTGCTGACGAGTTAGGATCAATAGTTGAAAGTCACGACGTGAAGAAACTGAAGTTCCATGGTGGAGTTGATGGGCTTGCAAGTAAGCTCAAGGCCTCTCCCACCGAAGGACTCTCAACAGATGCTGACAAGCTTTCTCAGAGGCAAGACCTCTTCGGTATCAACAAGTTTGCAGAGAGTGAACTGAAAAGCTTCTGGGTGTTTGTATGGGAAGCACTTCAAGACATGACACTTATGATTCTTGGTGTTTGCGCGTTTGTGTCTTTGATTGTTGGTATAGCTACTGAAGGATGGCCTAAAGGTTCACATGATGGTCTTGGCATTGTGGCTAGTATTCTCTTGGTTGTGTTTGTTACAGCCACTAGTGATTACCGTCAGAGTTTGCAGTTCAGGGATTTGGATAAGGAGAAGAAGAAGATCACTGTTCAGGTGACTAGGAATGGGTTCAGACAGAAGCTGTCTATCTATGACTTGCTTCCTGGTGATGTTGTACATCTTGCCATTGGTGATCAAGTTCCTGCTGATGGTCTTTTCTTGTCTGGATTCTCTGTGGTGATAGATGAGTCTAGTTTGACTGGTGAGAGTGAGCCTGTGATGGTGAATGCGCAGAACCCTTTTCTTTTGTCTGGAACCAAAGTGCAAGATGGGTCTTGTAAGATGCTGATCACTACAGTTGGGATGAGGACTCAATGGGGAAAGCTAATGGCCACTTTGACTGAAGGTGGTGATGATGAGACTCCATTGCAGGTGAAGCTCAATGGTGTTGCTACCATCATTGGCAAGATTGGTCTGTTCTTTGCTGTGGTTACTTTCGCGGTTTTGGTTCAAGGGATGTTCATGAGGAAGCTTTCGACCGGTACTCACTGGATATGGTCTGGTGATGAGGCCTTAGAGCTTCTTGAGTACTTTGCAATTGCTGTGACAATTGTTGTTGTTGCAGTTCCTGAAGGGTTGCCTTTAGCTGTGACTCTTAGTCTTGCCTTTGCTATGAAGAAAATGATGAATGATAAAGCTCTTGTTAGGCACTTAGCAGCTTGTGAGACAATGGGATCAGCAACTACCATTTGCAGTGACAAGACAGGTACACTCACAACCAATCACATGACTGTTGTGAAGTCTTGCATTTGCATGAATGTTCAAGATGTTGCAAACAAAGGCTCTAGCTTACAATCAGAGATCCCTGAGTCTGCTCTGAAGCTTTTGATTCAGTCTATTTTCAACAACACTGGAGGTGAAGTTGTTGTGAACAAACATGGTAAGACCGAGATCTTGGGGACACCAACAGAGACAGCTATCTTGGAGCTTGGACTGTCTCTTGGTGGTAAGTTCCAAGAAGAGAGGAAGTCTTATAAAGTGGTGAAAGTTGAGCCATTCAACTCCACAAAGAAGAGAATGGGAGTTGTAATAGAACTCCCTGAAGGAGGAAGTCTCCGTGCTCATACCAAAGGAGCTTCTGAGATAGTTCTTGCTGCTTGTGATAAAGTTGTTAACCCAAGTGGTGAGGTTGTGCCTCTTGATGAAGAGTCTATCAAGTATCTGAACGTTACTATCAATGAGTTTGCTAATGAAGCTCTTCGCACGCTTTGCCTTGCTTATATGGATCTTGAAAACGGGTTTTCGCCAGATGAAGCAATCCCTTCTTCAGGGTTTACTTGTGTAGGGATCGTTGGAATCAAAGATCCTGTTCGTCCTGGTGTTAAAGAATCTGTTGAGCTTTGTCGCCGTGCTGGAATCACTGTGAGAATGGTTACAGGAGACAACATTAACACAGCTAAAGCAATAGCAAGAGAATGTGGGATCTTAACTGATGATGGTATAGCAATAGAAGGTCCAGTGTTTAGAGAGAAGAGTCAAGAAGAGTTACTTGAACTGATTCCAAAGATTCAGGTACTACTTGCTGTTTCTTGTAGGCATGCGGTTTCGTTTTATTCGGTTATTTTGGTTTTGGTTTTTGGTTATTTTGTTAGAATTCAGTATAAATTTCTTTAAAATCGGAAATTTTGATTATTTTTGGTTAGTTTGGTTTATTCAGTTCGGTTCTTTAAATTAATTTTGGTTATGATTTTTTATTTTTTCAAAAAACCGAAAACTAAACCAAACTCAAAACCGGCTGGTTGGTTCAGAGTTCAGACAAAATTTTCTTGTATCAAAGATCATGTTTGAAACATATTACAAACGTTTCCTTCTTATACAGGTGATGGCTCGTTCTTCACCAATGGATAAACACACACTTGTGAAGCAGTTAAGGACAACGTTTGATGAAGTTGTTGCTGTGACTGGAGATGGAACAAACGATGCACCTGCACTTCATGAAGCTGATATTGGATTAGCAATGGGAATTGCTGGAACTGAAGTGAGTGTATTAAGAACTGTGAAAATGTCATTTTTGAGATTAAAGAATCTAAAAGTGTATGATCTTTATAACCTTTCAGGTGGCTAAAGAGAGTGCTGATGTGATCATTCTAGATGATAACTTTAGCACAATCGTCACAGTTGCTAAATGGGGACGTTCTGTTTACATAAACATCCAAAAGTTCGTTCAGTTTCAGCTTACGGTTAATGTTGTTGCCTTGATTGTTAATTTCTCTTCAGCTTGCTTAACCGGTGAGTAAAGAACATGAACATGACTATCAGTACAAGTATTTTGAATCTCTACTAATAAACTCTTGATAATAATCTTTAGGAAGTGCTCCTTTAACTGCTGTTCAGTTGCTATGGGTGAACATGATCATGGATACACTTGGAGCTCTTGCTTTAGCTACAGAGCCACCAAACAACGAGCTGATGAAACGCTTACCCGTTGGAAGGAGAGGAAACTTCATCACCAACGCCATGTGGAGGAACATTTTAGGACAGTCTGTGTATCAGTTCATAGTCATTTGGTTTCTCCAAGCCAAAGGGAAGTCTATGTTTGGTCTTGATGGTCCTGACTCAACTCTCATGTTAAACACTCTTATCTTCAACTGTTTCGTCTTCTGTCAGGTAAAAGAAACACAATAGTAATCTTCTGAGCTAGAAAGATACATTGTTGATTGAATCTTGACATGACTTTGGTCTGAAATGTCCAGGTGTTTAATGAGATAAGCTCGCGAGAGATGGAAGAGATAGATGTGTTCAAGGGAATACTTGACAACTATGTCTTTGTGGTTGTGATTGGTGCAACTGTTTTCTTTCAGATCATAATCATTGAGTTCTTGGGAACATTTGCTAGCACCACACCACTCACAATAGTCCAATGGATCTTCAGTATCATCATAGGTTTCTTGGGTATGCCAATAGCTGCAGGACTGAAGATGATTCCAGTCTGATCCATCCATCAAATTTAGCGCGAAAATCGCTCTTTTAAAGAGAGCTCTTCTCATTTCTTAGAACATTTTTCTTCAAATTTTAGAACAGAAAGTCTTATGACAAAGTTTTTGCCTCTTGCAACAACTATGTTTTTTGTTTTCATTATTAAGGACAAGCAACTGATATCTGATTCTTCTATTTTTGTAAAACTCTCTGTTTCCTTGAAATGAGTATATTTTGTTTCTTTTTGAAATGTAATTTGAATGAGGAATGCAAAATGTTTAAAATAAGTAAACTGATTTTTTAGGTACAAGATTGTTAGCTAGCCAGACTGTAATGTGTTACTAAGAAAATCTCTCAATGAAGTCATTGTATGGCTTTTTGTGGAGCCTCTTCCTCCTGACATTATCTCATCGTTTCAAAACTGATTCCCATATAGCAATTTAAAAGGCTGTCAATATCAGAATTTTTTATAAATAAGAGATACTATTCTTTTGAAAATATCACTTTCATTCAATGTTATCTATCTTTTATATAAATGAAGTAAACATTAGTATTCTATAGTCATTTCCCTTGAACTCTATAAGTAGTTCTGTAGGTGAACATACCATACCAGTAAAACACTATATAATCAATAATTTTCAAAAATGTTCATTTAATAAATTTTCAGAAGCATTTACTAGTTCTTGGTGAAAAGAAGCTTGACTCTTTATGTTCTTGAATTGTTGCAGATCTCTTAGAGCATGGCCTTAAACCAAACACACATTTTCCACATACTGTCAGTACTTTCTGCTTCAGAACTTTGAATTTTTTAAAAAAAATTTAACAAGTACTGAAATGTTTTAAATTAATTTATAATCATGTTGGAATCAAAGCTTTAATTAGTTGAAAATCATGCTTTGGATCTCTACTTGTATAAGACAGTTGTTTCTCACTTAGACAAAGTCGTTGGATTCTTCTGTCTTTGGTCTTTTTTACAGATGTTTATTTTTTTCTTTCAAACTGCAATCAATTTAAGAAATTTTAACATTAATTGTTTTCTTTTTTACACGATCTTGTATGTACCATATATGCTTTTGACTTGCGCGGAGAGTAGAGACTATAGAGTACAAAAACTTGAAAACATCACATGCAATTTTCAGTATGAAAGATATTTATATATTCCGTGTAAATTGATCCCAACCATTATTGATCCAAAGTGCCTCCACTACTAGTAGTTGGTCTCTAAAATGCTAAAAAGAGTATTTGGAAAATAGCAATAAATAGATTTTTAAAAATTATTGTGATAGGCTGATTTTCATTTGATAAAAAAAATATTTTTGGATTTTCTTTGCTTTTATTTATTTAGTTTGATAGATTTGTTTGTTAGGATGCTAATGGAAATAATACAAAGTGTTTGTATATTTTGTGAAATAAATTTATCGAATATAAATTATTTGTTCTTTACCTTAAAAAGAGTTTCCTCATTTATCATTTGCTATCACATGAAAATAAGAGGAAAAGACTGATGAAACCAAATCAGAGGCACTCCAACTATTGGCCTAAAACTATTCACTCTTTCTGTTTCTTTCATTATTTACACTCAACTCTCATATTTCCTTGATTCTCTCATACAACCCCCTAATGTTTTCATAATCACAATTTCACCCACAAAATGAACCATCAAGAGACCTTCATATATAAACTTCTATATATGAGTTACTTCAAAAAAGATGAAATAACCATTGTATTCAGACCATTTTTTTCTCTATAATCAAATGATTGAATATAAAAACCAAACCAATACGTTGCAAAAAAAAATAGCAAAATGATTATATAATTTATAAACCAAAAACTCCCAAGAAGAAAGAACACACTCTCTTCAGAGCCTACGCATTCTCTTGGCAGGAGAAGAAGAAGAAGAAGAAGGTTGATCAGAATCATCAAAAGATAGCCGGCGTTTCGCGCCACTTCCTGAACCAACCACCGGTCCAGGAACCGCCACTTCCGGCGGTGTCATGTGTTTCCTCTCTTCAATCTCTAGCATTCTCTCATAACATGAATATACATTCTCCTGTAATGCAACCAAAACCATACACATTATCATCTCTAAGATCATATACTCGAATAAACCATTAAAAATGTCAAAAGAGTTAATATACATTCTCATTAGAAGTCCACCAAGAGATTGATCCAAACTTGCTAGACATTTCTTCTCTCGTCAATCTAATATCCGAAGCTAACAATGTAGTAGCAGCAGCAACAACGAACTGTCGATAATCCGTAAACCTTATCTCTAACAATATCCAAAAAAAGGAAAGAAAATGTGATGAGTTAAAATCATAAATATCTACATAAACAAAAGATCTCAAAATCTTTTAATTACCTTTGGTAAGAGCGAGAAGAGATTCAGAGGATCTTAACAAAACAAGCTCTTTAGATTGGTCTGTTGGAGAGATTTTAGCAAGAAAGTAGTTCAAGTAATGAAAAGGAGTGATCAAACTCATCTTCCAATCCAATGTAGATAAGATCAAGAGTTCGGTTTTGCGAATCACATGAGGTTTAAAAACGAAGTCTTGATCTTGTGGGTATTGTGATAATCCAGGAACAACACGTTCCTCCATCTTTGCTGCTAGTGATAAAGACGCTACTGATAACAATCTAATCGCCCATGATTCGTCTTTCTGCAACTAACACAAAAAAAACCAAAACACAGTTTAGCTTCTTGTCAGATTCAGACATGGTTAACGATCGAATCGAACTTACGCCGATGAATCTCTTTTGTAGGAATAGATCCAAGTATGAGATTGCAATGTATGCTGTCTGATGCTGGAACCCAAATCTAGTTCTTGTCTGAAAATCAAACCAAACCAAATCGAAGTAAGTGTTAGTTAGTGATCGGAAACTAAGAAAGGTTCTGTCTTTTTTTTTTTTTTTGAGAGTGTGTTTTACGGACAGTGAGAATCCAATCGATAGCAATCAATCTGTCTAAAGACGACGTCGTTTTCGTGGTGGGTTTGTTGTTGTCGTCATCATTGAATCGGTGATTCTCTTTCCGAACTAGCTCCGCCACGTAATCTTCATCGTCTTCACCGATCGTTGTTGAGACAGCGAAAGAGTGAGGTCTCTCAGATCTCTCAATCTTGGTCTCATCGTCTTGTTGTTCGTTGAGACAAGACTCTGATTCGTGGCAGATGAGGAGAGCAAGAGAGTCTCTAGGCTCACCCATTTCACGGCGGCGATTAAGAAGACGGCGGCGGAGGAGAAGGTGTGTCCGTACGCATAAAGATATATAAAGATGGAAACTTTGGTTTGGTTTGGTTTTTGATTGACTTTGTTATCGCAGTGAATATAGAGAGAGAGCTAAATCTTCGTATTCGATTTCGGAAATGTTTTTAAAGAGAGAGAAAAAAAAACAAGAGAGAGAGAGAGAGGAGGAGGAGAGTGGGGGGAGGAGAGAGAGAGTCTCCCGCGTCTGGTGCCGCCAAAAATAAGTGGGGGAGAGAGAGGGGGCGTTATTTAGCGGTTACATTTTAAAATTATTATTTTATAAATTAGCGTATTGTTTTCCTTCATTAAACGTATTTAGTGTTCTTTAATTTTGTTAACGGGGTGAAATAATTTACGTATTTTAAGGGGAATGATTACTCGTTTTTAATTTCCAGAAGTGTTACTTGTGTTTGAAGACTTTTTGATGCTACTCACTTATGGTTTTCTTTTAAATACTATTACCTTTTTATCTAATAGTAGGGGGGTGTATTGAACTAGATGTTTTAGGAGATTTTGAGTTTTTAATCAAATCCACTGTTATTCAACTAATAATTTTAAAAAACTTTTTCAAATCATGTGTTATTGAATATGGAATTTATGTAAAGTCATTAAAAACCACTTCAAATTCCCTGTTATTCAATCACCAACTTATAAAAGCTTTATCAAATCTAGTGTTATTCAAAGCTAAACAGTATTTTAAACAAAAGAATTATAAACGAGATTTCAGAGTACTTTGCATTGATTTGTAGTTAAAATTAGTTCATAAGAAATCACACCTCTGTTGGTGTTATTTGGAGAAACTTTGAAAAACCATTACAGAACAAATTTCAGAGATAACCATTGAAGCCCGAGTGACAAATCCGACGAGAGGACCGCTGCCGTCAATCGGAGGCCTGGGAGAAGACGCAGTAGATACGATCTGCAGTGAGGAAGGGCTACAAACCGCCGTCGAGATGCCATAGACGACACCTTCATTATAATTTTTTGGTCAATTTAGATGCTGAAACTTTATAATTTTTTGCAATTTCTTATCTCTTCGATGAGAAAATAAAAGCTTAGACAAACTCAGATTTTGTTCGGTAACTTTCATTCTTTACAAAATTCTTCACTTCTTCTTATGATTAAATTTCAATCTAATTGTTTTCGTTCTGAAAAAATGTTTTTGTTTCCAATGGTGTCACCACTTCAAATTGGAGGTGATTTCACTGATTTTCTTGAGGTACCAATGTTCTTGTTTGATCATTAACCCAACTGCAGACGAATGTGTTGCAAAAAAAAAGAGTGGATGAATAGAAAGATCCATGTGTCCTAAGCTAAGCAACAATGCCATTAGAAACTCTTGAGATCACTAAAAAGTTCATAAACAAACACGTATGAATCTTCTGATGAGCTCACCATTGTAGACATCAGTTCTATGTCAAAGCTGCGAAGGAAGAGTTGAGTCAAAGTTGTAAAGAAGACTGGAAGCTCAAGGTTATATGCTATCACTACAAAATTCTTGTCATCAAATGTTTTTAAAAATTCACGTTTGCTCATTTGCCAATATAAATCATCCAAAGTACTCTGCAATTTAGAAAAGAGTCATACAAAATACCAATATATTTTCATTTATTACTTTTAAATTCCACCAAAATCACCTAAATATCTCAAAAACCACTCAAAATCCCACCATATCTAAGAACCACTAAAATCTCCTAAAACTTCTAGTTCAATACACCCCCGTATTGTTTTTGTTATCAAATTAATCTACCTAGTTTAAAGTATTTGGTGTTTTCATTTTTTTTGGAAAATGATTCAAGTCACATATGTTATATTTGATTTCATTAAATGTAGGACTCTGTGAAAATGTGATGTTTTTGGTTGTTTTCTTTTTGTTTTGAACATTGTATTTACATAACTTTTAAAAAAAAAACAAATAGAGCTGTTTATGATTGTTTAATCAAAGAGATAAAGTTCTTAGTATTGACTATAAAATATAAATACACAAGAATTATAAAATGATATTTTTGTAAATTAACAATTTATGGCGGCTATGTTGAAATGTGCTATTTTTAATTAAACGTTTTCTTTACAGAATTCATTTTAAAAAAATTACAGAGCTGTCAAATATGTCTTGTTCAAATAAATAGTGTTAATCGATGATAATATACAAACGAATTATAATAATATGAACGTATATACACAAAAATTAAACAGTTTTGGGGGATAAATATTGTTGATGGCTATTCATTACGTGACACATGGACAATAAGCGAGATTTTCACACTACGAGTGGCCCTCTCGCGTGATGTCGTGTTATGGCGTCTCCTCGATGGCAAAAAAAAAACGATTATAGAAGAACATTGGATACGAATGTCATCATTAATGTACCTAATTACCCGCACTTAAAAGCTCTCTCTCTTACTGAATCAATCGTTTGCTTTCACTCACCTAAAACATGCCAAACGTTTCTACACTTTTGACGTTAACAAAGTTTCAATACTATTATCATGTCAAAGATCTCATATATATATGTCACCTAGTTCGCTAAGCATTGGACTTTGACTCTATATATACCATTGTTCTAAAAATCGATAGAAAATAGTTAGCATCTTATAGAAGATTATTGTTTAGACTAGCGACTAAACCGATTTTTAAATATTTAGACTGACTTTAGAAAAAAAAGTAGTTTCACTCAGCTCTAAACCTTAAATCTTAAATTAATTAACCTTAAAATTATAAGTGTTTTATTTTATTTTTATTTTTAAAAAGAAGTAAAAATAGTTAAAATAAACATAAAAATGATATTAGTAATGTGATTCTTGACAATTTCTCTCATTTCTACTATGTTGCTACTTCTATAAATAACTATTAGTAATATTGGAAAGTATTTACTTCGATTCTCTATAAATTCCATAACAATAGTGTAATTAAAATATAATATTTTTTTGTCTTTATGATAATTAAGATCCATTGAATTTGTATATCAATAATTGTTAACTAAGAATAACTATCCCACTGAATTTCCTTTTCCAGAAAGTTACACTTACATCCCATTCAAACTAAAACATTCTAGTTAAAATTTCTCATCAGTGTATTCCACGTACTCTCCCTTTGTTTCTTTTTTGATAACTCTAAAAAAATAAAAGTGTAAATCTAATTTAGAGGTTTTGAATTGATAATCTGTACTTAAAGCTAAAAACAAACTATGTACTTTGTTTTAATATAATAATTGATCAGAAAACAGAGGTTGTTTTTAGAATTTCCATTTATCGGTTGAATTAACAGAAAGTGATTAACAATAATGTTTTTATAGGATTGGTGGGGGAAACACCTTACCATTCCCACTCAACAATTCCTGTCAACATTTCAAAATTTGAAATTCAAATTAGCTCAACATTATTATTTCCGTTATGTCTTTTCATTATTCTATATGTTATGTCAATTTCTTGTATCTCTATTCTCTATTGTAAAATTGTTTTTTCTGATATTTTATTCATGGTGATTAGTAATGACTTCCGTCATTTTTGGTGAGCTAGCTAGGATGAATCATGTAGACATGACAGTACACGAACTATGTTAACAAAAATTTATACGTAGATAAGATCAGTAGATGTACGTATTTTAGATGCATAGATCGTAGGTAGATACAAACATATACCGTATGAGTATATTTATTAGAAAGGCATGTCCCCACTCGCAGAGCGAAGGAAACTTACTATGAGTTTTGAGATCTTGCTACCCTTTTAAGGTTCGATGAGTACAATAAATTGCAGGATCAGATGTATCATCGAAACCAAAGGTTCTAATCTAATCTTGAAACCTTTATTCCATAAATATATATATATATATATATATATATTGCGTTAAGCATGATTATATTTTGTAACATGTTATTTCATTGCATAACATATATATTACGTGACATGTACTATTTAATATAAGCGGAACTTTTACATTATTCGATGGAATATTTAAATCTGTAATTAGCGACGTTATATATTTCATAAATAACTGACTACCCAATCGAACCAAGTGGAATTATACTATACTAAATATTTGATGTTAAGAAAATAAAACAATTTAATAACTTGTAATGCGACGTAGTCGTGTGTAAACTGTAAATAAAATAAATAGTAAGTATTTGTTTATCTATCCACAAATGAGGCTCCCATAATTGATTTTGCGCATAGCTATGGAGCCGAGTCATTCAATAATTTTTCCTCTTAATATATTAATACTTTACATATAAAATATACTTTGTATTTATCAATATTTACAAGACGAGTAATCAGAAAATGGTATATATTAAACCAAGAAGACGCAAGATCCAAAATCTGCAACTTTGATGTGTATGTTAGTGAAGTATCAGCATTTGTTCGATCTCCCCCCTTGATACAAGTAATATTCTCATATTACGTATTTTATAGATTATTTTTGTATTTATTTTCCTAGTTCTGACTTGTAGCATTGTGCATTTCTATGTGTATCTATACTATACATATATTAATATATAATGTCTGAGAAGAAAAAATACTTTGAGACACGAAAATAACACACATAATTAGTTTTATCTATTTAAAATTGTTTTATCTACTTAAGAGTTAAGACTATGTGATCTGTAAACTTCAATAAACTTCTTAACCAAGATAAAATAAAAAAAAGAATTGCCTTCCGACTCCGGCGGCTTCCTTAGAGCCGGAGTCGGGTCTGTGTTTGTTTAATCGATTTCCCTGGTTTGATCTTCATATTTTGTTTTCTCTTTTTCTCATAAAGGATGTTGACTGGTTTTCGATCTTGTCTTTTTCTTTTCCCGAGAGATTGAGGGTTTTGTTGATCGGTATGGGTTAGTCATGCATTTTGTAATCGGCCTTTTGTTTGAGATCTAGATCCTGCTGATTTGGCTTTGCATGTTTAGCCTCGAGTTCTCTTTGATAGTTTCTTCGGTTCGATCTTCTACTTGGCTCGAGTTCCTGCGAGCGGTAGTATCCGAAGATGTTTCTTGTCGCTCCTTGTCTTCTACCTTTAGATCTGATCGAGGTCTGTTCTTTCGCTTTGCTGCTTTCTTGAGGTTTCATGTCGGCGAGTTTCCGACTTCCTCTTCCGGTGTTCGATCCAGGAACTTTGTGAAGTTCTTTGTTTCCGATCACTGAAGCTGCAAGTTCTTAATTTGTCTGGGCTATTCACTATAGGAGGACGTTCTATGCGGTGGATTGGTCATGAGGATTTGCCCCAAAATACTTTGAGACACGAAAATAAACACATAATTAGTTTTATCTATTTAAAATTGTTTTATCTACTTAAGAGTTAAGACTAAGTGATCTGCAATTTCCAAGACTCGCCGGAACTAGTAACCATGATGATGAACTTGGATGATATATTTTCTGATTAGTATTAGATCGTTATGCTAATTAAAAATCTAGTAACCATTGTGGTAAAATGTAGTATAAGCAACTATCACATTACATACCAAATGTGAGAAAGGAATGGTTCTATTTTAAGGATAACACCTTCTTAATACTTACAAAGAAAAATCAGAGTTCGTAACCAAATATAGTTTGATCACATTATTAATGAACTAACGGATCTAGGATACCTAACACGTTACACACATTATTTTTAAATAATTAGTACTTAACTTATTATCCCATTCGAGGTAGAATAGTCTTTTAATATTCTACCAAAAAAAACAAAGAAACTCGGTCCCTCTACCTCCACGAGAAGGTCACGAAACTCTCTATGGACTAAAAAGACATACAATATCAAAATATCAAATCGTATAATGATGATATATAAAAGAAATTGATGGTAGAATGATGGCGCACGTGACAATAACTACAGTGGAGGAGCGTCGGTCACGTGAGAAAGGCTGGATTGCCTCAGAAACGAAGAAGAAGAAGACGCTCCACCTCTGCCTAACTAGTAACAATCCAAAATCATATTAAATAAACCATATGATATGTAACATTTTTCTTTTTAAAATAGACATGTTATATGATGATATCATCATGTAGATAAGTTTCTGTAAAGAGGTAAAAAGATAAATAATTACAGTGCCCATGTAGTTTGTGCCATGTGGTGAATTCCTTTGGGGCTTAGTGCCCATCTAAGTGGAACCTTTGACTGTCAAGTTTTTTTTTTTTTTTACGATTCCAAGATGGTCAAAGTTTGACCAAATACTTCTATTTACGTGTGTCTGGTTTATAACTTGGGTACAGCTTGGATAAGTAACATTTTTCATTTTCCGATTTATATTTTGTGGAGTGTAGCAACTAACAAGTGTTAGTTGGGAAGCATCATGGTTTTAGCGAAGTATACGAATACGTTTTTAATAAATAATATGATTCTAATTTCTAAATATTTATCATCTTATATAACTTGTACATCATCTTTTACAAATATGATGGATTGATAGTGATACTCTGCCGTGCACATATGAGTAAAAACAAATGATCAGCCAGCTGCCCGGGGAAAAAAAAAACAGCCAGCTAATAATTATCAATATTCATATCCGTTGTGTAAGGTTTGCAATTACATTAACCACTAAAGTTATTGGTAGAAAAATGTCATGTTTGATCCACTATACATAAGATGAATATTAGGAAATTAAATAACTACATCACAGCTTATCCAAATTAAATAAATGAAATATTGAAACTCGTGTGAACTCTAGTTCACGCTTTTTTTTTTTTTTTTTTTGGTCAATGTTACTGCTCATTTATTTGCTACACATTCATCTAACTCATTCATACACACATATATATATACATATATATATATATATATATATATATAATTAACAGAACAACTTATTATATATTAACAGTATAATCCGCTTAAAATGTAAATAACTGAGAACTTTATAACTTACTTACAGATCTATTGGCCCTCCTTTTATTTTTTGATTGATAAATATCTCCGATATTTGTTTGTTGCATGGTTTATTAATACAAACACACAAATTGTTTGACAATAGTCTGGGCCACGGCCTAAAACCCCTTCGGTTAACAAAAAAAAGGAAAAAAAAAAGAAGAAAGCTCATTCATGAATTTACGTAATTAATTTCAGTTATCATTTTACGTTCATATTTGTTTTTCAATTAAATTAATTAACAAAGAAAATAGTAAATTTACTGATAAGAAAATTAGTAGTAAATTAATTAGAGTTTATAAGGTAAGGTCTCTGCAATCATTTTTGCCCGAGAGAGGTTAGTGTTATTTTCTTAGGTCTTAGATTTTGGATTATAACTAACAATGGGCTTAAGATGAATCGGTTAGACTCACCTTCATTGCAGGTCCTCTTTAAACTTAAGCCCATAATATAAGAATGACAACAACCAGAAAATGTATAGCCTGGGCCGTCGAATTGATTTTGTCCCATCCCCTGTGAAGACGATTGCTACCTAATATAAGCCAAGTATACAAATTTTTGTATTGTTTAAGATTATAGATCTTATTATTTGATTAGTTAACATATAGTGAGTCTATATTTGCTTTATTAAGATATGTTAGGTGTTAATTTATACATTAATTTTAGTAGGTTTCTTAGGTTACAATTTTACGGATTGAGATATTTTTATAATAGTTTTACCTCATTTGTCATATTAGCACTATAAAAGAGAGTATCCCATGGAATCCACGAAGAGGTCACCGTGTCAGCAATATTATTCAACTGGAGTTAATCTCTTCATGTTTTCATTTTTTTTTCTATTTCTTTTAAACTTAATTATCTTTCTTTGAGCTATTTTATGAATATTATTGAGACATATATTATCTATTACATTACATGATGTAGTTTCAAGTCTTCCGAGATTACTGACAATGAAAAAAATAAGATAAACTTATTATGAGAACATTAGTTTTCTTTCCATGTAAATTTTGTTATGATGGTTTTTGGTCAATATATGATGATGATTTTTTTTTTCAAAACACCAATTAACTACCAAAACTATCAATAAATTTAATTCCTTAAGAATATTAGTCTTGGTCAAAGGAGATATTATATATGTTATTGGTGAGAGAAATAGAAGATGTTCTAATTCTGTATTCCCTCAATATTCAACTATTTTCTCTGTTATAAATCTTCTTTGATATCTTAGGCATAATCTATACTTTCCATGTTAGAATTATAATTTGTATACTATGAAAATATTGTTATTTTTCTATCTATGAAGATTGAGAAACTATATATGAAATATTGAGTGTTTATAATTGGTTTTCACAAAAGGCTAAGATGTTTGTAAAAATAGGCTCTTTTGGTTACACTTTTGTAGATTAGATCTTTTAATAATAGTTTTACCTGATTTATCATATTAGCAGAGTATAAAAGAGAAAATGTCCCATGAAATACACCAAGAGGTCACCATGCCAGCAACTTACACACTCATGAATAAAATTTTCAGTTAATTCCCTTTTCATTTATATTAATCATACCTTTTGGATACCATATGTTAAATTGTTAAATATTAACAAAAAGGCGATCTGAGGTAATTTGCACAACATAATCCAAAAACATTACCCATTGTAAACCTATATTACCGATCATAATCCTACATAAAATACTTAATAATGACATTTAGTCTTTGAAAGGGCTCATGATAGTCAATTAAATTTTGGTAAACAAGGAGTATCATCGCATTATTGAAGTTAATAAATATTAAAATTAGTCGGTTAACAACTTTGTAAACCGGTTTTAACAAGGGTACTGACATTGGCACAATTTAGAATTACCAATGGTGCTACAAAATCCATGTCCACCATTAAACTTTTGTGCACAGTTCATATCACAACAATTATCGAGACACCTTGCACTACATAAACCAGCCCCACCATTGCAAGTCTTGCCCGGAGTTGGAGTCGGCGAGGGGTCTGCGCATTGGTAGTAGCACACGCACATAGGCACCGCAAGAGAGTGGTCACAGTTGCTTTCACTCGATGGTCCATGTTTGGTCTTGCATCTCTGGTCGCAGTTTTCACAAGTGCCTAATCCATCGGTACATGTGTTTGCTCTTGTCTGATTCACAACTGTAACATTGTATACATCGTTTAATTTAACATTAAATAAATATGAGAAACAGAACTATATTTTAGAAGATTTGAAACTGTAATAACAATCCATCAATAAAAATAAATATAACAATGAGAGAGATAATAGTACCTGAGGCAAACATGAGAAGTAAGCTAACAAGTAATACAAATGGAGTTATCCCCTTCATATTTTCACCTTTTGGTTTTCTTTTAAACTTCTCTCTTTGAGGTATTTTTTTTTGAATATTATCGGAATATTTGTTATCTATTTAAAAGCAAGATGTAGACTCCAGCTGAATGAGTATAACTTATTTTTAAGTAAAAACATTAATTTTTTCAATGTTCAAGAAACAATTAATTTTCCTTCCATATAAATAAGTATATCATGATGGTCTTTTTTGGTCAATATATTATGATGGTCTTTTTTTGTCAATATATTATGATGATTTTTGCAAATACACCAATTTATTGCCAAAACTATATGGCCAATAAAGCTACTTCCGTATAACTATTATTCTCGGTCAAATGAGATTTTATGTCATATGTGTGAGAAAAATATAAGCTGTTGTAATTCTTTACTCCGATAGAAGCTATTATTTTCTCTGGTTATAATTTATCTTTGATATTTTTGGGCATGGTCTATATTTCTCATGTTAATTTTACGAATTATACACAAAAAAAAATATGAAGATATTCAATTTTCTTTCGAAACACATAGTTATTTTTTTCGTCTATGAATTTTCATTGATCAAACAAGAGATATAATAAGAACAAATGAAATATTAACTGTTTATAAATGGTTTTAAGCAAAGTTTGAAGAGACTTAATATCCATACTGAAATGTACTAAATGTAGTTAGATTTGTTTTTTAAAGCAACATATTTAGATTTGTTTCGCTTAACAAAAATTTAATAATCGAATAGTCAGAAAATCTGGACATTATTATTGCCATTACATGGTGAATCAATTTTTTTTTTTAAAATATACAAAAGAGTAAATTACAATCAGTTCATTGCATAACGGTCGTCTAGTTAGAAGAAATTAAAGATAGATGAGATCATTTACATAGCTGAATCCTTCTGTTGAGTGTTACAGAATAATAATATATTATATAAAATTATATATGTTTTATGTACATAAACCTGACTAGGATCTGACACTTTTTAAGTATTATATAGTATTTCCGTGATAAAATGGCCTCGCTGACATCTATATTATTATATTTAAATATGTTTGAACGGTTCACATCATTTCACAATATTATTATAATTGAATGGGCGAGAGATAGTTATATGTTAATAGTCAAGGACCTTCAGCGTATGATCCACAATGAAACACATAATCCAACTTCACTTTAAAGCTTTTGATCATGTATTTGTTGCATGTTTGTATAATATTGATGTTATGAAAAAGCTTACATCTCTGTAAAAGTAAATAAATGTTAGAATATTAGCAAGACACACAATAAAACACATGTTATTGACAAAGTGAAAAGTCCAACTTTTAAGATGATTCATTTTAGAAAGATAGTGTGTGAATACTTTATTTTAATAACCAAAAAAAAGAAACACATGTGTACCTTCTCCAAATACGTCGTCGCCAACCACTATTATATGGAAATTAGACTACACAACAATTTATGGATATGTGCAATTTTTGGCTTTATTTTTAAAAATACTTGGATATAATGTCCTGTAATGTTTAGACATAAATAACAAACAAATAAATTTTCAAACTAAAAAAGAAAAAGAAGTAAAAATTGGATAGAATTAAAAATAAGTGATTTAGAAAAGTTCGTCCAACGTGGATATGAATCAGCAAGTACTTATCTCTTTCTCTATATCGAAACTGGATCAGCCGCGTGGGACCCAATTAAGACGTGTTAAACAGTTCACACTTGCGAGTTTCCACCAATTTAATTAATTAAAATATATTTTAATTCTCCGACCAAAACGGAAGATTATAAATAAGTCTTTCACGTTACATCTCCATCTCTCTCCGTTTCCTGTCTTAAAATTATCATTCACAGCTCATTTTTCATTGTCTATGCGATAGATATGGAGAACATCTACGTTTACTCACCGGAATGTTCACCGGAAAACATCTCATCACCACCACCACCTCCTCCTCCGGTAAAATCAACCAAGTCCAAAAAGTCAACGGATATGTTATTACAAAAATGCAATAGCTTTGCCTCAAAAGCTACAAGAGATGTATGGGATCGTATGTTCGATGAAGCTCACGGAGCTGATGTTTCGATCCATACGGATGATAATGGGTTAATCTACGCGCATTCTAACGTCATCGTAAGTTTTATATATAATCAGAAATCTAAAATGGAGATTAGGGATTCATCTGAACCTCCTGATAATTTAAAAAAAAATTAAAACATTTTAATATTTTTTTGGTAAAGTTAATATTGAATATTAATTAATAATTATCTGTTTTTAATCTGTTAATTAGGGAATGGCTTCGGATGTGATCAGAGGAATGATGAAACAAGATAAGAGAAAACCTCATCGCAAAACAATCTCAATCCTTGGCGTTCCTCATGATGCTGTTCGAGTTTTCATTCGATTCTTATACTCTTCTTGGTAAGTTATAAGATCACCAAAACATCTTTCTCTAGTTATTACAATACTTAAACCTAACCCTTACTTGTGTCTGTTTTGTGCAGCTATGAGAAACAAGACATGGAAGACTTCGCAATACATCTTCTTGTACTATCACATGTCTACGTGGTTCCACATTTAAAACGAGTTTGCGAGTCACATTTTGAGAACACTTTGCTCAACAAGGAGAATGTGATTGATGTGTTTCAGCTAGCTCTTCTCTGTGATGCTCCTCGTCTATCTCTTCTCTGTCATAGAATGATACTAAAGAGCTTTGAAGAAGTTTCTACTTCTCAAGGATGGCAAGCTATGAAACAGAGCCATCCTAGTCTTCAGAAAGAGCTCTTACGCTCTGTCTCTTACGAGCTTAATGTAAGATATAAAACAAATCTTGGAGCTTTTCGCTTTTAAGTCTTGTTCTTTCATAGTTTTCTGATTAAGTTATGTATTGTTGTTGTGCAGAGCTTGAAGCAAAGAAGCAGGAAACAGAAAGAGATACAGACATACACTCAGCTCTATGATGCAATGGAAGCTTTTGTCCACATATGTAGAGATGGATGTCGAGAAATCGGTCCAACAAAGAGCGAAAACCCGCATGTTTCATGCGGGTTTTCAGCGTGCAACGGTTTGGAGAAGCTGTTGAAACATTTGGCGGGATGTAAGCTGAGATCAATCCCTGGTGGTTGCAGCCGTTGCAAGAGAATGTGGCAGCTTATTGAGCTTCATTCGCGTATCTGCGTAGACTCTGAGCAATGCAGAGTCCCTCTTTGCAGTGACTTCAAGGAGAGGATGAAGAAACAGAGCAGGAAAGATGAGAAGAGATGGAAACTTTTGGTGAAGAATGTTTTGAGCACCAAGAGAATTGGAGGGTCTCCTTTCTTTTTGCAGGCTATTGATGTTACTATGTGACATTACTATTATTTCATTCCATATAGAAATAGAGATTGCATATACATAGTAAAGATTTTTTGTAAAGAAAGAGATTCAAGATTCAAAATTCAGTGTTCTAAATAACTGTTGAGAAGCATCTGAACAGATCCTTAGCTTGTTACTTACTCTCCTCCCCTCAACTTACAAGTCTGCTTCATTGGTGACCTGAACTGTTTCTTGATGGGCCTTACTCTTCTTCCTTCTTCTGTATTGGTATAGGATGGGTGGACGCTGGGCCTCCTCAACTGTAACAGAAGCTTCAACTATTTCTTTTCCTTCCAACAGATTCTGAGTTTTCTTCATTTCCTGCCAAAAAAAAACAAACTCATCTTAGTAAGCAAGATCGCTTAAGCCCTCAGAAACTCTTAGGTTTATCGATATTTTAAAGAGTGTGTCTTAAAGAACAGAGCACACCTTCTTGTTTTTACGATGAGTAACCATTAGCTCACAGAGTTTATGCATCATCATCTCTTCTTCCACCTGCAAAAAAAAACCCATTAAACTCCTTGGTTCGATAACTGGATCATCTGGATGGAGATGACAGATGAACAAACGAACAACACTTATATGAAAAACTCATTAAAACAAGTTAGTTTGATCATAATACCATGAGTTTTTGGAGTTCTTGTGACATGGTCTTATGAGTTTCCTTGAGTAACTCATTCTGCGTCTCCAAATGCCTATTTGACAAACAACAACTAAGTATACAGACTATAGGTAACAAAGAAGCTAGCATAATGAGATTTACTTCAACAAATCACCGGTGTGTTGCGGGTCCATCCTCACAAAATGATTAAAACTTTCTTGCAAATAAGAAAGCTGTTTGATCTTCACCTCGTAATGCTTTAAGTATCCTACGAAACACACAATACTGAAGTCTCATTCACATTGCCAAGATCTAGTTTCTAGATTATCATACACACAAATTCAAAGTCTGGACATTCAAAGTCACTGTTTAGCCTATACAAGCAACTGTGTTAAAACAGGAATCAGACAACACTAAATCCGACAATAACTTCAAAAGAGAGACTCTTTGCTGCCACATGATAAAAGCATCTTTTGATGAATCTCAAAGGACGGAAACAAGCATACAGAGGGAGAAAGATTAAAGAGAGACAAGGAAAAATCCAAATAGTTAAAGGACAAGACATAGAAGCTTTTTTTTGGTTCCTGTAATAAAAAGACATGAATAAAGGAAAAAAAATAAACAGTGCCTGACTTAGACATTTCATCGAACACTTAGTGCGCATAACCCAAATAACAATCTTCAATCACAATCCAATAAAGAAGAGAACAACCCACTAAACATCTCATCGCAATACAACAATAACATCTTCAATGACGATCAATTTCAAACCCTTAACATCGAATCTGCAAAATTTAAAAAAAAAATGAAAATTGGATTGTGTAAAATCTTACGCAGAGGGACGGATCGATGTAGATTGTAGATGAGAGTGAAATCACGCGATGAAGAATCAAATCAGAAGATTTCTTCACTTTTTTCTGATTTTCTCGATTTTGAAGAAAAGAAGAAGAAGCCTCTTTTTATACGTCTCGCTCTCCGAGCACTTGTTACCGCCAAAAAAAGCAGAACCCTCTGGCGCAGCCAGAAGATTCCTCTTTTTTTTTTTTAAGTTTAAAAGCTTAGCATTTAATTTAAATTAATTTTCTGTTTTAGACAAAACTAAAACGGATATTTAACCAAAATAGACCATTACTCCCTGAGAGTTTCATTATATACGAAGTTTAAGGTTGTTTCATACATATAATTTTTTTTATATTACTAATTAGAACGTTAGTTAAGAAATCAAAAGAGTAATGATAAAATTAAAAAAATATACATATGCATTGAGAATATAAAACAACATTTGTAATGAAGCAAGTTTGAAGCCTACAACAATATTTAATATGAAAAGAATGAGTAATATTTTGATGAAACTTGATTCATGTAGTTTGAAAAGTAAAATATTACATATATATAACTTTAATTTATTTACGTTAAAACAAATGCTTATTAGTTTTGCATGTTTTTAATGATTTTAATAGATTCCATGGTTATGATTATTTTGATCCAGATAATATTAGTTAAACTAAGAATAAGGTTTTAACACAAAATAATAGAATAAAATCTGAGAATATATGGGGGGAAACAAGTGATGAAGGATTGTTTTGTTAAAAAAAGAGATGCATGGACCACGTTTTGGTGGTTACCATAATCACACGAGTATTCAACTCGTCCATATTATTGTTAGGTAACATGTAGCTTTCGACTTTGATGTTGATTCAACGTTCAATACTTTGGAAAAGAAAATATTCTGATAAAAATACATTGTTGGTACTAATCATTTCATTGCTAATACTTATAAGAAATTAAACCTTATACGCGTGCATTAATGTCATATTATATATAGCTTAAATCTTGTGGTGGTGAAGATACATTTCAATAAGAAAGTCATTTCATGATTTAAACCGTATTTGAAAGGTATGTCTAAAGCTTGTTTAACGAGGATGCTTCTCAAGATGGTCTTGGGACTATGAGTTTTGAATCAAGCTTTCATGGTATTACTATATTCTAAAAAAAAACTTATTTCGTGAACTGTAAAACAAGATTAGTTTCATATATAATGATTAATAGTGTTCTCAAGTTAATCAAATTTAAGTGAAATAAGACTTAAAGAGAATCGTCATTAGCCTTTGTGTTATAATAGTGTTTTATTTATTACTTTTGTGCATTTCTAACATTTTACCACTTATTTCGCAAATCACATTCTTAGGCCAAAATTGTTGATTAATGCACTTTATATGGAGGCTCACTATCAAGATTTGATCAATTGGTTTGCAACTTTGCGCAAAAGAAGAACCTAACTCTATGCCATCTCAATCATTTTGAATCTATTTATATATATGATTGAATATGTTACATTTAGACAAATTATTACTCCTCAATCTGATAGGATTAATTGGTCTAGAAAACCTGAATTTAATTTTGACAAGTTGTGTTCTTAATTAACACACTAAATGGATCCATGAACAAAATAATAGTATATGCTAATCTTGATCAAGGACAACAAACAAAACAATAAAGAAATCGAAAGAGAGAAAATCTATTGGATAACGTGAACCGATTTATAAACCATGTGAAAGCTGAAACAGCAATGAATCAACTTGTAAGCCAACATGCATTGGATACTTACTGGCTGCCACATGCATCGTACCATTTATCATTATAAATTTTCTACAAAAATTAAAATCTGAAATCCATAAAAAAAAATCTAATCAAGAAGATTTACTGCAACAACCTAAAAGAATCTTTAGGGTATAAATAGGTTTTGAAGCTTGTACGACCATACAATTTCACGTAGTATATATGTTCATAAATAGTACTAATAGGCATTAAAATTAAAAAGCAAAAAAAATAAAATAAAAAGAGATAAATAATGAAAAGGAAATAAAGAAAAAAACATATCCTGAAAAGAAGGTAAGTTTGTCTGAGGAGAAGGGGGCACTCAAGTAAAGTGCTTTGTCAGATTTCGCGTGCATTTCCACAGTAAAGCACCTTTGCCTCTTCCTTCTTCATCTTGTTTATCTCTTTCATTTTCTTGTTTGCTCCTTTCATTTTCTCTTTAATTTCCTCATTTTCAGAGAAAAAGCATCGTTTTTAAATAAGGAAAGGTCACTGTTTGATTGGGTAACAAGAATCTTTTATCATAAACCTTGAAGAAACTTTACAGGATTATATAGCCATTGATTTTTCTGGTGGTGGTGGCTCATGGTTTAAGATAGCTTCTGAAGAAGAAAAGAAACAAAGGTACTACTACTACAATTGGTTTCTTTTCTATTCAAATCTTTGAGGATCTAGGAGTTAGCATGGACTTCTAACTCAGGTGGTAAAGGGTTCACGGTTGTGAGTACCGCCACGAATCCGACTACTGGGGTAATTTAGATGTGGTGTTCCAGCTTCCGAGATCGAAAACCGTTCAAAGTGGAATGACCTATACAAACTAGGTCATTTCCCCTTCGATCTCTAGTCTGAACCAATACTCGGTTAACAAAAAAAAGGATCTAGGAGTTTTCAAGAATCAGAATCGGTTCTTGATTTAGAAAAAGAACTAATTTTTTTTTATATAAAAGATCTATGCCACTAAGGTTTTTGTTAGATTTTTTTCAGCAGACATCCAACAAGATTTGATTCATGTTGTCTATTGAATAAGTGGCAATCTTCAAACCTTTCAACGTTTTTTTTGTTGGTTCTTGCAGGTTTACTACCAAAACGACAACGTTTTTAGCATCAGCCATCAAACCCACAACACAAAAAGGATTCAAGCTTTGGATTCGTTTTGTTTCTTTTGACAACTAAAATAAAAAAGAGATAAAAAAGGGTTTCACGTGTCTCTGAGTTTGTGAATGTGTGAAGCACTTGGAAAAGAGTGAAGAATTTTGATTATTTAAAAAAAAAGTGTTTTTTTTTTCTGTGTGTCTGTCAGTAAATTCGAGCTTTGAGTGGGTGCTTTGTGCATCTCTAAGTATTTTTTTTTCCATTTTTCTATGTTCTCTTTGAGATGTGAGAGACTCCATTAACAAAGTTTCTTTAAGTTGTATGTGAGAGACCCTTTTTCATCCAGAGTCTTTGTTTCTTGACTAGTGAGAAGCATTTTAATAGAGTAAAACACATTTTGAGTCTTTTTAAGCTTTCTGTTTGAGATCTTATTCACAAACTCAACATCATGAAGTTCATGAAACTTGGATCCAAACCTGATTCATTCCAATCTGAAGGAGACAATGTTAGGTTTGTGCTCAAAAACCTCATCCTTACCTCTCTTTTTTTGGTTATAATAGATCTGAAAATGTAAATAATCTTTATTTATGTTTCTTTAAGGTATGTATCAAGTGACTTAGCAACAGATGTTATTGTAATCATTGGAGATGTCAAGTTCTATCTTCACAAGGTAAACTTATCTTCTTTCCTTATATAGAAAGTTTTAACCTAAAGTCTTAATCTCTTGTTTCATGTTTCAGTTTCCATTGCTGTCCAAAAGCGCACGCTTACAGAAACTAATCACAACAACATCATCATCCAATGAAGACAACGAGATTCATCAAGAAGCAGATGAGATTGTCATAGAAGAGATCCCTGGTGGTCCAGCTTCATTTGAGATCTGTGCTAAGTTCTGTTACGGTATCACTGTCACACTAAACGCTTACAACGTGGTCGCTGCTCGCTGCGCAGCTGAGTTTCTTGAGATGCACGAAACCGTTGAGAAAGGGAACCTTGTTTACAAGATTGAAGTGTTCTTGAACTCAAGCATACTCCAAAGCTGGAAAGACTCCATCATCATGCTTCAGACCACTAGAGCTTTGTCTCCACACGCTGAAGAGCTGAAGCTAACAGGTCGTTGTCTTGATTCTATAGCCTCTAGGGCTTGTATTGATACTTCGAGGGTTGAATGGTCTTATACTTACAGCAAGAAGAAGAATCTTGACAATGGGTTGAGGAGACCACAAGCTGTTCCGAGAGATTGGTGGGTTGAGGATCTTTGTGATCTTCATATAGATTTGTATAAACGAGTGATCACTACAATAGAGTCAAGATGCAAAGTTTCAGCTGATGTTATAGGTGAAGCTTTGCATGCTTATGCGACAAGAAGGGTTCCAGGGTTCAGCAAAAGTAGTAGCTCAGCACAGGTCACTGACTTTGATAAGTACAGAGCTTTGGTTGGTTCCATCATTGAGCTAATCCCTGAGGAGAAACAAAGCGTTTCTTCCTCTTTCTTGACTAAGTTATTGCGAGCTTCCATCGTTCTTGGCTGTGATGAAGAGACAGGGCTAATGAACAGAGTCGGCGAGCGGCTAGATGAGGCTAGTTTGAGTGATGTTATGCTCTATGATGTTGACTTGATGCAGAACTTAGTTGAGGTGTTCTTGAACTCTCGCTCTCAAGAAGAAGATGATGTAACAAGGAAAGCATCGGTGGCCAAGCTTGTTGATGGCTATTTAGCTGAAAGATCGAGAGATTCAGAGAAGTTACCTCTTGAGAAGTTCCTAGAACTCGCGGAGATGGTCTCAAGCTTTCCAAGACAGTCTCATGACAGTGTTTATCGAGCTATCGACATGTTCCTTAAGGTACAAGAAAGTGCTAACTTAACCCTAAGTGCTGCCCTAACCCTAACTTGCTAATCAAGATTTTGTATCTTTGTCTTAACAGGAACATCCAGAGATCAGCAAGAGCGAGAAGAAGAGAATCTGTAGGCTAATGGACTGTAGAAAACTCTCAGCTGAAGCTTGTGCACACGCTGTTCAAAACGAGAGGTTACCTATGCGTGTGGTGGTGCAAGTGCTCTTCTTTGAACAGGCAAGAGCTAACAACAACAACAACGGTTCATCATCAACAGGAAACAGCACGCCGGAGATTATACCTGCTTCTAGGTCGACAAATACTGAAGATGAGACTGAGTCTTGGGACACAGAAGATATAAAGACATTGAGGGGTGAGTTAGCAAGTTTAAGACTCGCAAAGAATCAACAACAGGAGAGTAATAATAAAGGGAAGCTGGTGAAAGGAGGAGGGTTGGGAGTTTCTAGAGTGTTCTCTAAGCTTTGGTCTAGTAAAGAGAGGAATGGAGAGATAGTGAGTAGCTCAGGGACTTCAAGTCCTGGCTCTGTTAATGATGACTCTAAGTCTTCTTCTTCCACAAACAAGAAGCATTAGAGAAAGAAGAGAGTTCATCTTTTGATAGGTTTGCTAAAATGTTTATGTGATGACTAACCTTTGTGGTTTTGTTCTTCCTTAGTTGGTATGATGTTTAGATTGGAAGTGGTAAAAACAGAACATGGTTCTTGGAATGATAATAAGATGATAGTCCTTTTTTCTTGTTTTTAAAATAAACTTTTATGATTGTCTGTTAATATTCTTGTTTTTAACAAATTAAAAAGTCAAAACAACTTATATTTGCTAGTCTTCCTATTAAGATATGGTTCTGAAATGTTGTTCACTTGTGACTTTGTTATGGACTAAAAATGGACTAAGGCCCAAAGTCGTTATTTCATCTGCCGTGGAGTTTTGATTGTAAGTGTGTATGTCTAAATATAAGCTAGTTTAATATATGAGAGTTAAAACTAAAAAGGGTAAATTAATTCTAATTTTTTTCTCTCGTCTATATGTTTATATCATAGTGGATTTTTTGCCCATGTCACGTTTATGTATAATATATGGATGGTTAATTTAGTTCTGGAAAAATATAAAATACAATCCTCAAATAGTTGCATTAAATTTTCATTTTGCTACTGGTGCTTATCCTACATGCATATATTTTGCTTTAAGATCCGTAAGCACTAGGATTCACATGATGGTCTACTTCAGAACCCCGTGAAGACTATAACACCATTCCTCTCCTTCCTCTTTTTTTAGCAGCTACAAAACCTAAAAAGAAACACGAGCCTGGTCTCTACTTTGAAAAATTTAAATCCAGAATAGTTTTAATAGTTTGTATGTTTATATACGTAGTAAATAAAGAAATCACATCGCATCATACACCATATTAATCACTGAGACTGCACTTCGAAAAAGAAAAAAAGAACATAACTAGTCTCATGCATGGCTTCATACTTACATGTCCTATTAAAACCAAGTCAAATAGGGAATCCATTTAACCATCAAAACATCTTTACCAAGGCCGGATCTGAGATTTCGAGGGTTTTAAACCTTTTTTTTTTAAATTATAGAAATTTTTTGTAATTTTGAAGCTTATTTCTAAGTAAAAAAAAGTTCAAAAAGATTTAGAGATTAAGACCAATGTTTCATTCGGATGTGCCGAGCCATGATCCTTACATATCCTGCCAACAAATGCAAAATGTAGTAAGCTCACAACAGCTAAAAACCAAACCTCCCGTCAACATAGGCACGTAAGTGACAATCGTTTATAACTGAAACATACTCCACAAACACAAAGTAGTAAGTTACCTCCACATGTCTTATAATGGAAATGAACAAGACCTTATAGTGAATGTCAACTTTCACTGACTCGATCGATCGGTGCTCACAACTCGACAATATCTCTTTTGGACAATGACACGTTCACAAACCCGATTCAAAGGTTTCAATATTCAATCATGCTATTACAAACCAACAAAAGAAACATATAAATCTATCAGTTAAAACATCTTTTTGGGACCATTAAATGGAGAAAAAAGCGTGGTCCATGACATTGATATTCATGTCATTTACACGTAAGACTTGCGATATCAAAAGGTGGTTTTATTCTCCAGTATCCATCAATGATAAGTATCGAATTAGCAAAGTACTAAGAACCAAAACCCCACCATAAAAAGAACAGCTAAACTAATTATACACCATCGTATTAGATTAAATGGGATTTGCTAGTGGCTATTCTGTACAGACACATCTGCAAGATCATCATCTTACTTGAACATGATTACTTCATTCTAGATATCAATGCGCTCATCAGATGTAGAATTAGAAAATATGATATATTATATTAAATTGTTATTACTAAAATTACATGTATTTGTGTATATACATAAGATATAAACTATCTCAATTATAAAATCATAATCAATCATTATCAGAATAGAATAAGATAATATTTTTTTAAGTTTCACATATTTCATGTTTTCGACTTCATATAACTTTAATGGTATGTAAAATAGCTAGTCGGTATGATACACATATTGCTATTTAAATGATTTTATAATTAGATTTATCAATATATAACTAAAAGGAAAAGTAATACTGTAATAGGTCGGTATTTTAATTTGGCCACATATAAAGTATGTTTTAAAAAAGCTAGTTCCATTTACAAGACAAGAAGACACAAACCCAAAAGCATGAGATATTGCCTCTTACCACTAATCTAACCCCACAAACAAACAAAAGATGATTACCTAGGAAATAAAAAAAGATTAATTCTAAAAACTTAAAAGAAAAATAAAAAGGATTCTAAAAGGTTTAATATTAAGATTCTATATTATCAAGGGTTTATAAAAACATTAAAATTCTCTAGGGTCCACAAAAATAGAGGCACCAGGTGGTGATTTAGTCCAGTCACCAAGAACACCATCACTATAGTCATCACCAAGTCGTTTAATACACCACAAGTCCTCGTCGCATGATAACACTTTCCAGTGAGGTATCCCTCGCCGCAACGGCTCTTCTCCGGCCACCTCCGTCGCTAAAACACCACAACCACCTTCCTTCGCCAGGTTATGAGCGTGACCACACAATGACTTCACCATCTTCGCCGCTTGTGGGCCTTCTCCACCTATCCCATACATAAAGTGAAGCCCAAACGGTTTAAAAACGGACGGTATCGAAGGGAGTTTCAAAAACGGCAGCGTTTTGTCAACCACACGTGTGGTTTTAGCCACAACGCGTTTCAGTCGCGACGCGCCGCGAACCTCTAGCCGAAACGAGTCTTTGCAGTTCCAAACGCTCAACACGGCCCATGACTCGGGCGGGTACTCCAGGAACTTAGCTGAACCGGGCCATGAGCCTGAACCCGACCCGTAACAGCTTCCACGTGGCACCGCCACAAACGTCCCTAGCGAGAGTTCGTTATTTAGTACCGAATCGATATCTCGCGGGAAAAACTCGGTTGTGCTGAACCGGAGCCGGTACAGAGACTCTGCATCAACCGGGTCCAATTTAATGACGGTTACACGACGCGAGACGTTGACTCTGTGGGCGTAAACCGGGTTGACCAAGATGGACGGTTTACGAAACTCGGAGTAACCGCATTTACCGGTAAAAAGATTAACCGAAGCTTGGTTATCATTTTCAGTTGCTATATACGAATATTCGGCGCCGGTTTGCCTAAACCATTCTTCCATCTTCTTCACGAGCTTAAGCCCTATCCCTTGCCTCCTACAGAACATAATTAAAGAGTACATTTAATGATTAAACTTTCATTAATTAAAAGTATACAAAACAAAATTACACAACACAAGTTTTCTATCAACTAATTAATTTAAATAAAATGTAAAGTTACAATAAGAGTATAAAATAATGAATTACAACACAAGTTATTACACAAAATAGTAAATTATTAGTTTTAATTATCATCATTAGTTATTATTTTTGTAATTACGCGATTAGTGGGTGTAACGGAACGTTACCTGTGAGAAGGAGAGACACGGAGGCCCAAAACGTAGGCTAGTTTAGTGTAAAGAGGTTTAACGGTGTCGTTTTGCGATTTATGATTTAAATCGAGTTTTATGCCACATGTAACGGTTTTAATGCAACCTCTAATCATGCCCACTATCTCCTTCTTCTCCGTACCCATCTCAGCCACCTGTTACAACCAAACTTAACCTATATTAATAAATTGAAAAGTTACAAAACTTTATGGTTAGCTACTTGATACACTTGGTTCAAAAAAATACAAATGATGAGTCTTTTGATCTTATCAAGAGTCAGAAAAAAATATCATATAGTATAAATTATATTTATGGAAATGGGTTTTTAGATTTTGTGAAGTTAGAAGTCTTTATCATAAAACATTTTTGTAATATTACCAGCATAAGGAAAGAAGGTGAATGTCGGATCCTACAAAGCGGGTCACCCAAAAGGTCGGTGAAGAGAGAAAGCTTGCCGCTTGGACCGACCTCGCACCGTTGCTCCACAGCCTCCACACCGGCTAGGTCTATGCTCGGGTCATATTCTCTAACCACTATCATATTTGTTTTTATATAGAGAGGAAAGAACAAGCAAAGAGGAGAAGAGAGAGTTAAGAGGTAAGAGTGAAGTAGATAAAGGGTTTTATATAGAAAAGTAGTGAGGGGGAGATTATTCGAGAGGAAAGAGAAGCATTTATAAGAGCTATATGTGTATAACGTGAGGTATAAGTAATGAACAGAGAAGCTATGAGAGGTTTATAGGATTTGGGTTTAAAAGGAAAGAGAAATAGACTTTATTATTTATGATGAGTTTTAAAAGTTGGAGAAGGCGAGTAGTTCATGATTGAAAGAAGTTTAAAGTTCTTCTACTCTGTCCTATTTATAGTGTCTAATAGTATCCATTTTGTTTTACTCATTTTCTTTTCTTAAATAGAAATATTAGTTAGCTCAAAATGGTAGTAGTAAGTAGAGTCTATAACCGATTGACAAAAAAAAAAAAAGTAGAGTCTATAACCAGTTTTAACTTCTAACCGAACAGGTATTGGAAGATATAATTTCTTTTTCTAAATTTTAATATCTTTTTCTAATTTAAAGGTCTATATCTATATAGAAACTTATTATTTTTTTTTGGGAGTCAACATCAATATTTCATTGTATCCAAATTCGAACCTGTTAATTAAGAATTGAAACTTTTTAGTGGCTCAAGAATTACTAAAAATTTAACCACTAGATTTCTTAAAAAAAACACATTGATAGGAAAAGAGAAATATGACAAAACATGTAAGTTAATGGTCTATAAGTTATCGAGATATCATCATCTTTCCTATGTAAATCAACATATTATACGTATATTGTTGATTTTTATATAGATTTAAAAATTACTTTTTTAGTGGCTCAAGAATTACTAAAAATTTAACCACTAGATTTCTTAAAAAAACACATCGATAGGAAAAGAGAAATATGACAAAACATGTAAGTTAATGGTCTATAAGTTATCGAGATATCATCATCTTTCCTATGTAAATCAACATATTATACGTATATTGTTGATTTTTATATAGATTTAAAATAGTTAAGTATTTTGATTACTAACATATTCATTTATAACTTTTTTAGAAAAAATATAAGCATGTAATTAAATCTCTGAAAATGTCCTTTCTCTCCATGAAGTTAAAATAGCAGTATTTGAAAATATAGTGGGCTTTTAATGTACAGTATTAATGATGAGTAGAGAGAGTAATGGAGAGATTAATGGTGATTAAGACGAGCATTGATGTAGAAAACTTGCCCAAAAGGAGAAGTTGTAAGTGGGAGTGAGAAGTGGAAATGGCGGCTATGTCTGCGTTACCTCATTATTATCTTTTCGTTTTCCTTTGCCCATAAACTCACACATTTTAACTTCCACATCATCAGCCTGATGCATTGCACCATCCCCCCCAAGTAATCATTTGCTCTCAACCCCATGTATCCCGCATAAAGTAAATAAATATAAAGGAAAAATATAAACACTTATGACAAAAAGACTCATTCAGGATTAAAAAAAAATACTTTTTAAAGGAATATGCAAAATATAAAATAGTTATAGTTAGTTTTAAAATATTTAGCTTTTAACTTAAATTATAAAATAATAAACATCTTAATAGTGAAGACACACAATGTTCAAATGAAACAATATAGACTTCTTTAACAGACAAAAAAAAATTATAGATTAAAAAGAATTGAAGGAATCCATTTAGAGGAAAAGTACAAAATCCCAAAAGCCAAGTCTATTGTATTTTTCTTAAGAGTAGTTTAGGTTACATGATTATATATGTGTATATATATATACAAGACCATTAACGTGAAGGATCATCACTAAAATCACAAATTAAAGTGAAACCTTTTGATTTAAGTTTTTTTTATACACTTTTGATTTAAGTTACTACTCACAAGTATTAACCGTCTGCTACATTTGTATTATTTTTTTTTTTGCAAGAACTACATTTTTAGTTGATAACACTAGACCTCACATCAATAACTTTGATGATAAACATTGCAATATGACAAATCATTTATGCACACCTGCCTATACACGTTGTTTAAACCACATGATATCTGTTCTTTTAGTCTAATGGCCACAGTAAAAAATGTACCTAAAGCCCGTCGTTTAATCCACTTTCGCAGATATTGGACCGTAAATTTCAATAGACATCATGATTATTAACAAAAAGTTGAAGAAAATAATGGTTATTAGTGTCATTTGGAGATAGTAAGCCCCAGATTACCGCTATTATTCTCGAATAATATTTTTGATAAATATCTCCAGTTGATAATTTGTTTATAAGTGGAAACTAGACAAGAAACACCACACGCACAAAATTAAATAATAGCATGAATATGTAACCAGACAAATAAACGGCGTGGCCCCTCGAAATATATAACATATATAGTTCAGGTTGGTAGGTGATTAATATTGTATTGATTACGACATTGTCGAGCACTATATATATTTTACAAGAACTAATCAATATTGAAACGAAATTTTCATCATGGCATTATCATATAGCATAATTGAGCCGTATACATCACAATGGATCATTATTTTCATTATCAATTATGAACACACAGTGTGATTTGATCATACTGATTATAATTAAAAGCAATTTGTCACTGTCCATTAATCTCTGTGAATATCTCAAATGTAAAACTTTGTATTTTCTTCCAAAGTATAGTAACTCCATAATGGAGTAAGATTTTATTCTAATCCATTCAATTTGAAATAAGAAAATAAAATAATAAAAATTTACTATTTCATGAAGGAAAATATGTTTTACTTTATTATGAAATAGAAAATGGAGTGGGATTGAAATATTTTTTACTCTAAAATAAAGAGTGAAGTTGAAAATATGGACAAAATAATTCTCTATTTTTCGCATCTAGGGAAACTATGTATATATAGAATATAGAAATACTGAAATTGAAGGGTTTATTTTATTGCTAAAAATGAATTTGAAGGTTGACGATGGAAAAGCATATATTAAATATAATAATTCAAATTCAGTATTTTATCCGATTTTTTTTTAATAATCTTTTGTGTAATCGGTAACTATCATGGATATAATTAATTGAATGAAATATGTATATCTTATAAACCGCGGTCCATAAAACACTTAAGTAGACTTCAATAGTGTGGTGGTAGTTTAGTTGGCTTTATGCAATCATAAGTGTTCTCACCAGATATATATTCAAAAAGGAGTTTGGCCAAACAAAGCTTACGAAAGCTAAAGTAAAGAGAAGACTTTTTGTAAACAACTGAAAATAAGTTAAGAGCATTAATGAATATCCGATAGTAAAATATGTATAGTGAAGAGCATGGTTTTATTTTTTAATGAGCCATTCTTTTTCGTTCTGGGCATTACATCACAAACATGATTTATGAAATACTGTATTATATAATTTTGTTTGCTACTGTTATTTTTTCGGCTTTTGCTAAATACACAAAGTATCATTTTGCAACTAATATTCGCTGCAGATTCATGAAATGTAAATTATTCCTTGAAATAATGCTAATTCCGTTAACACTCAGATAATACTAATAAATTTATTTTATTTATTTTTACTTAAATTTTATTTTTATGACAATTGTTTTGTTTAAAATTATCTTAAAATATTTTTCTTTGTCGTGGAATGTAAATTATTCTTCCAATCTAATTTCGATAACACTCAAATAACCTTATTAATTTGGATGTTTAAACTAACTATGCTCGAGAGTTACAAGATCGTAGAACATGAGAGAAATAAATGAAATTTCCTAGCGAAGAATGCTCTGTTGTCTGATCACTCTTTCCTGGTTTAGACCATTATGAATGAAATTTCTGTTGTTCAAAAAAAAAAAACTAACTATGCTTTGCACACACAAAAGAGCTTACTATGTTCTCTAGACAACTACTCTGTTGTTTTCATACGTAAGAAATTTCAAAATATAAAATATAGGTTTCGAACTAGACCATTGTTAAATTGTTTAATCGATAGATAGCTAAAATGAGATAATTATTCTTCTGCTGGGGTTCTACTTTAATATTGGAAGTCTAGAGTCTTACGAATAATACCAATTATTTGTATGATATTATATCCTTATTTTTGTAGTAACTTGATTATAGTAACATTTTCGTTTTCGATTTTGACAAAAGTGCTTACGTTATGACATAAATATTGACACTTATATCATAAAGCATAATCGCAATTAGAAAAATGTAACGGTGCGTAATTTCAGGCAATTGTTTCCATCTCACCAAACCTTACATTATATGATAATAATATCATGATACGTATATCATGCGTTCTATGGTTTGAAACAAATTCAAGATGTGATTTATTGTGTTAAGATGAAAGACTTTTCTTAATTAATTGTTAAACGAACGACGTGGGTCGTATAGATATATACCATGGACCACTTCGTATAAATGACTCAAGTGTCGAGCAATTAGCAGACAAATTATTGTTTGGTTAGTCAAAATTTACTTTTCTACAATTCAACACGTACAGTTATATACTATGCAAATGAGAATAAGAAAACATATAAATTATAAGACAAATTTCTCGAAAAGATCAAATGAGACGATGTTGTTACATCATAGCCCTGTACGTCTCTAGGTATAATAAATATATAAGGTTTATTAAAATTTAACCCTAGTTTAATTATAACACTTACTTTTGTATTTGACAGAGGACAGCTATTATTGTAGGACCGGTGCAATACAATTCGCATTTTCATGTCTCGATTAATATGTTTAGATTTGCTTGACAGGAGCATTTATGTATTTGTAGGTTCTCTTTAGACGTCGTGAACTTACAATTATATTATAGCTCAGTAAAGTCATGGATCGATGATGAAGCGATAACACGCAATAAGTATATGAAGCGGTGCGGCTAGTATATTCATTGTGGTTACTAAAATACAAACATTAGTACGAGACAAAATAGGTGACATGTTTAATGATATGATAGTATATTAATATGGCTTCACAAAGAAACTTCGAGTAAAGAAAGATATGTAGTTTAGTTTTATGAATGATATATAGCATCAGAAAATATTTAATTCGGGTTGTTCGGTTTTGGCTTGGAATGGCAGTAGTTTTATATAGGCTTTGTTTTTCTTTAGTTTTTTCTTTGGTCAACTTTTCTTTAGTTTTACAATTCGATTTTGAGCTTTTGGTTTTTTACTATTATGGTCTATTTCAGATTTTTTTTTTTAACTTAACATTCATTTGTTTAATATATTTTTGAAATGGCTCGTGATAATTTTCTTATTGTTTTGGTTTTAATCGTTTAATATGTTAATAAATTACTGAATGGAAAATAAAGGATATTAGCAAGTAGGAAATAAGGTAGCTAAGTTATTGCCATTTGTCTTGTTGAGAATCAAAAATTGTTGATGCCTTGATGGCTACTTGATTAGGAACAAAAAAAAAACTCATATTCAAATATACAAGCGGAGCTATTTCTCATGCAAGTTGACCCACAATCCCAAAGTATAACTAGAATCTAACTAATTGATAAGACTAGATTTAACTAGTGGATGGAGTGGCTCGAGGGAGTAACGTGGGGTTTGTTATACGAACTTTCGGGAATCATGCAATTTTTTGTCGAATCCGGAATTGTTAATACGAGACAATGCTGAACTGTTACGTGATTATTTACACTAGAAAAACAATACATCAACTTAATTTAAATAAGTTTATAAAACGATATAGTTGAGACTTGAGAGTTGAGACCAGTCAAAGCTTACAGAAGTCAGAGCAAGTTTTTGTTTTACCGACTTATGTCGGACAGAATAAAAATGACAATACCATCCCTTTGTGTATATCTCTTTGTTGAAAGAATGTATAAATCCATCTGTGAATGTTGAGGGCACAAAGCGACCGGGCAGAGACACTTAAGGAAATGTCAATTCAAATATCTAATTCACACTAACGTATATTCCCTATCTTTTAACAATTGTTTTCCTTCTATGGTTTGTGTTATGAAATAAATTTACATTTTTATCAGGTATGGGTCTTAGGCTTGGGGAGATCACCAATACTATCTGCATGTTGCCAAACTTGTTTCTATACGCTTAAGTTCATGCATTTATACCAAAATATGTCAATATGCAGAGTTATACACATACGATAGATAATATATTTTAAACCTAAGATTTGATTGTTATTGATGTAGCGGATACATATACATACTATCAGTATTACAAACTGTGCATAAAAACAAGGGAAAAAAAGAAGAAGATGCATTTCGTTTTGGGTATGTGTTCAAAGTTTACAAACACCTTTTAATGTCAAAGATTGATATAAAACAAAATTATTTATGTTTGGACAGGTGATAACAATTCGAATTAACTATAAGATCTAGCGATTTGGTCATTAAATATATATCAGATAAAGACCGGATGTTCCAAGAATTGCCACGAGCTTTCGTCTAAGACTTTTTAGGCATTAAGTTCGTTTTATATTGCGATTATATGTTTTAAAAGTGTAAATATAGGAGTATGTGTAAGAGTGCATTATGATATAGGGAGAATGGTGGACGATAATTAAAAGTGCTTGAAATGACGTTTCATACAGAATCACGATGTTTGTGGCAGGAACAATCAGAGATTTGTATAACTTTTTTCTCCAATATACACTAAAATATCTGCCAGTGATTATCTATTCAATTTTTTTATTTGGAAAAAACAAAGTTTGTCTATCAAATTTGGCTGTGAATCTGTCTTGGAAAGAAGAAAATTTTAATTTGCCTTTGGAATATTTTATGCTCCGAGGTGAATTGTATTCAAATAGGAAATATACAAAACAAATCTGGTTTAATTCGATGTCTGTAAAATCTTAGCCAAATAAACAGTATATTTTATCATGAAACTATCGGATTATTAATACGGTGGTGTGTTTATTTCCAATTGGTTTTGCATCATAGAGTTATATGTACTTTATTTTTTGTGTGCTTGTATGTGTTAAATTTGGTTTTGACAATAACATTTCATATGTAATGATTTGGACCACTAAACCAGAAAATAACTTATAGTAGTTTCTGTATTATATCATTTTTAAATGGAAAATTTCTATGTTTACCACATTATTGATATTATTATTTATTTTTATTTTCACTAAAAAGATATTTTAACAAATATCTTCTTTTTAAGTGATAAAAAATTTAGATTAATTAAAATCATAAATTTGACATTTCAAAATTTTATTCTATTCCTCAACTCAAAATTTTAAATTTTAGATTAATCAACCATAGAATTATAAATGTATTTTTTTCTTAAAAATAAGAATAAAAGTCATTAAAGTAAATATGAAAAGTAATAATAGAAATATGATATTTTTGACAGTTTCCTTTCTAGATGAATGTTTATATAACAATTAAGCAAGTAAGACAATGCATCATTTTCTCCACACCAAAATAAAAAGGAATTCATAAGTTTAAGTAAACAAACATTCTTGGTGAAAATATAATATTCAGATAAATAATATTTTCTTGAATTTGAAACATATTTTGTATTAGAATTTATGCACAATAAAGTACGAATAATTGGACTGTGTTTAGTTTCTTTTTTTTTTTAATCTTATTTGCGGAAGAAGCAAATAGTCAAAGAAACAAGATGGGACTTCTGCTTGCAGCTGCTGGTTTCTTGGTTCAGTGCTTCTTGGCTGTAACTCGGAGCTTCCCTCGTTCTCTTATTCCAGAATCATATTATTGTACTACAAACATTATTTGTCTAAATACTTACTCTTGGCACCATTTTACACCCATACAATATGATAAAAGCAACCATCATAAATTTTGAATACGAATATTAAGATTATATTCGATGGTATAGTACGATAAGACACGTTTTGGTGATCTTGCAGCTTTCACAAGATTATCGTTCGATGGTCACTTCCATAAGATAATTATTTATTTAAATATGATACAGTAAAATATAAAATATAGAATATTTATGAGAATAGTGCTTGTACTGGGAGTCGTACAAATGCCAAGACATGAATATAAAATTTCTTCGACTTGTCTTTCGATACGGATGATAAAAGAGAAAGACATGGAGCGATGTCTACTGAGCACTGACGATAATATCAATCTCATCGTTGGCTTGGTGACTCTCGTCTTGTCAAATCAAAGCCCACTCCATCATCATATCATTATCATGATCATGAATCATCGTAATTATCACCCATACACATTTACGCATGCATGTGAGGAATGAGCAGACGACACAAGTAACCTTGATGCCTATTCTCTCGTGAAAATGTTTGTTCTCTTTCTATTACATGTCGCAACCATGTTTTTGGTGGAGAGGTATACAAGAAATCTCGATTGACATTAATTGCTGTTATAAATCTTGATGTAGGGTAAGATCTTAGCACGGTCGCATGCACCCGTCAATAGTTTATTTATGATAAATTAGGAAGGCCCTTTGAACAACAATCTTCTTGAGAAATTCAATAAAGATTTTTTTTAAAGAACAAAAAATTATTTTTAGTCTGATACGATTTAGATACTCCCACGCCACGCCCAAATCTACATACGTAGTAAAAAATAAAAAAATGAAAAAATGAAAACATTATTATAGGTCATTAGTTTAACTAAAAATGATATTTGCTATTATGTCAGAGAATTCCAATTCCAATGATTACTGAAACAAAACTAATATTATATGTTATAGTTTTGAACGGGATTACGACCTGAACCTCTCGATAATTCAGAAAAATATGCGAAAGCATCAGCAGATCGTTGTAATCAAATGCATAAAAGATATGGTTGGGTTAAATAATATATTCTTATTTTACAAATGCCTAGCCCAATAGATTTGATAAATTCTTTTATTGTTACTACGACATAGTTTGGATCTCTAATAGGCCTTTTAGTGGGCTTTTACGGGCTTAAATGATCAAATGAAACCTTATCTGTCCATTGTCCAAATCTGTTGTTTTGATCTCTAATGGGCGTTTTACGGGCTTTTACGTTCCTTTGATTGTCTTTTCTTTCATTAATCCATATCCTCATGAGTTTTTTTTATGGTGCAATGCAAATGGAAACCTTAGTCTAAAACCATCAGCATGTTATAATTCTCACCAGGAATGTGAGGAGAGTAGGTCCACTCTCATCGAGGGATTAGGTCTAGCCGCCAGATAGATTATAAAGAACGACAGAACTAAAAGCTGTAGTAGTACTTTGGATAAGTACGCCACGTCAGAAGTGACAGAAACAGCCGTAAAGAATATCATATCTAATTAATATAGTAAAGCAGAAAGTTAGATACGTTGGCAGATTTTCTTCATGACCATTGAGAAGAAAAAAGAAACTAAAAGATCATGTAATAACTTTCTTTCTTCAGAAATTAGAGTGATGCAATGGCTACTTTATGTTAAATCACGATTATTCTTCCCAAATTATGTATGTTTACTTACATGCATAAACCCTATATGTATTGCGTATCTTTCGTTTACATGGCTTATAATATTGTTACTACCAAAGATATCAACTATATACTTTGGACTAGCTAGTGTCATTAGATTATGATTCATTTTTCTGTCGTATTTGTAAGCGAATAAACCTAATTACAACTTTAAGTGGTAGTTTGTGACTTATTCCGACAAAGAGTGGAACATGATGTGAGCTAAAATTTCTCTAATTAGGTCAGAATTCTTGGAAAATTCGCCACTTAGGCATTTGCATCAGCAACCACTTTTCCAAATTTTATTAGATAAAGAAAATGTTATTTTAAAAGTTAAAAATACTCCAAAGAGGAGAACCTTTGAACATGGCGAAGGGTCAAGAACGGCTTTTGTAGACTTGTAGTTCCAAGAGATTGGAGAAACCTTATGTTGTGTCGTAGGTACGTAGAGTCAATTAATTACCAATCAATTTACAATAAACTAAACGGCTCTTTTATAATACTTGTACTTATAAATTCTGTTTTTATTACATATGGACACACATGAGTTTGGAAGACGACGAGGTCATGACTCATGGACACCACGCTCCTCTCTAGTTATCATTATTTTTTATATATCTCCAAAGTGATTGGAGCAACATGAAAGTAACTAGTTCGATGCAAGTTAAAAGTGTTGAGCAATAATGTGGATGTAGTTCATACATCTATGTAGACTCTCTTTGAACCTCCTAAACATATTGTTTATAATCATGTGACTTTATTCTAATCACGTATGTTTTAAGTAACATCCTACTAAGTATAATATATAAACATAACCGTTTCTCAAGAAAAAACTCGTTATTTCAAATTATAATTAGTTTTAGCAAAAAACATTAATATTAAAAAATTGTTACCTTTTTAAAAGTACCATTTATAATTATTTGAATTGTAGCTATATAATTTTACTTTTTATTTAACTGTATATAAAGTAACTGTAAAAACTAAAATAGAAAATAATAAAAATAAAAGATATTCTTACATCAATATCTTTTGTTTAAAAAAAAGAAAGTTCTCATAACCATTTCTTTATTTTGGTTTTAGTTTTAAAAGCTATATAAATGATTATTGATAATTTATTGGTCGTAGATAGAAGTTCAAAACACTTGATACACTCAAACCAATTGTTTATATTATTTACTGGTCACACAATATTAATAAATATAAAATTTGTACTGAAATACTAAAGCTACTCATATTTTAAATCAAGAAATAGTTCTAGAATTACTTATATTATGAAACAAAATGAATATTAAATAAGCATCATAATGAACCAAATATCTAGTTCTTGTTATTTATTTTAGTATATTCTTTTGGTACTTTTCTGTATTCTTATGAAAATACTTTCTTTAGCAGTATAACCACAACACTTTGGCTGTCCTCTCTTTCAAACTTTCTTTCTTTGTCCTCTTGTAATTTACTTATTAGTTTCATTGTCTTTTCTTTTGTATCAATAATGCTCTCCAAATGATTAAATCCTTAAAAATATGATTCATTCACCAAATAAACAATCGAATCATCAAGTAAGTAACTACCAGTGAACACAAGATAACTTTTTTTCCTGAACTAACATCTCATGAAAATACACATTATAATTTCTCCAAATCTACGTGCACCGACGTAAGATATTCCTTCTTTCTCTCAGTCAAATCCCAAATTTAGGTTTGGCTCTTTTATTTATAGTGCTATGAATTCTAAAAAAGAGAGTAGCACATCTTGAAGTAAGTATTTGATGTAATATTTAAAGAAAAGCAAAGAAAGTAACACGAGTCTGAGTCAGCGACAAGTGTTCGCGGAGAAACGGAAACGCTCTCTCTCTCTCTCTCTCTCCAACGCCAATACCTTTGGAATCCTGACCCTCTCAAATGCTGTCCTTTCTTTTTTTAATCTCGTCCGCACCTACTTTTTAAAACGTTATTTGTAAGAAAACATTAGATTATTTCAAAACTGAGTTGTAAGTTATACAATTCTAATGGTTGTTTCTATCCTATCACCTATTCTTGATCAACTAAAGACTTGAAGTTTTCAAAGTGTTATCAAGAATACTCTAAGTTTTTTTTAATTAGTGTCTTCTGTCTTTTATTATTCACTCGCCCTATACACAAAGGTTTACATTAAAATAGTGGAAAAGAAAGGACAAAGGAATAAAAAAGAAAACAAGTTGACACACTATCTATCTTTTATTATTCACTCGCCTCTATAAATCCAGCCTACCCTCTCTCCCCTCTTCTTAAAACTTATTATTTCTTCTTGTAAATCTAACCAGATCAAACCCTATTTTCCTGCTCCCAAAAATTTGGATATATATATCTTCTCATAAGTTTTGAAATTGTGTTTCTTTTTTTCTCTTTGGCCGTAAAAATGAGTTGCAATGGATGTAGAGTTCTTCGAAAAGGTTGTAGCGAAACATGCATCCTTCGTCCTTGCCTCCAATGGATCGAATCCGCCGAGTCACAAGGCCACGCCACCTTGTTCGTCGCTAAATTTTTTGGCCGTGCCGGTCTAATGTCTTTCATCTCCGCCGTACCTGAACTAAACCGCCCTGGTACTACTCTATATAATATATTTTTTTTTCCTAGTCACACTAACAAAATTAAATTTAGAAGACAACGTTCAACATAGTTAATATAAAACTAGTTAGGGTACAAGATCTTGTCTTAGGTTTTAATGTTCGGTTTGTTAAACTTGAGATTAATCTTTTTAGTTTGTTTTGTTCAGCTTTGTTTCAGTCCTTGTTGTTTGAAGCGTGTGGGAGGACGGTTAATCCGGTTAACGGAGCGGTTGGTATGTTATGGACTGGGAACTGGCACGTGTGCCAAGCGGCGGTTGAAACTGTTCTTCGCGGCGGTACGTTACGACCGATCTCAGATCTCCTCCCATCTCCGTCGTTGATCTCCTCCAGTGAGTCTTCCAAGATCTGTACCGATGTTCAGCGTCAAGACGGTTCTCCGGTTAACCGAAAAAGGTCGAAGACCAAACCGTCTGATTTTGATAATAAGGATGTCCAGTTGAACCACGGGTTAGATCTAACCGGTCCGGTTGTACCGACCGTTCGTAAGGTGGCCAACGGTGAACGTCCGGGAAGTCCATCGGAGGAGTCAGTAACGACGTCGTGCTGTGAAGATAGAACCAGCGGCTATAACATAAGGGAGAGAAAGTTATTAAACCTTTTTGTTTAAAACCGACGACGCAAACTCTTTTTTAGGGTTTTATTGACTGATTAATGATTTTCTCTACCGAGAGAAATATGATAATTTTTTTGGTGATACAGATTAGAGGATAAATAATTTGTTTACACACATTATAAAATATGATGAATCCAACATTCTATGTTCTAGGTTTTATGTTTTACCAACCAATTTGATAACCTTTGATATTTTTGATGTTTTCTACTTTATTGATTTTAACAATAAGGAAACACGTTTTAAGAAGACACAATAACGTATTACCTCTAAGAGCATCTTTAACGGAGAGCTCTTAAAAAGGGTGTCTTAAATTTTTAATTTTTTTTTCTTTTTTACTTTTTGTTTAAAAAAAAAAATTAAAAGTGTACCAATTGCGGGCCGCCATGTGGCGGTGGGACCCGCAAACAGTACAAAACACTCAACATACGTATCTTGTTTAAGCTTCCTAAGACCATCGTTATTGGGCGTCCTTAGCCATGTCCTTAGTGGATTTGGGTTAAAAAATAATTCAAAAATATGGGTTTATCTAACAAACGGACCTTAACTAAGGTCTTTTGGGCTTCGTCCTTACCTCAGTCGCGGAGCTACGTGGCAGCCTGATAGAGAGTTTCGAAATGTAGGGTTTGGGGGAAAGTCGATTTGCTCGTCACATTGCCCTCGTTCTCTCGATTTTCTCTTCTCCGCACGGCGATTACGACTCTGGTTCTCCCGAGTTTCTCTTCTCCGCGCGGCGAGGGCGATAGCTTCCAGAATCAGAGGCCAAATCGGCGTCACCAAATCGTTCATCGTCCCTCTTCTCTGTACGGACGCGGCTTCTCCTCTTCAAACCTAAACGAGGTATGTGTTACTTGATCTTTCTGATTCTTCTCTGTTCGATAGCGATAGGTTTGATGCTTAATTTAGTTAATGATAGGTTTGATTCTTAATTTCTTTAACGAGAAGTTTGATGTTTGTTTCGGGTTCTGATCGGTTTGATTCTTCTCGCATGAAATAGATATCGTTAGGTTTGATGCTTTATTTCTTTTCTGATCGGTTTGATTCTGTCGAATGGTTAATTTTGTGTTAATCAGTTCTTCGATTAGCTTTCAACTTAGGTGTCAAAAATGAAACTGACATGTATGAATCTATAAGAACCATAAACAGATTCACCCTCATTCACAAGAAGACTCGCACCATATGAATCTATAAGAACCATAACACATCGAAAGATGTTGTTACTGGTAATGAGCAAAGTGCACGGACCTTCTGGAAACGAGTAGTGGAATATTACAAAGCAAGTCCTCACGCTGAAGGGGGTGGTGAGAAGAGAGAGCACCTCCATTGCAAGCAGAGGTGGCACAAGATCAACGATTTAACAAACAAGTTCTGTGGAGCATATGCAACAGCAGAAAGACAAAATACTTCTGGTAAAAACGACACAGATGTCCTCAATATGGCTCACCTCATATTCTACACTGATCACAAGCAAAAGTTCAACCTTGAACATTGCTGGTGTGTGTTGAGGCATGAGCAGAAATGGCTCAGCCTTAACGCACCTAAACCTGACGGGAATTCAAAGAGAAAAGCTGGTGCATTAGGTTCCCAAGCTTCAGCCGGCAGTGTTAGTGATAATGAGAGCCGTCCTGAAGGTGTCAAGGCTGGGAAGGCTAAAAGGAACACTGGCCAGGGAAAGTCTATGGCTGAGTATACGACCATTTGGGAGATGAAGAAGGAGGACTTGGCGATGAAGGAGAAACTGTCAAAGCTAGCAATTTTAGACACTCTTCTGGCCAAGAAAGAACCACTTACTGAGGCTGAAGAAGTGGTGAAGAATAAGCTTTTAGCCGCATATTTCTGAGAGAATGGAGAATAAGCTGTTTTAACTATGTCTTTAGATTCAGTTTTAAGTTGCTTGTATTATGTTATAAATTGTTTAAGTAGTTTAATTCATGTTTTAAGTTGTTTAAGTAGTTTAATTCATGTTTTAAGTTGGCGCCCGTACTTCCTCTATGGTTATTAATGAATCACTTATGTTAAAACTACAATGTCTTCAAGTGATGTCTTTAACTTGTGTCTTAAAACTCTGTTTTGCAGGATAAGTGAGAATGGGACTTGATTACAGCTACACCCAACCGAGTGAATCAGAGGAGTATGGCATATCTGACAGTGGGTACAGCGAAACAGAAGATCTTATTCGGCAGGACCAAGCTGAGTTAAGCTACAACAACAGTTTTAGGCCGGTTCAGTATCCTCCTCAACCGGAGGTTGAGTTCGGTTTCCCACAAACATGCTACTGTGGTGCTCGACCTCTTCTAGCAACTTCTCACACCATAAATAATCCAGGTAGGAGATATTACACATGTGCAAATGCTGATGATGGAGAGTGTCATGTTTGGAAATGGTGGGATGAGGCTGTTATGGAGGAGATGAAAGCCAGAGATGTTCACACCCTGCAGTTGGCTGAGAAGGTTGATTATCTTGCCGGTGGGATTGGAGATGAGAGACAGGGTTGTTCACACCCTCCAGTGTCTCTCCATAACGACACTGAGCAGAAATTGGCAAGGCTAGAACATACAGTCTCTCGGCTTGAATACTTTGTTGGTGGGATCGTTCTTGTGCTAGTTTTAATAGGTATGGTGCTCATGACACGTTAAGCAAGCTTGATTATAGTCACACGTTAAGCAAGTTTCAGTTTGTGTAATGTATGGTGTAATGTGTCACGACTTTGAACACTTCCTGTTTTATTTTTGTAACTCATGTTTATGTATAACTCATGTTTAACAACTCTTATTTTGTTTATTTTATGTAACAACTATTATTATTGTGTCTAGACTTTAAATAATTGAATGTTGGTAGCACGTTTTCTTTTACAAGGTGCATTAACCTACCAAGATTCAACTAAAAAGTGGGTGACACATTTTGAATATGCTCGTGACCAATACGAGTTGGTACCTACTTTTTCTAGTGTACTATAAATGTATCAAATGTATGTTTATTTCTTTCAAACTCATCTTTTCTCTACCCATTCTAGCAACAGTTTCTCTCTTTTAAAAATTTCAAATGGCATCCTCTTCTCATTATCATTACCACAAAGATAATGATGATGATGATTTTGAATCCATGTTTGATGATTTTTTTGAAAACCCTGATCTTATTCCACAACCAAAAGAGCAAAAACAACGGATTTTTATCGAGAGAAACCGGGAAGAAGGTCATAACGCACTCTGGAATGATTATTTTTCTGAAACTCCAACATACCCTCCCAATTTATTCCGCCGACGGTTTCGAATGAATAGATCATTGTTCTTGCGTATTGTTCATCGTCTCTCAACCGAAGTAGATTATTTTCGACCAACACAAGATGCAACCGGCAGGTCTAGTCTATCACCGCTCCAAAAATGTACGGCGGCGATTCGTCAATTAGCATATGGTGGAGGGGCTGATTCAGTTGACGAATATATACGACTTGCAGAAACTACGGCTAGAAAATGTCTCCACCAATTTACCGCAGCCATTATCAACTTGTTTGGCGATGAATACCTAAGACGTCCCACACAGGATGATCTGGAAAGACTACTTCATATTGGAGAACAACGTGGATTTCCAGGGATGATTGGAAGCATCGATTGTATGCATTGGGAGTGGAAGAATTGCCCCACCGCTTGGAAAGGAATGTATTCACGAGGAACCGACAAACCAACAATTGTGTTGGAGGCTGTAGCTTCGTATGACCTCTGGATATGGCACGCATTTTTTGGAGCTCCAGGTACTATGAACGATCTTAATATTCTTGATCGATCACCTGTTTTTGATGACATTATTAACGGTGTTACTCCCGAAGTCAACTTCTATGTCAACGGAACGGAGTACCATTTCGCTTACTATCTTACGGATGGTATTTATCCGAAATAGGCCACTTTTATTCAATCTATCCGACTACCACAGGGACCAAAAAATCTTTATTTGCTACAACCCAAGAATCGGTGCGAAAAGATGTTGAACGTGCCTTTGGAGTCCTGCAAGCAAGATTTGCCGTTGTCAAAAATCCTTCTAAGTTATGGGATAAAGAGAAAATAGGTAATATTATGAGAGCATGTATCATACTTTATAATATGATCGTCGAAGATGAAAGAGAGTCATTCACTCAATATGAACTTTTCGAATTTCAACAAGGACAAGATGAGGATCTTATATATTCCGTCAATATGCCTTCAGAAGTTGGCAATATAATCGATCGTCGCACGAGAGTTCGGAATAGACAAGTCCATGAACATTTAAAAAATGATTTGATTGAAAACATATGGACTAAATTTGGCCATCTTTATAACCAATAATGTTTAAATTTATATATTTATATGTTTTATGTTTTTAATTAATGTATTGTATGCTTTAAAAGTTTTTTAAAATTAATGTCTTGTTTCTTTTTTTAAGTTTTTTTTAATTAATGTCTCGTGTGTTTTTCAAACTTTGTAATTTTCTTATGTTTTCAATTTTAATGTTATGTGTGATAATTTATTAAACTTATGTTTTATATATAATTACTTATAAAATAAACCAATTAATTTATTTAAGAGACAACAAAAGTCCTACCAATATTCTATACATTTATCAAAAGTCCTTAAGAAAGTCCTTAGTATACAAATAATATTAAAAAAGACTAAGGACCTAAATAAGTCCTTAACCAATAATCATGCTCTAAGAAACCATTTGTTACAAAAATGTGGGCTCATGTGCAATAAGAGACGCTGGAAAGGCAGCGTTAAAGATGCTCTAAGGAAATTGCACTTCCAATGTTCTGTGTACACACATTTTTATCTTAACACGAGGAGATGTTATTTCAAACCAGATGGCCAATAAGATACTTTTTACAAAATACTTTTATTCCTATACATTATTTTCCGTCCAACTTCGAAACTTTTTACTTCAAATTCTCACTATATGAGCCAGCTCATATGAAATATATAAAGATATTTTTACCAACAAATATATAAAGATTCTATACGAATAAAAAATCCTATAAAGAATGGACACTTGATTTGTAGAAGAAGCAAATCGGTGTATGTGGTTCCCAGGGATTCCAAATTTCCAGGTGAGATTAGTACAATACTAGTTGCGAATATTAAATTATTTAATAGTAAATTATTATTATTAAGTTAATGGCGACGAAAATTGGGTCTTCCGGGAGAAGATGGCTTTTGGATATGCAAAGGGTCGCTTCTTCTAAGCAATACACACAAAAGCTATCTGTTTCTTTTTCTGGTAAAAATAATACTAGGCTATTTATTTCTTTATTGAAATTGATATACATAATACTTTGTTATATCCAGGCAAATTGTAAAACATCATATATATATATATGAAAATAATTTGATTTTTATTAACATTGCTATCTCTCGTATAGTACACCTTTTGTATCTTAATATACATCTGATTTTAATAACTTCTGATATGATATGGAATGTATAGATAGATATATGTGATCAGTTTTGATAATTTAGAAAAATGTAATGTAAGCATATTTATTACTAGGAATCGGTGCCAGAGCGCATGCCGTCGATCGAAAGCTGTCAACTTGAAACACATGACTATAACACATTGTAATGAGCTTAACTCGTAAATCATATGTAATGTATTGTTAAAATATACTACTATAATAGATTAGGCTTTGTAATTTTGCATCGAGTTATCTATGAAAGCACTTTGTGATAACATAACATAAATGTTAGTGAAATACTAAAAACTACCAAGTAGGAGGACTCGTGCGTTTTATAGTGTGTCTGATATTTATACTATTATTTCTATACAATCAGGTTATCATGTGCCTCTTGATTGATTTGAGAAGAACAACGGGCAACAAAAGGAATTTGTTTCCTTTAAAAGTTTAATTTTTCCTCAATAGCAATTATCATAAATTGTATATATAGTCTATTGCCATGATTACATGTAACTATTCAATACAAAGAATTAAAAAAATTATTCACGGTTTAGTTTTTTACTTTTCCTCCCTAGTCACTCTGCTATGGACAAAGTATGAAGTATCCAAAACGCAACAAAGTTCCAAAGAAAGAAAAAAAGAGCAGACATATCCGATTTTGTAAGATAATTTAAACTATACTAATGCAGCTCAAACAAAAATAAAAATTCAATAAAAAATTATGCATCTCAATCTCAAGGATCCGAGACCCAATAAAAAGATAGCTTATGTATCTCACTGTATTGTACTATTGTTAGGCTTTTAATGGGCTTTAATAGGCCCATATTATTAACGTGATCTCGTGAAATCTGCACACTATCCATGGAACCGTTCCCATCTTCGTTTCCATTTTCTTTCTTCGCTTCTGCACTTGCGCGAGCCTCAAGCTTGATGATCTAAATCTTAATTTGTAACCAGTGGAGCTTTGTTCTTCATCTTCATCTTCTTCTTCTCTCCTCCGTGTCCTCTTCATCACCTTTGCCGATTAAGCAGAAGTTTAGGTTACTGTTTTAGCACCGTCTCAACGGAGGATTGTTACTGTTTTAGCTGAGAGTTGAAACAATGAGCCAAGAGTTTGAGTTATATCTCTATGCTTTTCTTTTGGCATGAAAACATGATTCTCTATCAAATCCAAAACTATTACATGATTCCTCCATTATGTTATGGCGCCCGTTACCAATTAATCTAACTATATGGACCCTAATTTAATAGTGGGCCAATAGCATCTCACAGATATCAACAAAGGTGAGGAAATGCATGTGCTTACGTGATCCCATGCTTACCTTGGCCTTCCACGTAACACGAACAATGCAGTTTCTGGTTCTTAACCTAATATTTATTCGGTATTTAAATAATCCAATATATACATATATTGATTTTTTATAGGGGATATTATTGTAGTTATATATTCATCTGGCTCCTGAATTATACTCCAGGTGTGTGTGTGGTGCAATATACCGTCCCCGCGTGCCGAATATCTTATCAGGATTTTGCAAAATACTCTTTCCATTTTATTAAGATAAATTTTTAATAAATAAATTATGTTGTAAAGATAAATTTTTATATTTTTATGAAAATATTGTAAATTTCACAAAATAATTAAATTATTATTAATTAAAATTATTAAAATTATAAAAAAACAAAAAAATATCTTTATGAAATTAAGAGAGTGTATGACTTGTGAGATTCACGTTAGTTGAACCGAAAATAAATATATGTGGCTTTATAGACGTCACATCTTGCCAAATTTAAGAATTAACTAATTATATTATTTTTTTAAGTGAGCGATATTATTATTTTCATAGATCAGTCTACCGCCTGATAATCAGCATGCACATTTTTTAAGAAAAATAACAACATATACATGCATCTGATTTATAACGCATAAAAATAATCGTCGTATTTTTATAAATTGAAACTTAACAAACGCTTTAAAACTAATTTTCTAAAGGTAGAAAAGATTTTCTTGGGTATATAGAGATGGGTGTAGTAGAGGAAGCTCACAACGTGAAGGTGATTGGCTCAGGAAATAAAGGGACGATCGTTTTAGGTCACGGGTTCGGTACGGACCAGTCAGTATGGAGACACCTAGTTCCACATCTGGTCGACGATTACCGCATCGTGCTCTACGACAACATGGGAGCCGGTACGACCAATCCGGAATATTTTGACTTTGATCGTTACTCAACTCTCGAAGGTTTCTCCTTTGATTTGATTGCAATCTTAGAAGATCTTCAAATCGAGTCTTGTATCTTTGTTGGTCACTCTCTATCCGCCATGGTGGGTATCTTGGCTTCTCTTAACCGACCTGACATCTTCTCCAAAATCGTCATGGTTTCTGCTTCCCCACGGTACGTTTCTTTTTTATTACGGCTTCTTCATATCTGTTTCGATCGACTGTTGCTTTTGTGTCTCATTTTCAGGCATAACTTCGACAAAAGTACATCTATGTTCCTTCTATTGTCTGAATGATCCTATTTCTCAAAAATAATTGTTTTTAAAATATCGACATTTTTTTATTCTGAAAATGGTTGTCAAACCACATGTTTATACATTGGAACAAAAGTAATATATAGAAAACTACAAATACTATAGAATTCACATGATAACATTCATTAACATCAGTCTAATTGCTCAAAAACATGTTGGAATAAAAAGTCATCAACTTCTAGTGAAGTTTTAAAATAATTTCACATGTTGTCAGTTATATAACATTTCATTTGAATCTTTATCTATGTATTTATTTTGTTTATTGATCATTAGTATGTTTATTGTAGTCAGTTTCGAAGAGTTTGGTTGTCGGATTTTCCTTGATTTTGATATTTTTTAACTATTATAATGATATTGATCTTGTTAACAACATAATAGTTTATGGATATTATTATATAAATCTTATGATATGTGTATTTTTCGATACATTAGTTCTAGACATAGTTTTGTCTAGATGTGTAAACGGTGTGGTGGTGTATTCTACCTGTAGTTGATAATCATTTTTTTTTTCTTTTATTCTTTTGGTGCATTTTAGATTCGTGAACGATGATGATTACAAAGGTGGTTTCGAGCAAGAAGACATCAACCAGATTTTTGAAGCGATACGAAGCAACTATAAAGCATGGTGCTTAGGTTTCGCTCCACTGGTGGTAGGTGGAGACTTAGACTCAGTGGCCGTTCAAGAATTCAGCAGGACGCTCTTCAACATGCGTCCAGACATAGCTCTCTCCGTCGCTCAAACCATTTTCAAAAGCGACATGAGACATATATTACCTTATGTCTCTGTCCCTTGTCACATCGTCCAAAGCGTTAATGATTTAGCTGTACCGGTCGCTGTATCCGAGTATCTTCACACCAATCTCGGGTCTGAATCCGTCGTTGAGGTTATGTCTTCAGATGGACATCTACCTCAACTTAGCTCGCCCGAATCTGTTATTCCTGTTCTCCTCCGTCACATCCGCAACGACATTTCTGTATGATGATGAGAAGATGTAAATTAAGCTTAGAGAAAATAAATGTATGATGTGATATGGCTGTGTAGTAGTATATCGTTTGGTTCTGCTTCGCTTATCTTGGCCATTTAAATTCTTTGCCCATCTTTATCGTAGATTGAACTAAACTTGAAGTTGCTTAGTTCCGACAAAATCCAAAAGAGTTCCAGCAACTGTTAAGCAGCTCCACGAAGTCATCATGCTGATTGAAGTTGCTTTTAGTTCCTTGCTAAAGGTTTTCACCAGCCTATGTTTCTCACCAGCATCAGGCCAGTTTTTGGATAGTGCTCAAGGTGCATTTGCACTAAGCCCAATTCTTTTCTTCAATTTTTGGGTTAGAATTTGAAGTCTTTTTCCAAAAAATTAAAGCGCTAATTCCAAAAATTATTTATATTATTCTCATACAAATAAAATATGTACATGATCCACCATATAGTTGAGCCGGGCCTCCAGCCTATATCATCCATGATACCAACCATTGGCACCATTGCTTCTCCTGCATCCAGAGCCTGGCCCGGGCCATGCATAATGAAGCATTTGCCACAAATTCCCATTTTTATAGATTTTCATTTAGCATATATCTGAATATATTATACATATAAATATTTCATATTTGGTGATCATACAAAGTTAGTAACCTAGTATATTCAGCCGGCTAAACAACACAACCATTCAATAGTAATAAATTAAAAAATACAGCCTATAAAAGTTTTATAAAGCCCATAAAAAAATCAGAATCGATTCTTCCACGAGCCTTAAGCTTGATATTGGATTTGTTCTTCATCATCGTCTTCACTATCCATTGAAAAGTCTAATAACATAAATTATACTATCTATGTTTCATTTTAATTGTTGTTTTAAATTTTTCCACACAAATTAAGAAATCATTTAATTTTATATATTTTCGAAATAAAAACATCATTACTTATAAACCTAATTACATTTTAATCAATAAAAAATAATATAATAATATATAAATTTAATAGGTTATGCATTGAAATCATAAACGATACTTAGACCACCTCCATTAAAAAATTTAGGAGGAGTCTCTTAAGAAAAAAAGCCAAAAAATAAATCCAAAATACAATAATAAAGAACCAGTATTTAATATGAAGGTTTTAGAGTTAATAAAAACTCCATACGTGGCGCCTGTATATTGGTGCGTTGCTTTCACACGAGGGACCAAAAAAATTATCTCTTCTTTTATCGGTGTCTCTTCTTTCATCGGCGTATTGGTGCGTTGATTTTATGTCATTTGTATTAAAAAAAATTTGTATGTTTTTATTTTAAATGATTCAACTTTAAAAAAAAATTAAGAACCCCTATAAAGTTCTCCTATTGAAGAAAAATAATATTTACACTAACATAGATTCTTAAATTTTCAAATCACCTAATTAACTACTAATTTTTAATCACAAGAGCCCATTAGGGGTTTCTATCAATGAACATACTTTTATTTTAAAACAAAAATTTTATTCTATAACAACAAATAAATAAAAATAAATGTAGTAATTTAAAAATAAAAAATCAAACTAATTATCTTTGTTTTAGTAGTATTGAATTTATTGATACTGGCCGGTAATAACTGTTTTGTGAAACATAGTAGCTGGCGTCTATAGCCAATTAAATCAGTAAATGGACGTCGACAAAAAAGACCCTGTAAATGGGTCAGTATCGTCTCACCGATATCAACACATGCGAACATGAGGAAGTCCATGTGATTACGTGGTCACATGCACACCTTGGCCTTCCACGTAACACGAACCATGCAGTTTCTGGTTCTTAACCTAATTATTTTACGGTATAATAAACAATCCAATATATGTTGATTTTAATTGGTTAATTTACTGTAGTTTTATACGCTAGGTGTGTGGGTGGTGGTGGTATTTACGTCAAAATATTTCATCACGATCCGCATAATGTTTTTTGATAATGTGTTATGAGTTGACCTGGTACATATCCTTCTTATAACCAAATGATTTGGTACTTCTCAAAGTTAGTTAACAAATCTTTATGTTAGGTTAGTTGAGCAGAAAATAAAAAATATGTGGCTTATAGACGTTACATTTATTGCAGTCTTTATACATACCAAATGTAGGAAATGACTAATTATTATATCATTTTAAATGAGCGATATTATTATTTTTCATACATCAGTCTACCGCCTGATAAAATTAGCATATGCACAAATTCTTTTTAACAACATATAGATGCATCTGATTTTGTCCAAAAAACAAGATGCATCTGATTTTTTATTTTTAACAATATATGCATCTGATTTAATACTCACAAAAAATAATCATCGTATATTATAAAGTGTGCTAAACAAAAGTAACAACGCTTTAAAGGTATAGAAGATTTTCTCGTGTCTAGAGAGAGAGAGAGAGAGAGAGAAAGAGAGAGACGATGGGTGTAGTAGAGGAAGCTCACAACGTGAAGGTGATTGGCTCAGGAAATCAAGGGACGATCGTATTAGGTCACGGGTTCGGCACGGACCAGTCAGTATGGAAACACCTAGTCCCTCATCTGGTCGAAGATTACCGCCTCGTGCTCTACGACAACATGGGAGCCGGTACGACCAATCCGGAATATTTCGACTTCGATCGTTACTCAACTCTCGAAGGTTTCTCCTTTGATTTGATTGCAATCTTAGAAGATCTTCAAATTGAGTCTTGTATCTTTGTTGGTCACTCTGTTTCCGCCATGGTCGGTGTCTTGGCTTCTCTTAACCGACCTGACCTCTTCTCCAAAATAGTTATGATATCTGCTTCCCCACGGTATGTCTTTTATTATTATTACAGATTCTTCATCTCTGGTTCGGACATAACTTCGACAAAAGTACATCCATGTTCCAACTCTTGTCTGAATCATCCTATTTCTCAAAATAATTAAATTGTTTGAGTTGGATTTCCTGTAAAATTAAGAACACAATTAAATATTAATACATGTATGTATGTATTGTTGAAACATAAACTTGATTTGGGTTAATCATTGGGCTAATAATCTAATAATCATGTTAGCCCAAATTTGACCCAAGTTCTAGAATTTATCTAGAAAAATCTTCCACCTCCTTAAGATAAAAATCTAGATATTTTCATAGAATTATCTAGATTTAAGAATAAAATATGTAAGATATTTTGTATTTTGGAGGCTATAAATACCTCCACTCTCTTCTCATTTTGCATCATCCAAGTTTTCAAGAATCATCCAAGTAATAAGAAGTTTCCTCTTCATAAAATCTCTTCTCTTCAAACACTTAAACACTTTCTCCATTTCTAATAAGTTTTTCATTCCAACAAAGTGGTATCAGAGCTACAAGATCATTTTGAAGATGGCAAGTAGTGGTGTTCCCTTCCAAGTTCCAATGCTCACAAAGAGCAACTATGACAATTGGAGTTTAAGGATGATTGCTATCTTAGGAGCACATGATGTATGGGAGATAGTTGAGAAAGGCTTCATTGAACCAGAGAATGATGGTGGTTTATCTCAAGCTCAAAGAGATGGCTTGAGAGATTCAAGAAAGAGAGACAAGAAGGCTCTCTGTCTAATCTATCAAGGTTTAGATGAAGATACATTTGAGAAGGTTGCTGGAGTAAAGACATCTAAAGAAGCATGGGAGAAGCTTCAAACCTCTTACAAGGGAGCGGAACAAGTTAAGAAGGTACGTCTACAAACTTTACGAGGAGAATTTGAGTCATTACAAATGAAGGAAGGAGAACTCATCTCAGATTACTTCTCAAGAGTCTTGACGGTTACTAATAACCTAAAAAGAAATGGTGAGAAGTTAGATGAGGTGAGAATCATGGAGAAAGTTCTTAGATCGCTCGATTCAAAGTTTGAGCATATTGTTACCGTAATTGAAGAGACAAAAGACTTGGAGACAATGACGATGGAGCAACTTCTTGGATCACTACAAGCTTATGAAGAAAAGAGGAAGAAGAAAGAGGATATTGTTGAGCAAGTTCTCAAGATGAGAATTGATCGCAAAGAAGAAAATAGTCGAAATAATCCAAGACGTGGTGGCGGTCATTTCAGAGGACGAGGTCGTGGTGTAAATGGACGAGGTTGGAGACCATATGAAGACAACTTTAACCAAAGAGGAGAGAGCTCATCAAGAGGTCGTGGAAGAGGAAATGCAAAATCAAGGTACGATAAGTCAAACGTCAAATGCTATAGCTGCGGAAAGTTTGGACATTATGCTTCTGAATGCAAAACTCCAAACAACAATAGAGTTGAAGAGAAGTCCAACTATGTTGAAGAAATGAGTAAAGAAGAAGATATGCTATTGATGGCTTACAAGAAGGATGAGCCAAATGAAGTTAGCAGATGGTACCTTGATAGTGGTGCTAGCAATCACATGTGTGGGAATAAAAGCATGTTTGTGGAGCTTGATGAATCGGTGAAAACCAATGTAGCTTTGGGAGATGAATCGAAGATGGAGGTGAAAGGTAAGGGCAATATTCTCATCCGCTTGAAGAATGGAGATCATCAATTCATTTCTAATGTTTATTACATCCCAAGCATGAAGACCAACATCTTGAGCCTAGGACAACTCTTGGAGAAAGGTTATGATATTCGACTAAAGGATAATAACCTTACTTTAAGAGATAATGCAAATAATCTCATCACAAAAGTACCAATGTCAAGCAATAGAATGTTTGTCCTAAACATTCAAAATGACATTGCACGATGTCTCAAGATGTGCTACAAGGAGGAGTCATGGCTTTGGCATCTTCGGTTTGGGCATCTAAACTTTGGAGGCTTGGAGCTACTTTCTAAGAAACAAATGGTGAGAGGATTACCTTGCATCAACCATCCAAATCAAGTGTGTGAAGGGTGTTTACTTGGAAAGCAATTCAAAATGAGTTTTCCAAAGGAGTCGGAGACAAGAGCAAGAAAGCCATTAGAGCTCATACATACAGATGTATGTGGCCCAATCAAACCAAGCTCACTTGGTAAGAGTAACTACTTCCTTCTCTTTATTGATGATTTTTCAAGAAAAACATGGGTTTACTTTTTGAAAGAAAAATCAGAAGTGTTTGAAAATTTCAAAAAGTTTAAAACCCAAGTTGAGAAGGAAAGTGGTCTTGTGATTAAGACCATGAGATCCGATCGGGGAGGAGAATTTATGTCCAAGGAATTTCTGAAGTATTGTGAAGATAATGGTATTCGAAGACAATTGACGGTGCCAAGAACACCTTAACAAAATGGAGTAGCGGAAAGAAAGAATAGGACTATTCTTGAGATGGCAAGAAGCATGCTCAAGAGTAAGAATCTACCAAAGGAGTTATGGGCAGAAGCAGTCGCGTGTGCGGTGTACATATCAAACCGATCTCCAACGAAGAGCGTTTCTGGAAAGACACCACAAGAAGCTTGGAGTGGAAGGAAGCCCGGTGTCTCACACCTAAGAGTCTTTGGAAGCCTTGCTCACGCTCACGTTCCAGACGAGAAGCGGAGCAAACTAGACGACAAAAGTGAGAAGTACATTTTCATTGGGTATGATGCTAACTCCAAAGGCTACAAACTCTACAATCCTTAAACAAAGAAGACAATTATAAGTCGGAATGTCATCTTTGATGAAGAAGGAGAATGGGATTGGAGATCAAATAATGAAGACTACAACTTCTTTCCATCTTTTGAAGAAGAGAACTTGGAGCAAATAAGAGAAGAACCAGCTACACCACCAACTTCACCAACACCAAGTTCTCAAGGGGATGAAAGCTCAAGTGAAAGGACTCCACGTTTTAGAAGTCTACAAGACATTTATGAGGTAACCGAAAATCAAGACAATCTCACTTTATTTTGCCTTTTTGCGGATTGCGAGCCTATGAACTTTGAAGAAGCTCAAGAAAAGAAGTCATGGAAAAGTGCAATGGATGAAGAAATCAAGTCAATCCAAAAGAATGATACATGGGAATTGGCTTCACTTCCTAATGGGCATAAGGCAATAGGTGTGAAGTGGGTGTACAAGGCAAAGAAGAACTCTAAAGGAGAAGTTGAAAGATACAAGGCGAGACTGGTGGCAAAAGGGTATAGTCAAAGAGCCGGAATCGACTATGATGAGGTATTTTCTCCAGTTGCTCGTTTAGAAACAGTTAGGCTAATCATTTCATTGGCAGCCCAAATGAGATGGAAGATACATCAAATGGATGTCAAATCTGCCTTCTTAAATGGAGATCTTGAGGAAGAAGTCTACATTGAGCAACCACAAGGCTACATAGTCAAAGGTGAAGAAGACAAAGTCTTGAGGCTGAACAAGGCACTTTATGGATTAAAGCAAGCACCAAGAGCATGGAACACTCGGATTGATAAGTACTTCAAGGAGAAAGACTTCATCAAGTGTCCATATGAGCATGCACTTTATATCAAAACCCAAAACAACGATATATTGATTGCATGCTTGTATGTGGATGACTTGATATTCACTGGCACCAATCCGATTATGTTTGAAGATTTCAAGATGGAGATGACAAAGGAGTTCGAGATGACTGATATTGGATTAATGTCATACTACCTTGGCATTGAAGTAAAGCAAGAAGAAAATGGAATCTTCATCACTCAAGAAGGATATGCTAAAGAAGTGCTTAAGAAGTTCAAGATGGAAGACTCAAATCCAGTTTGCACACCAATGGAATGTGGAGTCAAGTTATCAAAGGAAGAAGAAGGAGAGAGTGTTGATCCAACACTCTTTAAGAGCTTAGTTGGAAGTCTACGTTATCTAACTTGCACAAGGCCCGACATCCTACACGCGGTTGGAGTTGTGAGTCGATATATGGAGCATCCAACAACAACTCATTTCAAGGCAGCTAAGAGGATCTTACGCTATATCAAAGGTACAATCAACTTTGGCTTGTATTACTCTATCTCTGACGATTACAAGCTTTTTGGATATAGCGATAGTGACTGGGGTGGAGACGTTGATGACCGGAAAAGCACAAGTGGCTTCGTATTTTTCATTGGAGAAACCGCTTTCACATGGATGTCAAAGAAGCAACCAATTGTTACCCTCTCTACTTGTGAAGCGGAGTACGTAGCGGCTACTTCATGTGTTTGCCATGCTATTTGGTTACGAAACTTGCTAAAGGAGTTGAGCCTGCCACAAGAGGAGCCAACGAAGATCTTTGTTGATAACAAGTCGGCAATAGCATTGGCGAAGAATCCAGTCTTCCATGATCGGAGTAAGCACATTGATACTCGTTATCACTACATTCGAGAATGTGTTGCCAAGATGGATGTGCAATTGGAGTATGTGAAGACAAATGATCAAGTAGCTGATATCTTCACCAAACCACTCAAGCGTGAAGACTTTATCAAGATGAGGAGCTTACTCGGAGTAACCAAATCAAGTTTAAGGGAGGGTGTTGAAACATAAACTTGATTTGGGTTAATCATTGGGCTAATAATCTAATAATCATGTTAGCCCAAATTTGACCCAAGTTCTAGAATTTATCTAGAAAAATCTTCCACCTCCTTAAGATAAAAATCTAGATATTTTCATAGAATTATCTAGATAATTAGAATAAAAATATCAAGATATTTTAGTAGAATTATCTAGATTTAAGAATAAAATATGTAAGATATTTTGTATTTTGGAGGCTATAAATACCTCCACTCTCTTCTCATTTTGCATCATCCAAGTTTTCAAGAATCATCCAAGTAATAAGAAGTTTCCTCTTCATAAAATCTCTTCTCTTCAAACACTTAAACACTTTCTCCATTTCTAATAAGTTTTTCATTCCAACATGTATTTTTGAGAATTCTAGAACTAATAAGATCAGAGTTTAAAGTATTATAAAAAATCGTTACAAATTATTTTTATTAATTTAATTTTTTTTCTTTTGTGATTCTTTTTAGATACGTGAACGATGTTGATTACCAAGGTGGATTCGAGCAAGAAGACCTAAACCAGCTATTCGAAGCGATGAGAAGCAACTACAAAGCGTGGTGCTTAGGTTTCGCACCACTCGCGGTAGGTGGGGACTTAGACTCAGTAGCCGTTCAAGAGTTCAGCAGGACGCTCTTCAACATGCGTCCAGACATAGCTCTCTCCGTGGCTCAGACCATTTTCCAAAGCGACATGAGACAAATATTACCTTTTGTCTCTGTCCCTTGTCACATCGTCCAAAGCGTTAAAGATTTAGCCGTACCGGTGGCCGTATCCGAGTATCTCCACACCAATATCGGGTCTGAATCTGTGGTCGAGGTTATGTCTTCAGATGGACATCTACCTCAGCTTAGCTCGCCGGACTCAGTTATTCCCGTTCTCCTCCGTCACATCCGTAACGATATTGCTGTCTAGTAATGAGATGATGTTAATTAAGTTTAGCGAAGTTAAATGTATGATGTGATATGTCTGGGTAAGTGAGACTATCGTTTCGTTGTCGTTTGTCTTGGATTCTATATGTGATCAGTTTGTTGTTGTTATTATCTTTCGGTTAACGAAAAGTCTTGGTCTCTTGTGTCCAGCTTTGCTCGGCCTCATTATTTGCTGTACTCATATAATAAATGTAGTAATAGCGATGTTCGTGATTGATGGTCCATTGTGAATTATTTGAAGTGCCGTACGTGGAGCTATTCTATATGTGAACATAGTTGAATTTCAGAAGATATTTATCGGTTTTTCATTTCCATGTCAAAGTTTCAATACATATAAGAGCAGCCACAACGGTTAGTTTTGAGGGTCCTTAGCGCTTAAACCTAGACTAATTAGAATAAAACAATATTATTAAAGCTCGGTTTGGTAAGGATCAGTCCGTAAATAAGAGGTTTTAAGGATCAATTCCTTAGTGACGTGGCAAGCTTTTTAATCGGATCTTAGTTACGATTCTAGATTGTAAATTGATTCTCAGTAATCTGATATGTTTACTAATTTTGGTTGATTCGATCTCATTTGCTAGGAATCTCTGGGCAAATCGTTGTTCTTTGTCGATTGTTAGGGTTTGACTCTGTTTTTTTGGAGTGTTCGTTTACGATATGTTTGCATTTGGAATCTGTAGGTGTTCCTACCAACAAAGCTAAAGGAGAGAAGATGATTCTGGAACCTCTGATGAACAATGCACAGAGAAGAGAACTGGGAGATATCACAGACTTGCCGAATCAGAAAATGATGCTGAAATATAGGACCAACTTTCCCAGACCAACACTCATATCTTGGTGGTACATCTCATTTTTTTAATGATTCTGTTTGGATATATGATTTTGGGAACTCTTTGGTTACAATGTGATTCCAAAGCTAGCTTTCATTATTGTTTCCTGGCAGGAGATCGGAACAAGCAAAGACCAAGTAATGTGTCTTTAGTTTGGAACCCAAGTTGCTCAAACACAGGACTGTTAAACACATGACTGGTAAGGGAAAGCAACGGTTACGTCTCTAGTGGTAGCTTTTTGGTTGTCATTGTGGAACATAGGAACCTCTTCCAAAGAATACGCTGAAAATCTTCAAAGGCAACTTTTTTATTGATCTCACTAATATGTTTATGGCATTCTTTAGCTTGTTCAAAGGCATTATCGTTTTTTTTTTGTCTTTGCAGGAAAACACGAGACTGGTGAAAGCCCACACAGAGAGAAAGTATGAGACTTGTGACTATTTTGTGTATGTTTATTTACCCTAACACCTTTACCCTATGACCGTTCTGTTTTCAGCTTCACAGAGTTCCGACTGTAACTTATTATTTTTTCTTCCTAAAAACTCCAAATTGGAGAACACCATTGGACATAGAATTTAGATTAGAATCCTTAATTATTCAAATAAATTTTTTTTTTTGAAAAAAATAGTTTAATATTGACTAAGGACTCCAATGGTGGTAACACCATTGAAGTTGCTCTAAATGATTAGAACATGCTATTTAGGGATTAGCATTGAGTTTACCACTCAAAATTAAAATGAAACTCCCTTTCTTTTGATGAGACTTGAGGTGTACTCAATTTATACCAATGAAATGAAGTTATTTGGAGTAACTTGATTTCTAATGTGTTTTTAGATAATTTGAAGTGAACCGAAACTTTTACTATGTTGTTAATTAAAATATTCTAAAAAATTATTTAAAATCATGAGATACATATTTTTTTAATTAAGAAATTTTAGCAAAACACTAAAATATATTAAACTTTCTAAAATTCATAATTTAAATTACTTTCAGTAACATTATATTTTAAAATATTTATATAAAGATTTACACTTCAGACTTCCAATTCCAGTTGAGTACACTTCAATTTTAAAACCGAACCGGTAAGATTTGGTCCAATCTAATATTGTTTGTTGGTTTACTACAATTTATGAACTAGCCCACTTAAAAACGGTAATGATAAATGGGCTGGCCCATACATGTATAAAAAACTTTGAACAAAGTCATGTCACAGCGGTAACAGGATTTGTAAATTCTGCTAACATGAAGTTCACTGAGAGTATCCCAAAAGGGTTACAGATTGATTGGGATTTGGGAAGCTATACTTAAATGTTGAACCGGGTTCCTTCGTTGGTTCGGTTAAGTCTTGGTTATACCCTTCCCTGAAAGAAAATCAACACGTCTTGGAGAGATCACCAGGAAGTTTCCTCAGCTTTTTCAACAACCAGATCGGTTGTTGCCGCGCTTAGGACTTGCAACGCTTGAGTTTCAAATTTGTCAAATTGTCTTTAACAATTTGTCATAAGAGTTGAAGAAAACCTAACCAACACATTACTTGTTGGATAATTCCAAGCTTGTGGAAAATTAACATATTGATAAGTGTTCAATATGTTAAGATAAACACAAAAGGAAATCTAGAAAATAGGAAAAAGAAGTTTTCTATTTAGATAAGTTTGTGTTTTCCTTATCCCACATGTTAAAGGGAATTGTCCTTCACTATAAATATAGATCTATTGGAGAGATGTTCCATAAGATCTAAGAGAGTAGATCATAAGATCTAAGAGAGTAGATCATAAGATCTAAGAGAAGCATTGAGAGCTTTAGTTTTGAGTAGTTTCTAAAGCTAATAAGAAAAGTTGTTCTTATTAATTTCTTTGTTTCTAAGAGACCTTGAATTGGTATCAGAGCTTAAGTTAAAGCTTCGATCAAAGCTTAAGTTGAAGCTTCGATCCTGGTGGCTGTGAAGCAAGGGTTCACGACGCAAGATGGCCGACGTGACTAGGGCTCCACGCACGAAGGACTTTGGATCCGCATCTATCCAATGTCCTATGTTGAACTCGACAAACTACACGGTTTGGTCGATGAAGATGAGGGTGTTACTCAGGGTTCACGATGTGTGGGACACGATTGAACCAGGTTCTGATGATCAAAAGAAGAACGATGTCGCGATTGCTCTTTTGTTTCAATCAGTTCCCGAGTCATTGATTCTCCAGGTGGGAGAACAAACCGAATCAAAAGAAATCTGGAATGCCATCAAGTCACGACACCTTGGAGCTGATCGTGTAAGGGAGGCAAGACTTCAGACGTTGATGACGGAGTTCGACAGGTTGAAGATGGATGATAGCGATACCGTAGATGATTTTGCGGGGAAGATATCAGGTCTAGCATCCAAGGCAGCCTCGTTGGGAGAAAGCATAGAAGAGTCCAAGATGGTTAAAAAGTTCTTGAAGGGTCTTCCAAGGCACAAGTACATCCAGATTGTAGCGTCCTTAGAACAAGTCCTAGACCTCAACTCGACGGGTTTTGAGGATATAGTTGGAAGGTTAAAGGCGTACGAGGAGCGTGTAGGGGAAGAAACTCAGAAAGAAGACCAAGGGAAGCTCATGTTTTCAGATAATAATCACCATAATCAGAGGGGTTATGGAGATTTTCGTGGTAGAAGTAGATGACGTAATGGAAGAGGCAGAGGTCGAGGTGTGTCACACAACCAAAATCATGTGTCACACACGGACGTCAAAAACTCGAAGAAGGATCGATCAAAGGTGATATGTTGGAGATGTGACAAGCTGGGTCACTATGCAACTGTCTGTCCCGAGAAGTCAGTGAAGAATCAAGAGACTAACCTAAACGAGACACAAGAGACCGATGCACTCTATGTACACGAGGTGGTTTTCTTGAATGAAGATAAGGTGATTCCGAAGAATCTTGATATCAACAAAGCCAGTGCAAGTGTTTGGTATTTGGATAATGGTGCGAGCAATCACATGACGGGAAATAAGGAGTTCTTTTCGAGTTTGAAACTCAACACCAAAGGGAAGGTGAAGTTTGGTGATGGATCGTGTGTTGATATCGAAGGGAAAGGGGTTGTTACCTTTGTGTGCAAGACTGGTGAGAGGAAGGCACTCAAAGACATATACTATATACCCGACCTAAAGCACAACATATTGAGTCTTGGTCAAGCAACAGAAAACGGATGTGAGGTTAACATGAAAGATGTTTATTTAACACTCACAGATTCGTGTGGCAGGTTGCTTGTACGTGTAACAAGATCTCCAAATCGTCTCTACAAGACCCCGATGGAGATTAGTTATCCGCAGTGTTTACATGTCAGGGATGAGGATGCTACGTGGAGGTGGCATGCTCGACTAGGACATATAAGCTATGGCGTGATGAACAACATGGTGAAGAAGGAGATGGTCGATGGAATGCCGTGTGTAACACACGAAGAAAGCGTGTGTGACGCATGTCTAGCAGGGAAGCAAATTAGACATTCATTCCCGACCAAAGCCATGTTTCGTGCGACAAAGCCATTAGAGTTATTGCATGGAGATTTGTGTGGACCAATCACACCACCAACGCCAGCAAATAACAAGTACGTCTTTGTCCTGATTGATGATTTCTCCAGGTATATGTGGACTATACTTATGAAGGAGAAGAGTGAGGCATTCGATCGGTTCAAAAGGTTTAAGGAAAGTGTAGAGAAGCAAACCGGTTCAACCATTAAGACATTTCGCACCGATAGAGGAGGAGAGTTTACCTCAGCTGAGTTTAATCTATTTTGCGAGAAGAATGGAGTTAAAAGGCACCTGACCGCGCCTTACACGCCTCAGCAAAACGGTGTAGTGGAGAGGAGAAACCGAACCTTAATGGGGATGACGAGAAGTTTGTTGAAGGCAATGAAGCTGCCGAACTACTTATGGGGGGAAGCTGTACGACATTCAACCTACCTCATCAATAGAGTTCCTACAAAGGCCTTGAAGGATCAAACGCCATATGAGTGTCTCACATCGAAGAAGCCAAATATCGAGCACTTGAGGATATTCGGCTGTGTAGCACATGCGAAGGTTAGTGTTACACAACAGAAGAAGTTGGATGAGAGATCAAAGTGTGTGATCAATCTTGGAACTGAGCCGGGTTCCAAAGCATATAGACTCTATGATCCTGTCGCAGGGAAGGTGATGGTGAGTAGAGATGTGATATTCGATGAGAAGAAAGCTTGGGATTGGTCGTCTACAACAAACCAAGCTGATTGTGAACCAAGTATGCTTAAGCTTCCACATGAGGGTGATATAGAAGAAGGCAATGATCAAGGTGAGGATCATGAACAGGAGGCTATAAACCAAGATGAGGAGGAAGAAGAAGCAGATACTGATCACAATGAAAACCAAGACGGTGGGGGTCAACCGTTGGTGACTAGACACGGCCGAGCCATATCAAAACCAAGATATCTCGATGACTATGTGTTACTTGCAGATCAAGAAGGTGCAATGCTGTTGCTCACAGTGGATGGGGAGCCGGAGAACTATCTTGAAGCAGAACACGTGCGAGAATGGGTTGAGGCAATGGTGGCCGAACTAGAGTCTATCACAAGAAACAAGACATGGGAGCTTGTGGATAGACCGGCTGGAGTAAAACCTATAGGGTTAAAGTGGATCTTCAAGATAAAGAGAAAGGCGGATGGTACGGTGAACAAGTACAAGGCGAGACTTGTGGCAAAAGGCTATGTACAAAGACAAGGAATAGATTTCGATGAAGTGTTTGCACCAGTGGCACGTCTCGAAACTATACGGCTCTTAATAGCCCTTGCAGCAACAAACGGATGGGAGATTCATCATCTGGACGTGAAGACCGCATTCTTGAATGGAGATCTAAAGGAGACAGTGTATGTGACACAACCCGAAGGTTTTGAGAAGAAAGGAGAAGAAGATCGAGTGTATGTGTTACACAAGGCTTTATATGGGTTACGCCAAGCCCCTAGAGCATGGAATGTAAAACTCGATCAGGTTCTGAAGGAGATGAGATTTAAGAAGTGCACCAAGGAACCATCAGTGTACCGCAAGAATAAAGGAGAGGACTTCTTGCTGATAGCCATTTACGTTGATGATCTATTTGTGACGGGAACTTCGCTTAAGGTGATTAAGCAATTCAAGGAGGAGATGTCAAAGAAGTTCGAGATGTCAGATCTAGGAAAGCTAACGTATTACCTTGGCATAGAAGTGATTCAAGGAGCAGACGGAATCAGGATAAAACAAGAAAGGTATGCTCAAGGAATCATGTGTGACACAAAGATGGAGGGGTGTAACACGACTCACATACCAATGGAGTCGACTTTGAAGATTTCAAAAGCTGAAGATGAACCAGAGATAAATGCTACGGAGTTCAGAAGAATCATAGGATGTTTGAGGTATCTGCTTCACACACGACCTGACTTGTGTTACGCAGTGGGCGTACTAAGCAGATACATGCACAATCCGAGAGACTCTCATGGACAAGCCATCAAATACATTCTGAGGTATGTGAAAGGAACAACAAACTACGGTCTGTTCTTCAAGAGAGATGGGTCAAGGAGTGTCATCGGTTATAGTGACAGCAGTCACAACATTGATGTCGATGACGGGAGGAGCACGTCAGGGCATGCATTCTATTACGGTTCATCACTAGTTACTTGGACGTCGCAGAAGCAGCAAACGGTTGCATTGTCATCATGCGAGGCAGAGTTCATGGCAGCAACAGAAGCAGCGAAGCAAGCTATATGGATCAAAGAATTGTTGAGTGAGATACTAAGTGAAGAAGGCGAGAGAGTCAGACTTAGGATCGACAACAAATCAGCCATTGCTCTAACCAAGAATCCAGTATTCCATGGAAGAAGTAAGCACATACTTTCTAGATATCATTTCATACGAGAGTGTGTGGAGAATGGGCAAATCGAGGTGGAGCATATACCGGGTGGTGAGCAGAAGGCGGACATCCTAACCAAGCCATTAGCAAGGATTAAGTTCAAGCAAATGAGGAGCTTAATTGGAGTTCAAGAAATTGATCTCCCTAATTCAAGTTGGAATTAAGGGGGTGATTGTTGGATAATTCCAAGCTTGTGGAAAATTAACATATTGATAAGTGTTCAATATGTTAAGATAAACACAAAAGGAAATCTAGAAAATAGGAAAAAGAAGTTTTCTATTTAGATAAGTTTGTGTTTTCCTTATCCCACATGTTAAAGGGAATTGTCCTTCACTATAAATATAGATCTATTGGAGAGATGTTCCATAAGATCTAAGAGAGTAGATCATAAGATCTAAGAGAGTAGATCATAAAATCTAAGAGAAGCATTGAGAGCTTTAGTTTTGAGTAGTTTCTAAAGCTAATAAGAAAAGTTGTTCTTATTAATTTCTTTGTTTCTAAGAGACCTTGATTACTATGTGTTTCTTTATTAGAAAACAACAAAAAAACCTTCATTATATAATTGAAATTGATCTAATTAATTGATCACTCAAAAGATTGTTTTAAGATTTGAGTCACATGTATCAAAGTCTTGAAGAAAGTCAACGGACGACCACTCGTTTGTGTTCTGTCCACCGACACGACACGACACGCCGCTCTCGAAGTTTCCAGCGTCTTTACTTTGGGACACTTTTTTTGTTTGTTAAAGGTTTTGGAACACATATAAAATACTATAGTATAATGATAACGTCAATATTAAGAATAGCAAGACCAAAACGTGTTTTGTTTCCTGGAAAAACAATTTAGAGAAAACGTTGTGAATATATTTTTTTATATTCCAAATTAGAGTCATTGGAACACGTATGGAACAAAGTGGGAAGAAGAAAGAACTCAAAATCTTAACTTCTAAGCAATATATTTCGTCATTAGTTCGACCGTTTGATTCTATTTCCACTATTGCATGCCTAGGTTCTGGACGATAGTACTACGACTACTCATGGTGGATGATGAGAACTAAAAAAAGTTCTTGAAAAAGAGCGAATGAAAATGTTAGTTGTTATAGCACTCATAGTGAGCTGTACCATCTATAATAATAATGCCAAAGAAAACTTAGGAAATTAATATTTTCTATCAGAAAAAATTGAAAAAGATAGACAATTACAAAAGTATTATATTAGTGAAGTTTCGTTGATTGCGCAAGAAATCAAAAAATTACAGCTAAGGTAGATATGTATCCGTGTGGGCACCAATCCAAATTCAATCAATCTATCAACCAGTTGTCGTTCATTCTTGTATATCCTTCCAAACAAAGATTCTTTTTCTTTAACGTTTCATTTTTATTTTGCATTCGAATTTAAATATCTTTTCTTATTAACATTATTATTCATTCAACTATAATAATCCCACATGTGATGATTTTTCCACATGATACTAATTCAATGCACCTAAATGTTTTTCATCTCAATTAAAAATGTACATTTAAAATTCTTTGAACTATAACAATCTCATACTAATCCAATGCATCTAAAACTCAATCTCAGCTACAATGATAAGAAAATACTTTCACAAAAAACTAATCCAATGCGTCCACTATTTTAATCTCAGCTACAATGCATTTTTTTTGGCTATTTTCTAAACTTATAGTTTATTATAGAAACAATCAAAATTGATATGTGGAATTTATAAACTATCTTACAATCTATAATACAAATGTAGTGAAAATCAGACCGTTATGAAATAGATGAGCAGGATTGGTAATCAACTTCAAATCAAATTAATAATAGTCACCTCATTTCAACTACCATTTGCACATAAATTTATGCAATAACAAAACAGATAAAAACAAATGCTTACAAGAAAAAATAATAATAGAAAAGCTATAAAACAAAGTTAGTGAACCCTACATTAATTGATACAGGATATCATGTTCTGTTCCTCAACGGCTACATCTGTCTGTGGCCTATTTTTTTAATCAACGGTCTAGATTTTATCTCATTGTCTATATATCAAACACACAATTATCTTTCACTAACACAACAATATTGGTTAAAAATCTTCACTCTTTCACATTGCTCTCTGTCTTCTAATCACAACTCCAAAAAAATAACAAAACAATGGAACGTAACTCCCTCTTAACGGTTGCATTGCTATGCATTGTTGTCGCTAGCGTCGGTGGCCAGTCTCCCGCCGCCTCTCCAACTAGTTCTCCCGCCGCTCCTTCTGCTCCGACCACTTCCCCAGCCAACCCTCCCGCCGCTACTCCTCCCTCCTCTCCTATGGCTAAAACGCCTGCTGCTTCACCCGTGGAAGCACCAAAGTCTCCAGCTCCTGTGGTATCGTCTCCACCGCCAACTCCTGTACCCGAGAGCTCTCCTCCGTCTCCTTCACCAAAGGCTTCTGCTCCGGTGAGCTCTCCACCGGCTCCAGCACCTGAAACTGTTACTCCTCCGGCTCCAGTAGCTGCTCCAACCGCTGATGTGCCTGCTCCGGCTCCAAAGAAGCATAAGAAGTCTAAGAAGCATCAGGCACCAGCCCCTGCTCCCGAACTTGACAGTCCACCTGCTCCACCGACAGAATCTCCTGGCCCTAGCTTTGACGCAACTTCTCCCGGTCCAGCCACATCCGCCGACGATCAGGTACATTAGCTTCAAACTAAATTTCAAGAACCAAAAAAAATAAAATAAAATAAATTCAAGAACCTAAGTTCAACTATCTACAATGTTAGCCAACCATTTAGATAATAACAAAGAATACTTGGTTCTCTTTTAGTTTATAATCTCTTACTCTTAGATAATGGCAGTAACTTGTTTTAACGAAAAATACCCTAGAATTAACTAATCTAAATTTAGGATTTAGAACTATAGAGTAAAATTTTGGAATGAGCTTAAAAATTTAAAAGATAAAGAATAAATATTCAAAATTTTAAAATAAAAAAGATTATTGGAATCATTTTCTTTCTCGATAATTATTTGGTTATTTAAAAGACTTTCCCTATTTTAAATTTTATATCAACAATTTAAGAGACATGTTAATATTTGTTCTGTATTTATATGGAAATTATTAATGCAGAGCGGAGCAGAGAGCACAAGGGTGTTGCGGAATGTAGCAGTGGGAGCGGCTGCAACCGCATGGGCCATTCTCGTTATGGCCTTTTAAATTATTTTTATTTATCATTTCGCCCTTAATTCTTTAGCTTTTTATTTTATTTTTGATGCTACTATTGTCTTCTCTACACATTTGAGTAATGAGTATTATTTCATTGATTATACCGTTTGTTTTTAATTTTGTTTGTGTGGAAATAATAATTTTTATTTACTGAAAATAAAGTTCAGATCTGTCAGTGATGTCTCTGATGATACTATTACTAGTTATACACATTGATTGTTCTTGTTTTATCAGACAATGGTCTTTTGTGATGGGTCCTATTTCTTTATTGAAAAAGACACAAACACAGTTCAATTCAAGATTAAAAATATTAAATTTTGATTTGTGAACTTGTCCTTTCAGTCTTCGAAATAATGTTTATGTGAACGTCTACCAATAAATGTAACTATGGGAGTTTATACCTTCTTTTAATCTGTTAAAGAGCGTTTAACTGTTAAATTTTTATTGGTTTTGGCATATGTTTAAACATGTGGTAGATGAAAGTCGGATTGAAATGTATAATATTTACCAACGTTACCAACAGTTGCCCGCTACTAATAGTTATGAGGATGCAGGGTTCTTTCACAACTTTTTGGTACATGAAATTTTGTTAAGCAAATTTCGAATGATTGAAGAGATTAAATGTAAATTTACTCTTATTGTACCCGTTAACTTATTTGATCAGCTTTCAAGATGCCTCCACTCATTTAAGTTTTTTTTAATCAAGTTCTTGTTTTCATATACATATAAACACACAACTCCGTTTAAATTCACAAGGTAATTTCATCGAACATGCTAATGTTTTGGTTAGTTTCTTCTGATAGACAAATTATTGAACCACCTCTTTTAAACTTTCAAAATGGATTTACAGTTGGAGGTATAATTTATGAGAAAATGAAATTGTCAGCTACTAAATTGGATCTTATGTTTTGTTTTAAGGTATAGTTGGTATTATATTAATTTGATCCATATCTGACATCTGTCAAGTAATTAACTTGAGTGGCCAAGTTGCTATAATTGAATTGTCTTACATTTATTACTGGACCAGTTCCTATAATTTACAATGTCTTTATGTTGTTGTATATATCTAAGTAGTTAACTTCTTATTTTTGTCTTCTTTCTATAAGAATTTAAAAGTTTTAAAAAATCTCATAGACATCTGATAAAAGGGTAAGCAGAGTAGAAGAAGTATATAAGGTTGTATATAGTTCAATTCAAATAGTAAGCATGGCTTGTCAGTCTCTAGCCAAATACAAAAGATTAAGAGTATTTCAGATTGATTCATAAAGAAATATGCAAAATCTGCAATCTTCATGTACATTTTACTATATGAAACTCATTTAAACATTTGTTCGACCAACCAAACTGCAGTATATCTATAAAAATATCATCATCTTACAGAAATATTGAAGTCCTCACATAACGTAGTTCTATAGTAAGTTTTTATTACAAGAAAATTGTAAATTTTAATTTGTTTCCCAATACTAACTTACAAAAGAGAGGAGGGTGAGGAGTACAAGTCATTCCCCCGTGCTTTTATTAAAAGTCCAATTGAAGAAATGAACTAGATTCATAGAGTACGCAAACGCAAATATTAAGTAAAGACTAATTCCAGAGACTTTAAAAACATATACAAAAGACTAAAGAGAACATCTTTTTAGAAAATAATTTCTGTTGTTGTTTTTAAGTTTGTCAGTGGATAAATTAGTTACACGGTTGGAAGGTTTTGTTGAATCTGAACAAAAGCTTCATTTTCAAATTAGGCAAGGTGTTATATAATTCTGATAAGTAATTAATATAAAACAGAAAATGATCAATCACAATATTGATCTCTATAATCGAAAAGAAAATGTATAAATCAAAAGGCTAAAAAGATTTTTTTAATTGTAAATGTTAACGTTTAGGAAGCGCAAGCTATACTTAAACCAAGGTATTGTGTATGAGATTTCGAGATTCTTGGCTTTGCAAAGACTCAAACCCACCAAGCCAAGTATCTGACTCCTCCATATCAATACAAATATGCATAA
>CAJHQP010000540.1:0-179903 GCA_905132765.1 Moricandia arvensis
AAAAATAGAAGAATAATCAAAAAGAAAGATGTGGTCATTAAAGGTAATCACGCATCACAAGATTTTCTTACTTTACGTAATCCATATTGTTTAATTTATATATCGGACTTTAGAGTCATTAGAATATGAAATCCAATTCCATGTTGCATGCAATATAACACGTATTCCGCATTATATCATATCCAAGTTGCTAAACGAGCTAGGGAAGGTCAAGGTTCGCTTTGCTTGTGCGTGTCTTTCAAATTTTCACTACAACATTTCATAACTATTTTGACTAACTACGGGTATATAGGCTATAGCTATATGTATGATTAGGGGTGGGCGTTCGGATACCCGTTCGGGTTCGGGTATTTCGGATTTTCGGGTATTTCGGTATAGGGTTATAGAACCCGTTCGGGTATTTTTGTAGTTCGGGTCGGGTTCGGGTATTTTGAGTTCGGGTTCGGTTATTTCGGGTCGGGTTCGGATATTTAGACTTTTAAAAAAAAAATATTTTTAAAGTTTCTTTTATTTAAAAATATAATTTTTACTGAACTAAGTTTTTATTTTTAATAGATTGAATGATTAAATAGATTTGGAGATACATGTCAAAAATAAAAAGACATTGATTTGGTCATTGTTTTTAAAATTTGAATGTAACTTTTGTTAATACATGAAACAAAAAGTTTGACATACATTTTAAGTGAGTATCAAATCATTTTGTCCATAATTATATGTTTATTGTATGATTTTAAAGTTTGTGTAACATAAATATAAATATTTTAAATAAAATAAAAGATGTAGACTAGAAATATAAGGTTAAGTATAGTTATGTTCGGTTATTTTCGGGTATCCATTCGGGTTCGGGTATTACCCGTTCGGGTTCGGATATCCAATCTCTCCTAAATCAATACCCGTTCGGGTATTTTGCTATTTCGGTTCGGATTTCGGTTCGGGTTTTTCGGATCGGGTTCGGGTACAGGTTCGGGTATCGGGTAAAATGCCCACCCCTATGTATGTAGGCTGAACCGAACTCCGGAACTGACTGGATATTCATCTAAGAGCACCACTGTATTACAAAAGGTTTTATTGTCCATTTAAATTTTGATTTTTCAAAAACGTATATCAACTAATTTCTTTTCAATTTGGATTGTTAGGCTTATTATGAGAGTAAAACTAATTAATTTCATACAATAATGTTTTGAATTAATTTTACAATATATTATAATTTGATTTAATTAAACATATATACACTAAATTTCTGTTCATATGTCTTTATGGCAATTTTAGAACTAATTGACTGAGTTTTTTTCTTTTTCTTTTGATACACACCAATAATTTGACGCTCTGATCCACTAAAGAAACAACTAAAACAAACAAAACTAAAACCTTAAGTGAGTTTCAACTTTTCTTAATGCATTCATCATGTTGTAGGTATTAGAATATGGAAATTATTTCACTACACTGTTTACTAGTTAATTTAAAATGTTTTCTACTTTTGTTACGTACAATCATCATAAAAGAAATGCTCACTAGCCGGCCACAGTATAGTTTGATCCTGAAAAATAAAAGTAGGAGGAACTTCAACGACTAGGACGAAAACATGGTGGCATGTGCCTCATGGACTCTTAGAACATACGGTTAGCTAAATTTGGTGCTTTGTTTAATTAAGCTCGATGCTTAAAGTTTAACAAAAAAATAGTTTAGATACTCCTTGCAACTTGCAATTAGCAACAATCTTCTATAATACTTTTTTTTCTCACCTATGCATCTTTTGAGTTTGGTGCTAGGTCCCATCGACTATATTGATTTTCATTTCAATCCCACGAATTAAGTGGAATTACTTGATCATCCTGATTTTTTATTCGTTCTTTAACCCCCTAAATTTCTTATTTTGGGTCACTTTGCCTTAATTTAAAAGGATTTAGGTTTTTTTAGCTAGTTTTGTGGAAACTGGGGCAAAGTGAAACTGTTTTCATTAGTTTGGGTTATAGTTTTCCTCCATTTCGATACATTTGATTTAATTTGATTTTGGATTAGATTCGAAGATGATATTGTTTTAGAAAATAAGCATGTTATTATTTGCAATATGGCAAACTTAATGACATACATATCCATTTTATGTAATAAAAAACTACCAATCATTCGAGAATAAACAAATGATTAATAATCATTATCGTATGCACTTTATGAACTTTTGTAATGAGTACCTTTTGATTTCTCATATTAAAGTATCAACTTACATCATGTGATGTATACGTATATATAAATTAAACACAATCTCAGTCAGCCTTACATTGCCAGGGGAACATACATACGAAGTTTTAAAAGTATTCTATCCATGCAAGTTAATCAGAATATTCATAAAAAGTTTCAATCAAAAACAACATCAAATTGTCTTGATGTCCTCGTGTCCTATTGGTGCAGAATTTTCATCCTCATCCATATTCAACCTAACGCGTTCGTTACTGTACATACCGTGTATCCTTTATACATTATACGGAGTATATCATTACTAACATAGTATATTTTAATGTGGGTTATGTACATGAACATGTTGTCTTTTTCAGAAATATATACATTACATATCAAACGATCTCTTTATTTGAATCTTGAACTACACAACAAACTATTTGTAGACTTCATGCAAAAGTATTTTTTTTGAAACTATTCATGAAAAGTTAGTTATAGGAAAAGCTCTCTTATTTTAAATTTTGTGGATTAGTTTAACTCACTATCGTTGATGAATATCATCGTTTTAGCTATTATATATATTTTTAAGTCGTGGTTGAATTTGAATATATATCCCTATATGTAGTTGTACGTACAAGTTACAATCATTCTTTGCATGCTCGTATCTAGGATAAATATATGAAAACATACTTACACATATATAATATACAATATATGTAAATATATCATATGTATTTTTTGTGTTAATAGTAACAGTTAGGCTCAATGGTTACTATTAGGCTCAATACAAATTTAGGTTCGAATTTCGTTAGCTATATTGAGGGTAAAATTTAAAATTTGGATTCCTCCGATGTCCGGTGATCTTCTCCAACCGATAACGTAAACTGCTACGGACACTCGCCACTAGTTTAAATTTACTTCGATGAATGTTAGGACACATTCGATTATTCAAAAAAGAAAAGAGTTAGACATATTTTTACACATGTAACGAAATGCCCCCAAAGAATATTGGCTCTTCAGATAAACCAAAGTACAACGAAGCATCTTCATAGAAAAGTTGCTAAGAAAAGAATCGCCATGTGGCATATCAATTAACCAATTATTAAATTTAACATAATCCATTGTATGCTCGACGTGAATGTGTATAAATACAACTCGGCTTTTAGAAGTAAAACCTCACAAAGACAAGAGTTCTCGAGACGTGGAAAACATTGAGAGAAGAAAACACATCCTCAAAAGCGCAAAACACAAACCGAAGAAGAAATCATACCTCTTTAGTTTTCTACTACAAATTAAACACAGTATGGTGTCTCAAAAGCTGGAGTTTTGCATCGAATTAGTGAAGATTGTTGTCGTTTTTGTCACCACCGTGGCTGGATCACTAGAAGAAGCTTTCCATAAGCCTCAGCCGGCTCTTCCGGCAGTTCATGACGGTCGCCGGAACAGTTACGCCAACGTTAACATTCCTCTTGTTGGATTCATGTGATGAGTTTTTTTTTTGTTTTTTTTTGGTCTTGTTAAAGTTAGTAGCTCTCGTGCCATGTGGCGTTTTGGAAGTTGTTATTTGTGTATAATCATGAAGAGTTACAGATGAATAAAATCGTCGATCTTTATACAAAATTTGAGTACTGATCGCTTTACTTTCTTTAAGAACCTTTGAAGCTACTAAGCATAACTTTGAGTAACCATGTTCTTTACACGAATTCAGGTCTCTGATGAAAATTTTAAACATGTTCAACTTCATATAATGAATAGGTTGGTGAAGTTAATTTCCTTTGCATTTAAATTTACAATTATTTAAGGAAATAGGTTTCATCTACTTTTGTTTTGGGAAATACAGCGAGGATTTTTTATAAGATGACTTTTGACTTTTAATCTTCTCAGGATCTATAAGTCAGCTTAGTTTGATTAGTTCAAAAACAATACTCCATTTATTTCATAATAAAGGTCATTTTAGGTTTTTATTTTCTTTAAAAATATCATTCTACAATCCTAATATAGTTCTATACATTAAATCTAACTTTTATTTTTTAAATAATCAATAAAATTTTATTTAAATTATTTTCATTTAATTAATTATAAATTAATATATATATATATATATTAGTCTATTATAATTTCTTTTTAATTTTCACTAAAAATATCAAAATGACGCGTGCACGTTGTTTATATACTCCTTGCAAGTTGCAACAATCTTCACTAATATTTTTTTTCTGACGTATCCATCTTCTGAGTTTGGTGCTACGTCGATCCCATCCAGAGGCGTGCCTACTGTATTGCAAAAGAGGCAAGTGCCTCAGGCCCCTCAAAATTATCAAACTTAAGGGCCCTATTTCCCATATATACTTAGCTTAACTGGTCAATTTATTTAGTTTAATACTTGTGACTTTGCTTCAGAATTTAAGTTTTTTGAGCCATACTAATTAACTTTAGGTAATTTATTAGAGTTTTTTGGTTAGATATTTTCATGACTTTTGTTTTATTGTTTTATTCTGTATTTTATTTTAGATTATACCTAAGTTTGTAGTTTTATAGTGCAACTTATTGGTTTTGATTCTCTTATAATTTCTAACACCTTAGTTTCAATTAAATTATATTATTCAGAAATTATTCAACAAATATTAAGTAATGTGAATAGCCAACATTTAATATTATTAAATAGTAGTATCAAATAGTTTATTTAACGTGTGGTTTCCAAATAAATAAAATTGTATCTAACTTTTTTATAGCACTCGTATAATTTATACAGTTATTAGCATTTATTTATTATCAACACAGTGAGTTGTATAAACTTTTTTTTTTTTTGAGTTGTATAAACTTCTTAATATTTGTTTTAATATTTTATATAATAGTTGTGATATATAGATATTTTTTTGGTTAGTTTTGCCTTAGGCCCCATAATAGCTGAGCACGGCACTGATCCCATCGACTACTATATTGATCTTCATTTCAATTCCACGAATTAAGTGAAATTACTTAATCACCTATTTGTATTTAAAGCCCCAATTCTCTTATTTTCGGGTACTTTGCTTTTTCAAGGTTTAATTAAGGAATGTCTTAGCTAGGTTTGTGAAAACTTGGGGACATTTTACCAAAAAAGAAAAGAACTTGGGAACAGTGAATAAAACTATTGGTTTTCATTAGTTTGGATTATATTTTTCTCCCATTTGGGTAAGTTTAATATAATTTTGTTTTGTATTAGATTTGAATTTGAATCAGGACAGTCATATTCTTATAGAAATAATTCATGTTGTTATTTGTATATATCGCGAACTTAATAACATACATATAGATTCCCCTTTATGACCTTTATGTAATAAACAAATACCAATCATTCGAGAATAAAGAAATAACTGAGTCATTATTGTATGCAATTTTTAATCAGCACTTTTTGATCTTTTGTAACGAGAACCTTTTGATTCCTCGTAATAAAGTATCAACTTACATCATACGATGTATATGTGTGCATTTAAAGCATCCACAATGGTGTTACCCATTGAAATCATTAACCGTTGATTTTTTAATTATTTTTTTCATTTTCAAATTAAAAAAAAGATTATATACTCCCTCTGTTTCATTAAGATGTATGTTTTAGAATTTTCATATTTATTAAGAAAAGATAGTAAAATTTTAGTTACAAATGTATTATTTTTCGTTGTTAACTATTACCCATAATTTTTAACCAATACGATTGTAATAAATACTTTAAAATTTACAATTTTTATTAGTTAATGCATAGAAAATGTAAAAAAAATTATTTTTGAAATATTTTTTTTAAAAAAATAGAATTTTTCGAACAGATGGAGTATAATGTAAATTTTGTGATCAATTTTGATATATATATATATATATATATATATCAATCTTTTCAATTGTATGTAAGAGTTACAACTTTTCTTTGCCTGCTCCTTTCTGGGATAAATATATGAAAACATACTTACACATATATTTACAAGACAAATATCCTAAGAAAAACTCAATTTTTTTTTTGGTCAGCAAAATAGTTCTCAAAGAGAAAAATAACTAAAATAAACTTGGTTAAAGGGAATAAATATATATATTTATACTTTTTGGATTAACGAATCTATACTTAGGGTTTAGAGTTATGTGGTGGGGTTTTTGAATTGAAGTTTAAAATAAAAAATATTAAAATTTTCAAAATAAAAAGTTTATTTTTATCATTTTTTTTCTTAAAGTCTATTTTTGTGACAAAAGTTTCAAAAATGTATATTTGAGAGATTTGTTATATATCTATTCTATTAAAACAAGATCATGACCAATTGATAGATGTTTGATCTAATTATTTATTACTCATGTATTACTTCTATATACTAATAACACAAAATCTTTATATTATTAATAAATGATTAAATACAAATATGATTATAAAAACATAAATATAAAATTTAAATCTCTCATTATTTATATATTAATTCTATATATTAATAAGACTAATTTTTTTTAATATTATTGATAATCTATTCTATTAAAACAGAATCATGACTAATTGATAGATGTTTGGTCCAATTATTTATTACTTCTATATATTATAACACTAAATATTTTATATTATTGATAAATGATTAAACATAAATATGATTATAAAAAAAGATAAATATAAAATTTAAATCTCTCATTATTTATATATTAATTCTATATATTAATAACACTAATTTTTTATTATTTATAAATGATTAAAATTAAATATATTTATAAAAACATAAATTTAAAAATTTAAATTTTCAGAAAAATATAAAACAAAAGGATACCCGCCCGTTTAACGGAAGGATCAAAATCTAGTTTATTCTACTAAAATAGGATCATGACCAATTGATATATGTTATGTCCAACTATTTATTCTTATATCTACTCTTTCATATTAATAAAAATAAAATAATTTGCATACAAAAACAAAACAACTTATATATGTAACTACTTTTTAATTAAACACACTTTATAACTTCCACAAATATCGGGATCCACCTTTCTCATATTAACCGACAGTTATATATTAATAATTATTTCACGTTTTAATTTTAACCAAAAAATTACCTATATTATTGTATTATACATATAACTATTGTTAGATCTATTAAATTCAATAACTGTAACTAAAGAAAAAAACTAATTTTAATGAGTATGCATATTTTGTAACATTTTGAAAAGAACAATATTGATTAAAAAAACACAAATATAATAATTAAATTTCTCAAAAAATGAAAATAAAAAATATTACCCCCCTTTCATAATTTAGTACAATATAGATATGCCCAAACCTCTACCAGCTAAACTCCATTAACTTCAGATCTGAAAGTCCACATAATCTATTTTTTGAAGACTCCATAATCTTAAAAACAAGAAAAACTAAAAAAAGAACTAAAAGGAAATGAAAGTATAAAACCTGATGGACATCGTGGTTTTGGAACTCCACGAGGGTGACCGTCGGTAAGAAAAACTTAATTTAAACGTAGGCTGGCCTTTAGAGAGAACGGATACACCAAATTTCTGTTCATTTCGTATTTTTCCTTTGTTACACACCAACAACTAAAACAAACAAAATCTAAAACGTTAAGTGATCTCCTACTTTTCTTGATGCAGTCATTATGTTGGTATTAGAATCTGGAAATGAGATCCTCTACACTGTCTATTGGTTACTTTATAAATGTTTTTCTACTTTTCTTAGGTAGTATGTTTTAAAATAATCACCACTAGCTAGCACAATATAAAGTTTGATCTTGAAAGACAAAACTAGGATGAACTTCAACAACTACCAGAAAACACGTGGCATGTGTCTCATGGGTTCTTAAGAACATATGGTTAGCTAATTTTGGGGATTTGTTTAGTTAAGGTTGAAGAAGTTTATGAAAGAATAGTTTAGATACTCCTTCCAAGTGGCAACTCTTCTTAATAGTTTTTCTCATTTATTTATGCATCTTTTGTGTTTGGTGCAACGTCCCATTGACTATTCTATTGATTTTCATTTCAATTCCACGGCGAAGTAAATGGAACTACTTACTCAACTCCATCTTTGTTTTGTTACTTACAACCCCTACTTTTTAACGTTTAGTTATCAATGGATTGTTTTAGTTAGGTCTGTAAAAACCTGGGGACAGTGAAATAAAACTATTCGTTTCATTAGTTTGGATTATAGCTAGTTTACTTCCATTTAGATAAGTTTGTTTTAAATTTGGTTTTGGATGAGATTTGGATATTAATTAGGACAATCATATTGTTTTAGCAGTAATCATGTTGTTATTTGCAAATGCGGCAAACTTAGTGAGATATACAGATTCCACTTTACGTAATAAAAAACTACCAATCATTCGAGGATAAGGAAATAATTAATAATCATTATCGTCTGCACTTTATGATCTCTTATAATTGGAACCATTTGATTCCTCATAATAAAGTATCAACTTACATCATGTGATGTGTATATATGTATATACTAAACAAGATCTTAGTCAGCCTTCCACTACCGAGGGAAACCTACCAAGTTTTGTAAGTATTTTATCCATACAAGTTTTTTGTATGTATGAATATGTTAAGAAAAGAAATTTGAAATATTATCCATGCAAGTTAATCAAAATATTATAAGAGTTTAAATCAAAAACAACATCAAATTGTCTTCATGTCCTCTTGTCCCGCTGGTGCAAACTTTTCATCCTGATCCATACTCAACAAACCCCGTATGTTACTAAATAATACCATAACTATGTAACTAACTTATGTTTTGGTAAGAAAGTAACTAACTTATGTTTTGGTAAGAAAGTAACTAACTTATGTTTTCACGTGGATTGTATACATGAGCATGTTTTCTTTTTAAGAAATATACATACGTGTAAGACCACGTCCATCGGTTGTATTTACTAAGGTCCTAAATTTTTTTTAAAATATTAAAATAATAACAAAAGGAGAGAGAGTGCTAAGAGAGACTCCATACATAGTACTTTTAGGAACGGTTCTACAATTTATGTTGCTGTGTGTCATGATATTAGTGGCTTATTATTTATCAATAAAATTAATTTTAATCAAATTTTTTTATTATGTTATAATATTATTATTTAGTGGTTTGTATACTGATTTTTGGAACTCCACCGATGGTGGTGCTCCACACAAACGTAAAGCGGATTTGAAAAAGTAGAAAATATTTCAGGTTAGAAATCTGTATTTAAGAGTTATTCATTTGTATGGTCAGCGACAAACGATATTTAATTTTAATTGCGAACAATCAAATATGTCTAGCACTGATGGATAGTTCTACATGAGATTAGTTGGTTGGAGTTTGACCCGCTAGATACCTCTAATTATGAAAAGGGTTTTTTTTTGCCAAATAAGCAAGAAAAAAAAAGAAATTAGATTTTGAGAGAAAGAGTAGAGAGAGATACAAAAAAGTAGAAGAGAGAGAGGGGGATTTTAGTTAGTTTGTAAATTTCTGTTTTTGTTATGTATATAGGGTGCAATCTCTGTTATAAAAAAAATAAACATGAACCATTTAAACGATCTCTCTATTTGAATCGTAAACCATACAACAACCAAGTTGTAGACTTCAGGAAAATTTAATTATCTGAAAAGCACTGTAATTTTGGATTTAGGAGGTTATTTAAGCTAGCTATGGTTGATGAAAATCCTGGTTTTAACTACTATATATTTTATATTCATAATCGAATTTGAATATATATATATATATATGGCCGACGAGCTATTTCCCCATGAGAACTATCATATAACATCAGATCTCCACCAAACTATGGTCTAGTGTCAAATTTCAATAATTTGAAAGTTATAAACATATTTCACCACGAGTTCACAATTTCGAATGTATTTCTTCCCGAACCGATACTTCAAAACTTAATTACTCATAAACCATAGTTTTAATTGGTTTATTATCAACCAAATAGTTTAAACCGGTTAAACCAAACCAAAACTCATTTTAAATATTTTTTATTAAAGAATATTATTTCTCTTTTTGTTGAAATTTCAAAATATAGATTTTTTTGAACTTCCAGGAAGTTTTAGATTTATATTTTTGTTTCTGAAATTTAATAGAAAAAAAAAGTTTACATTAAGATTTCATTTTTATAAGTTTAATAAAATCAAAATGAACAAATATGCTTGTTACATTTGTGTTTTCTTTTTATTTTGAAAGAAAAAAATCAAATTTTGATAAAATATATGTCAAAAATATAATTTTGTTGAATTTTGACGAGAATCAATTTTTTATCAATAAATATTCATAAATTTATAAATTTTTATGTTATTGATAAAAGAAAATATTTACGTCAAAATTCAACAAAACATAGATTTTTGACATATACTTTTATCAAAATTTAATTTTTGTTTTAAATTTAAAAAACACAAAAATTAATAAACTTATTTGTTCATTGTAATTTTATTAAATTTTGTAAACATATAATATTGAAACTATTTGGATAATAATAAACCAATTAAAACCATGAGCTATCGGTAATTAAGTTTTGAAGTATCGGTTCGAAGAGAAATATATTCGAAATTGTTAATTCGTGGTGAAATACATTTATAACTTTGAAATCATGGAAAATTGACATTAGGTAAATTTGGTGGGGATCTAATGGTATATGATAGTTCTCTTGGGGAAATAGCTCGTCGACCTATATATATATATAGGTATATATATTTTTTTTCCAATTGCACGTGGCAAGTTGTAAAACGTACAAACCATTCTTTGGCATGCTCGTATCTAGGATAAGTAAAAGACAACATACTTGCACATGTATAAGCAACATTATCTATAAATATATACGCACTAAGCGTTAACAATAGAGAACATTAGGCGAGTGTACATAAAAAAAACAAAGAATTAGGCATATCAGCCATACACCTTCTATGCTATGATATTTTTGTAAATTTTAATGAAGTATTCAATAAATATCGCTTTATGCGGTTAGAAGGCTTGCAAACTTTTTTAATCTGTAACCTGAAAATGAAAAAAAGAAATCATTACAACATATTGCGGTGGTGCAAGAAAATATAGGTGAAAACATTACAGAGGACTTCTGGTTTTAAAAGGCGGAGTTGATGAATGCGAGGAACGAAAACTAAGAATGCCAATAGTAATGTTCAGCTGTTTTTAAAGCTTAGGGACCAACAAAAGTTATGAAGCAAAACTATCGTTTTTCTTAGCTAGTTAAATCGGACACTTTAACAGGATCGTTTGGGAGAGGTTAGCGGGCAGGCGAGCGAAAAAGGTAATTGTGATACAATTTTAGTTGTAATTGTTAAGTCTGTAACATATGTAGGATTTTCGTAGTGTTTGGTTCAGAAAATGTGTACAGGACATGGTTGGTGTTATGGTTGGGTCTGGTTATCCTTGTGCGGCCAGCATAACGATTTCTGAGATTCGTGGATGAAGGAAAGTGTTTTTTTATAAATGAATAAGACTATAGATAAAAGAACTAAATAGTATAGTGTGGGTGTCGTCATGTTTAATTTGATGGGTTGACGTAGAGGAGTTGATAATGGAGATGGTATCATGTTTGTACTCCTTTGTGTGTTTCATGGATTGAGTATTGTTATATTGGTTGGTTGACTAGGTGATTCTAATAAAATAATTACATTTATTAATTGATATTGGTTCATGGATTATTTTATACGATTTGTCAGTATAGTAAGCACATTTTATGTTGTCATATTGTGTTACGGCCGGACGGACTTAGGCGCATGTGAAAATTAATAGTTTACTTCGAATTTATGTTGGACGGAGGTGTAAAATAGCTTTTTCAGATGCTCAGAAGGAGCGTTGCGAACTCACAGTTCTGCAGATTATGTAGATGGGACACTACTGTTCAGTATGTTTGTCGCCACCTTTTTGGTCCGCTAGTTGGTAACTAACGTAAGAAGTGATGAAATATGGTAGGTGTTTGCAGGCAAGGCAGATCCGTTATCTAGATCAAATATAAAAATAATATATGAAACTCAAATATTATAATAAAATAATTTTAAATTAATTGTTTTCTAATAAAAGTTAAAGATTCATGTATACTTTATCAAAATGATCAAGAAAACATATTCGCGGCTTCGGGTCAAAATCTAGTTTCTACAATTAAAAATTTAGGGTCTATTTAAAATTATGCTTATGTATGTCATATATCTATATATATATATACTTTAATTTTGGATGAAATAATATATACTAGGTGAGAACCCCCACCTTATGCTGATTAATATATATAGAGATTTTAATGTTAGTTTGGTATATAAATTTAAGTTACTGAATTAGATACAACTATTAAGTTAATCTCATTACTCGTTGGGTGTTGTATTAGTTTTAAGTAACTAAATCTCAACTACTTGTTGTGTAAATTTGTTTACGGTTTATGTATAATTTTTCTCTTTAAATAACAATTTTTCACTGGATTGAGTTTATAGATTGATTTTAGTGAAACTTCTTTCAGAATTAAAGAACGATGAAATTTTGTCTAATTTTGATTAATTTATTATATTTCAGTAATTTAGGAGTTACTAATGTTTTAAAATAACATAAAAGTTGACTTTACAGTAAACAAACCTGGTATCATTATCAATAAAGTCTATGGGAGCAAACAACCCACTGTCAAGTAATATATTTGATTAAGCATTTTTTTTGTTTTTTCAGTTAACTCTACAAACATTATTTCAGTTGCACTTTACATTATTTTCATATTTATCAAGTCTGGATTCCACTACAAAAAAAAAGGTTAGTTTAAATCATTTATTTTATATATTTTATTACTTTTAAATGATGTAAAAATATTTTACATCATTTAAATAAATGACTTACTTTTGATGATGCAAATAATTTGCATCAATTTATTTAAAAAATGATGTAAAAATAGTAAATATTTTCATCACTTATTTTAAGTGATGTTAGTATGTGTCAATTGTTTAAAAATGATGTTACCATTTAAATCATTTATAATAATTGATGTTAAATATTTTATTTCAGTTGTAAATAATTGATGTTTTAAATTAATATCAATTATAATAGTAAATTATTGTATTACATCAATATAAGAAAATATTTTATTACATTAAAGAATTACCATAATTATTATTTTTATTATTAATGAAATTTTAGCAACAATATCTTTTCCAATATCACTTAAGATTAACAGAACTGTTTATGGATATTGGTATCAATGGTAAATGATTGATATTAGCATTTTTATCCGTTTTCATATGTTACTATAAATTAAATAAAATCATTTTTCATTATTTTATTTTCATATCGTTTGAAACAAAATCTGACGGAAAAAAATATAGAAATAAGAAAAAAAACAGAAAAAAAAAGAAAGAAGATGAATTTCTAGAAAGGCACTAGAGTTTCTTCAGTTGTGATTTTTCTTCTCGTTGGTAGCTTAAAAGTTGATTCAATTGGTGTTAAAGAGATTCATCAAAATTTTCCTTTGAGCCACATTATATAACTTCATATTTGCTTTACTAATTACTCTTTCCAGTGAATCCTTTCTTGTCTGCCATAATTCAGATTCTGCAAAGAGCAAAAAACAGATTAATCACTTAAAAATTGTGCTCAGGTAAAACATACAAACAGGCAAAGATTTGAGAATGAATTTTACGAATTACCTTAAACACTTGTTAACATAAATGAATATAACTTGTTTAGAAATAAAAAAGAACTGAGATGAAGAGAATCAAAACTAATGTTTGTATATATAATCCAAAAAGATAATACACACACACAAGAGATCCATATTCAAAGAAAAACTCTGAACTTATCTTAGTCAAAAAGTGATAAAGCCAGAGCCTCCTCTTGGTATTGGTAGGTGATGAACCATATGTTTCAGCGATGAACAGATTTCTAATACATAGAGTGAGAGAGAGAAAATACAGGTTATCATGAAAGGTAAAAAAAGTTATTCTTGTTTTGTTTTAAAAGATGAATGAGCAGTTAGAGAAACGTGATTTAGAACGTGAAGAATGAGAGATAATAGGAATTTTAGTTGAAACTAATATTGAGATTTTCTACAATTTTTTTTCTCTTTTTCAATTTTGCTTTGACTCCCCTATATAATTTTTTAACGTGAAAGTTTTTTTCATTAATAATAATTAAATATTTTAAAATTAAAACCATAACTCAGCTGATGTCAAAAACTAAAAGCTATCGACACTTAATTAGTAATTAACATCAATTGTCAGAAGTAATTTTAATTAACATCATTTACGTTTTTGATGTAAATGTTGCATCTTTTGAAAATTGATTCTAATAGAAGTCACTAAAACATGAGTTAAATAAATGATACTAATTCACATTGCTGTGTCAATTGTTTAAATGATGTAACTTAGTAGATATTTGTATCATTTTTATTAAACTGATATTAAACAAGTCAGTAAAAATACTAAAGTTGTTAAATAATATATTTTGTATCATTTAGTAAATAAGTAATTTAAACTAGTATCAGTTTTTTTAGTGATACTATTTATCTGATTTAATACAACCTTTTTTTGTAAATAAATAAGTAATTCGTAGCCAAAAAACAAACAAAATCATCTATATCTGAAGTTTTTTTTCAAATTATAAGAATTGTATAAATATTATAATTAAAATCCTAATTTTACTTAGTACTATATTATATTTTAATATAAATAAATAACCTATTAGTGTTTTGATTTCTTACAAAATCTCTAATATTTCAAAATATTCATTTTTTCTTTTTGCAAGTTTGCTTTTCGTATGTATCTCATGCAACCATGTAATCGAATACTGCTTCGAAGAACATAAAGATCAGCTTTTGTAGTAAACAGATATTAGTAAATTTTACAATTGTTAGAAACATAATTTTTTCGACTAACCACTAAGAAATCAAAAATAATGAACTATATATATCATTTATCAAGTAATATTAACAAAACCCAAAATATACACCTTTTTATACCAAATATATATAATCTTTTCATGACATACAAGAGAAGAGAGAAATTTTCTTTTTATATAATAAGAAATAAGATAATAGCAAATATTTGTGTAATGAGAATTATCATATTTTCTTAAACAGTTTATATCAATTATTAAAATATTATTAAACTATTTATTAAAATCATTAAATCACCCTAAAATCATGGAAAACTTTTTATTTATAATAACGTATAAGATAATATCAAATATATGTGTATCATTTTTCTCAAAACCGTGTTATTGAAAGATATAACTATTATTAAACTTATTTATGAAAAACATTAACTAATTCTAATTATGAATAACATGACAAATAAACAAAATTACTTCTCAAATTTATAGTATAGATAGATAAATAGATTATGTTGATGTAATTATCATTTTTTCTTAAAACTGTTTATTATCAACTGTATAAATATTATTAAAACTATTTATTAAAATCATTGACTCACCTTAAAAATCAATGGAAAACTTATTTTTATATATAGTAATAAATAAGATAAAATCAAATATTTGTGTAGATGATATATTGTAGTTATCATTTTCAAAACTATTTATTGTTTAAAATATATAAATATTATATTATCTTTTATGAAACCATTGAATAAGCCTAAATCATAGAGAACATGAAAAATCAGCAAAACTGGATCTCAAATAATAGTAATGGATTAGTAAGTATTTTTTAAATATAAAAATTAACTTTCAGTATTAAAAATATAAAACATACATGAACAAAATTATATATATTTGGTTTTGGTTAGGTGTATGATTTATTATTATTAAGATATTTTAGTGTTATCTAGTATTTTGTGATTTATTTTAATATATATTTAGTTTAATGATTTGATTAATAAAAATTGATCTTTCTATGTTGGTTATAACTTCAAAAATTTTCAACAATTTAAGAAATTTTAGTTTCTCGGGCATCCAAAACTAAACAGAACTTTACGTTATTATAATCTTTTGCTACAACGTTTGATGTTAGAAGGATACTTTGATTTCTTAACCAAAGTTTGATTCTATTTCGAGATATATTCTTATAATTACAATGTTAATTCATGAAAAATTATCTAAAATACTATATTCTTGATAATATTTTTTATGTTTATTTAAATCACTTTTTCCTCATTTTTAAAAGAGAGAGTAATTTTAAAAATTAATTAATATAAAATTTAAAAGTTTAGAGTTGAAAGGTTGGAATATATAATTTAAAATTTGAATTAATCTAAGAATTTTTTAATTCTTAAGAAATAAAATATTGTGAAAATGTTTTTTTTAGTAAATATATTTGTTTGTTTAAAGATCTATTTACAAAGAGTTCAGAGAAATTCATACAGGAAGATCTCTACTATGATTTCAGAGAAATTCATGGCGGCCCAGTTTATGGCCCATGCTATGTTGTTTAGCAACACCATGTGGCATGTGGCTGTGAAGACATGTTGGGACATTAATTAATTTTGGCGTGAACTGTAAAAATAAGCCCTTTAATATATATGAACACGTGCTGAAACTGTTTTTTTTTGTCAACACACGTGCTGAAATTGTTTGTTGGCAAACAAAGAGGCTTCACACAAAGCAACAATGTATTTTAATGGTTTAAAGAATTTGATATATGAAAATAAAAGAAGAAGAAAATTTTGGTGTTCTAAAAATCGATAGGCGGTGACTAGATGTTTTATAGAGGATTATTGTTTAGTCGGATGTCTAATTTGATTTTTTGAATGTCTGACCTTTTAAAAAATCGATTTTAAAAAATTCTTTCACTCATACTCGATTTGCTGACTAGATGAGAGCCTAGACCGCCTAAACTGATTTTTAATACACTGAATTTAATTGAAGGATCGAAGGGTAAACCTTTTCCAACCATAAAAATGATGCAAAGTGAATGTTTAATTTAAAAAAATATTTGATTAATTATATTATTATTTATTATTAAAAAATATTTTTATTAATTTATTAATTTTTAGATTTTTATGATTTACAATAAAGAAGCACTCAGGTTTAATATTTTATATAATTTATTATTTATTAGATTAGAATTTTCAAGTTCTAAACGATTAAGATTCATTCTCAAAAATTAAAATTAGATGAAAATTTTCTGCTATCGTAGCTTCGTCAATGTATGTGACTAATGTTGTTGTTAATTATGTTAAACTAATGTGGAATTGAAATTTCATTAATTATGTTTAGTCTCTTAATTTATTATGTGTCACAAAATTATGACATCAAAAAAAAGTTTGGCAGACTAAAAGAAGTATATTTTACTTTATATATATTAGTATCCATTTATCCAATTATTTGACCACAGATATGGTCTTGTTTATAAATTTTGAACTACTTTAAAATTAACTTATCATAGTATTGTTAATGATGTTCTATAGCATAGTATGCAATCATCAGTCTCTCTCTCTCTCTCTCACACACACACACACACACACATATATATATTATATATGACTTTATTTTCCTTATAATTCTTGAATTTTGTTTCTCTACTTTTTCTATGTAAACAATAAACAGAAAACTTGAAAGTTTGATATCAATATGATCTAGAATCTTATCACTTTACACAACTCTATTGGAGGCACGTGAACGCTATCTTCCAAGGCTGCATTAATATTACAACTTACGTGTAGAACATAGCATACAAGCAATTCGGTAAAAAAAAACTTTTATTTTATTTTCAACTATGTAAGTTAATCTATTTTTCTTATTTAGTTTTAGGGAGGGATGTGAAGAGTAGGTAAGACACGCTGAAAATCTAGTATTCAGGCTCTTAGAACTCCTTTCATTACGCTTATGCTTACCAAAGTTGCGCTTCCATGATTACTTCAAAGATCAAATGAGTTTTTTTAAGGATAAATCGTTATATCCACATTGCCTCGAGTCAAAGTTGGAGAATTACAATGGAGGTGAAATTCTTGGTATTACTTCTCATTTATCTAAAGATATACAGATGCAATATCTAAACTATCAAATTATAAGACTAGATATATATACTACTTGGTATGGATGAATGATAAGTATTGGAGTGTAGAACATAGAGTGGCGGTGATTGGTGAACAGTGAACACAACAAGAGAAAAGATACTCAATATCGTTCTTTCTTTATGCCTTCACATGATGTGGAAGTGAAGCCTTTAGGACACGTTTATCCCCGGTCTCTTAGGTGGGATTTTTAACTTATAATTTCATGTTTTTAAAATTTTTTTTTTTTTTAATTTTCCCGCTAAGAGACGTCTCTTAGGTCTCTTATTTAAGAGACGTCTTAAGTTTTCTTAGTTAAAAGTTAAGAAACGTCTCTTAAAAAAGTTAAAAACTTCATGCTAACAGACTTGCAATAATCGTGTCCTTAAAAGAGTGAGTCCTGAAAACCCTCCACGATACAAAGGATATAATAATGGAGCAAGTTTTATGTCAGCAGAAACAGAAACTATTGTTAAAAACTTGAAATTCGATCTAAAACATTCAAAATCGATGACTTCAAAGTTGTAACATAAGAGTATATACCTGACTATGTGTCTTCTTTTTATTACTAAGGCTATGATGTAAGCCCTTAATGTAATAATGTGCGAAAGACTAATAATTTAACATGATGCCCTCATAATTATTTTTACAAATATACTCCGTCAGTTTCATTGTTTCATAAGCATATAATTTTTAGTGTTCTCGCGTACATTAAAAACTCTTTAAATCACTATAATAAATATATTATTTTTTGTAATTTTTAATTTTTAATAGTTTTTAGTCAATAACAATTCAATAAAATCAATTAATTTTAAAAAAAATTATAACTTTTTATAGAGAAAAAACAAAAAAAAAAATTCTAAAATATGTATTTTAATGAAACTAATAGAGTATAAGACTTCGGTTCGAGATCCTAGTATCCAACTAGGATTTGACTTGTATATATCACATTCTCCATCCTTCCAAGATTCCATCTAGATTCAGAGCTATCCTCCTCTCCTAATTTTGGTGCAAAAAAAAAAAAGTTTAATTTTTTTTTCTAAAAGGGGCCTCTGTACTCTATATAAAACGCTGATGAACCTTATGAATACTACGTCTACATACATCTTTGCCGTATTTTTGGTCCTCTTTTTTACAACTGGCATGACTGTAATTCCTAATTAACCCAATGTGATAAAAAAAAAGTTAATTGTTCACAAAAACTAGTCTACATTCATTTCACCAATAAAAGCGTTTTGTTTTCGATACACACGAAGTTACACGTGACATCCTCCTATATAAACAAACCTAACCGCATGCAACCACAAAAATCATCAGAATCTCCAAAGCCCAAAAGATAAACATTAGAATCACCTCAAAAAAAAGAAAGAAAAAGATCACCATGGGAGGACTCGACGAAGCTTTTATCCAAGCTCCTGAACACAGACCCAAAACACATCTCAAAAACTCCGATGACTACATTCTCTCCAACGAGATCCCGACCATCGACCTCTCTTCTCTCCAAGACCCACACTGCGACAAGACAGCGCTCGCGACAGAGATTGCAGAAGCATGCAAGAGATGGGGCTTTTTCCAGGTGATCAACCATGGCTTGTCGTTGGAATTAATGCGTCAGGTTGAGAAGACGGTGGCTGAGTTTTTCAGTCTAACGTTGGAGGAGAAGATAAGAGTGAAAAGAGACGAAGTGAACCCTATGGGTTATCACGACGGAGAACATACCAAAAACGTTAGAGACTGGAAAGAGATTTTCGATTTCTTTTTGCTGGACTCCACGACGGTTCCGGCGACGACGGAGCCGGAAGACACCGAACTCAGGAAGCTCACTAACCAATGGCCTCAAAACCCTTCCCGACTTCAGGTAATCATCTAAAAAACGCTTTAAAACAAGGATTTAATTAAGGCCCAGTGGGCCTAATTAGGATCCATTTAATATGTTTGGTAGAGAGGTGTGCCAAAAATATGCAAGAGAGGTTGAGAAGTTAGCTTTCAAGCTTTTGGAACTTATCTGCATTAGCTTGGGTCTACCCGGTGATCGGTTAACGAGGTACTTCGAAGACCAAACAAGCTTTTTGCGGTTTAACCATTACCCTCCTTGCCCGAACCCGGAGCTAGCATTAGGCGTTGGACGCCATGCAGACGCAGGAGTTATAACCGTCTTGGCCCAAGATAGTGTTGGTGGGTTACAAGTGAGCCGTAGATCGGATGGACAATGGATCTCCGTGAAACCAAACCCTGATGCTTTCATCATTAACATTGGCAACTGCATGCAGGTAAAAAAGACATGAACTTTGAACATTTAGAGGGCTTAAACAATTTAACAAGAAATTTAATAAAAACCTTATTTTAAACGATTTAGGGGTCTATGTGTATATATATATTAACTAGAATATTTTAGGGGGCTCTAATGTAACTTGGTCATATAATAATTGTTGTGTGGACCTGGTAGGTGTGGACAAATGACAAGTATTGGAGTGCAGAACATAGAGTGGTAGTGAATTCAAGCAAAGAGAGATACTCAATGCCATTCTTCCTGTTCCCATCCCAAGAAACCAGCATTGAGCCATTGAAGGAGCTTATAAGCGAAGACAACCCGCCTTGTTACAAAAAGTACAATTGGGGCAAGTTCTATGTTGCGAGAAACAGAAGTGATTACAAGAAGCTCCAATCTGAGAACATCCAGATTGATCACTTCAAGGCCGCTTAAGTACACATCTTACTATGTTTATTATATAGCACAACAACATTTCCTAATAATGTATCAATGAACATGACTCATGTGTTTACTTCTATATCAATATGTAGTTGAAATAAATTGTGCTTTTTCTTCTTATACTTTGTGTTTGTGATCTCTTTGAGTTGTTTCACTATGCTTTATATTTGATGTTTACGTAGAATTACTTATTTAATATTAATAATTAAAGAAGCACTTAACCCACAAATTTACAGAACATGGATCACAAAGAGAGATTTTCAAAACCATTGTTCTTCCTTCCATCACAAGAAGGCAACGTTAAACCACAAAGGGAAGTTATGTTTTAAAACAACGTAGAGTGATTTAAGAATCTCCATCCGAATCTATACATAATGTAGCCTGGATTTATAAATGGCATCACTAGATTTATAACATGATAAACCTAAATTTATAGGTGTACTATAATCAGACTTAATTTATGAACATTGTAATTGAGTTTATATTTGTTATAGCTACTTTTGTTTTGTCTGTATCATGATATAGCTAGGTACAGTATAGTATCTTTTAGTACAAATGTATTAGAATAAAAAAGGGATATTCTTGAAGAATGCGTACTGGCTAGACCTTTTAGTTATGATCTTATTACAATTTACAGTACGTATAATCAAAAGTCAAGACCTAGCTTCATCGTCATATTCATCATTAAAAATCAAGAAAACAAAAATATAGTCAACACAAATGCTAATTTTTTCTTCGATAATACATGTTGATATCGTTGCATAATTATAAATAAAGATTATTTTTCTGTTTTCATAACTATTATTCCTCTCTCAACGTGTTTGTATCATCTGCCTATTAGTTAACCGTTCTTTCTGTTTTTAAATGAGATTTTTTTCCAGAATAAAATTTAATTGCAAATGGGAATATCAAAATATTGTTTCATACAAGCAATAATATAATCTGTGATTATTAGTTAAAGGGAAAATAATATATTTGTGCAACAAAAAAAAGAAACGAATATTTAAATCAAAAGAAAAAAAAAGAAACAAATTATAATTTTTCTTAATTCAAGAAAGAAACAAATATTATGTTTAGAAGAAAACATAGCAAGAAGATGGACGAAAAAGGGAAGTAGGTGGGGGCACGGGAGTGAACAACTGATTCGACTCACCGAGTCAAAGGAGAAACACAGAGACTCAACTCGGTCGAGCTACTCACAAGTTGCTTTTTTTTTTATATAGCATTTTTTTATTTTACAATTCTTTTTTTCTTTTGGTATTGGTTGGGTCACTCAGGCCAAGTGTAAAAGAAAAAGAGAGAGAGAGAGAGAGAGTTGTAACACCCCTTTGACTATAATCAAAGCTCATTCACAGATCTGAAAGGGCTTCTCTCAGACTCTGTTGCGTATTCTCCGGCGTCGTTTCGTGATCTGACTTCTCCTTTTTTACTTGGTCACTGTTTATTCAACATGCCACGCCCTTTCTTCCACAAGTTGATATTCTCTTCCACTATCCAAGAAAAACGTCTGGTAACTTCCTCCTCTCCTTCTTTTTATGCCAATTATCTAAGTTGGAACCTGGTCTCCAGTTTACAAGACTATGCATCTCTCTTCTTCATATTTTTGAACAGAATTGTCTATTCATTCATTCTCAGTAGAAACCAGTTCAAGCTTGTATTTTGAGTTTCATTTCTTTAAGTTTGTGTTATATCATTCGTGTAATGGGAACTTGTAGTTTTTTTTTGAATCATAAGTCTGCAAGTCATTATCTTATGGTCATTGTTTTGTTTTGAGAAATCTACATCAGGTGTCTAGGATTTTGACTAAACTGAGAGTGTAGTTTGGGAAGTGAGTTGACTTCTGTTGATGATAAGATTGTACGGTTCTGTCAAAAAAAAGAAGAAGTTGAGATCTGTTTTGACTGTCTTCCTCATTCTGACTCATGAAGGTCTAAGATTCCTTATTGATTATTGTTACTGGGAAGTTACTGACTTTCTTTTATATAAGGTCTCTCTCTCTCTATGTCTATGTTATAAGCCTCTTTGCTCAAATGTTTTTTGTGTAGAAAACTTAAAAAGTACTTTTACAGTTTATTATCTACTTTATATTCACAATAGATGACACAGTGTTGTTATTAGTTATCACTTGTGCAGATTCTCCAATCAAAGTTTGTGCATTATTATGAACAAACCCAAATACCATTTGATTCACCTAAAGTTAACAAGCATAGTGATATCATAGGAGTCACATAAGTAACCTATACAAAGATATATAAAATGTGCATTGTTGCAGTTACTAATACTGTTATCCTTGTTAATGCTTTGTAGATCTTGATATATTCTTTTTTTTTTTTGTTTCATTCCTGGTATGCTTTGTGCAGAGAGTTCCAGATAAGTTTGTGAATAAATTCAAGGACGAGTTATCGGTTGCTGTTGCACTCACAGTACCTGATGGTCATGTTTGGCGTGTAGGACTTAGGAAAGCTGACAACAACAAGATTTGGTTTCAAGATGGTTGGCAAGAGTTTGTTGACCGTTACTCTATCCGCATTGGTTACCTTTTGATCTTTAGATACGAAGGCAACTCTGCCTTTAGCGTCTACATTTACAACTTATCACACTCCGAGATCAACTACCATTCCACTGGTCTCATGGACTCTGCACACAACCACTTCAAACGCCCCTATCTGTTTGAAGACCTTGAAGATGAAGATGCTGAGACTACTGCACCAACCAGTAAAGGGCATACTAGTTCAGCCATCCAGAGCTTCTTCACTGGACCTGTTAAAGCTGAAGAGGCAACACCAACTCCAAAAGTTCCTAAAAAGAGAGGGAGGAAGAAGAAGAAGAACGCGGATCTTGGTAAACATTTTCCCTCTTGTTTAGATTCTTCAGACTCTTGTTAGTACTAATCCTTTTGATATGGTCTATCCAGAGGAAGTAAACTCATCTGCTCAGAGAGATGATGACCCAGAGAGCCGTTCAAAGTTCTACGAGAGTGCTTCTGCGAGAAAGAGGACCGTGACAGCAGAAGAGAGAGAGAGGGCCATCAATGCAGCCAAAACGTTTGAGCCAACAAACCCTTTCTTCAGAGTTGTTCTACGACCGTCTTATCTATACAAAGGTTGCATCATGGTAATAATAAGAAACATCTCAGAACTCATTATTACAGCATATATGTACAATGGTCTCTGAATAAGCCTCTTCTCTTTTATGTATGTTTCAACAGTATTTGCCTTCTGGTTTTGCTGAGAAGTACTTAAGTGGGATCTCAGGATTCATCAAGGTCCAGCTCGGGGAGAAACAATGGCCTGTGAGATGCCTCTACAAAGCAGGGAGAGCCAAGTTCAGTCAAGGATGGTATGAGTTCACTGTGGAGAACAACCTAGGAGAAGGTGACGTCTGCGTGTTTGAGCTGCTAAGAGCCAGAGATTTCGTTCTGAAAAGTGACGGCTTTTCGAGTCAACGAGTATGTCTGAGACAGACATCACTTACTCTAGGTACTATGGGTGTGACTGATTGATCAGCAGTGTGGTGCCTTGTAATGTCGTGTAGGGTGTCTTGATTTAAAACAGCTAAACTCTCTTTCTTTCTATCTGTTATTCCGTTAATCTCTCTTTTTTTGTCGGTGTGGTTAAGTTAAAACCTCCTTGGAGTGAAATTCAAATGGTTTGAGTAGAAGTTAGGGTCAAGAAGTTTGTTTAGTTTGTAAATACCTAATCTCCATCAACTTTGGTGTCGATCCTTGTTCCCCAAGCAAAGACGATATGGTGAAGATGGGTTTGTTGTTTGTGTTGATTCTTTGAATTTTCACGCTCTTTTGGTAAAATGCAAAGCAGGAGCCAGTGCGGCCATGAGTAGGACCAAACAGTGTAACTTTTTACTAGTTTGCTTTTGGTTTATCGGTCATATAGGTCTTGTTCAAGAAGGGCTCGAGTTGTTTAAGAGGATGAGGACAAGATTTGATGCATAGTACGTAGCTCTTCTTGGTAAAGCAGGGTGGTTCCAAGAAGCTTATGGCCTTATATTAGCTATGCCAATAAAACATGATGTTATCATCATGTTAAGGGAAAACGTGTAGAAGTAGAGAAGCTGAGGAATGAGATGAAAGAAAGAAGAATCAACACAAAGACCTGGTTACAGTTTTGTTTAAAATGATCTTGTTACATGTCAGAATCAAAAAGTGCAACTTAAGTTTTTGGTTTCATCAACTTTGATTGAATTGATTTCATCAACATCTACACTGAAGAGTCTGGCTCGGATTGGCTGTGGTAGTAACCATTTGTTTAACTTTCTGAAAGAGAAGGAGAGTGAAGAGTTAAAGCCAGTCAAAGAGAAACTGAGAAGTTATTTGTCGTGATGTTACAGCATTTTATCTGACAAGACAAGTTTACTTCAGTTTCTCTAGTTCCCAAGACTCGGACAAGATTAGTAGATTACACTATTCAAAAAGCAAACTCTTATGAACTAACTTTTTTTGGTTTTATTATTTCTTAACGGTTGATATGAGGGGGTCGTAAGCAAAGGCATATGATATGGGCTGGCTGTTGACAAAACAAACATATGGGCTGGGGCTTGTTTCTCAAGACCAAAATGTTAAAATCTAAAATTATATTCCGACCTGCCGGAATCGAACCAGCGACCTAAAGATTATCTGCAACAACTACAGTCTTCCGCTCTACCAACTGAGCTAAGGTCGGGCACGTCTAATTGTTTATTAGTCAAAAGTATAATCAATAATATAATCGATTAAAATATTTGAAGTTAAAGGATTAAAAGTCTCAGATCATTTCCAAAGTGGGGATTTAATTGGGATAGTCCGATCATTTTGTTTTGATATTTACATATGCAGAGGATTGGTCGTATGGCCGATCATTTTGTTTTGATATTTACATATGCAGAGGATTGGTCGTATGGACATTCATTATTGTCTACTTTCTTTTTTCCTAACAGAATATATAAACCATCGCAGGATTAAAAAATATATTTATTAAAACTTTTAAGAAAGTGAATAATCTCGACAGCTTCAGCGGATTATTCAGTGCCGAATATGCTATCTACCCATAATGCGAGACCTTTTTCAATACTCCTTAATTTAGCATTTTTTAAACAGATATACTAGACGTCCTAGTTGGAGCTAGGAACCTAGATGCTGAGTGCGTGCATGAGTGTAAACTCATTTTACTCGTGATCGTGTTTTACAATCTATTGTATTTTATATGATCAACGGACCATATAGATTCCTAAGGTCACAAAGAATTGTTAATTACGAAGAAAGAAAATGGAGTTTATGATTAACCTAATAAGACACCACATGACGGTTTTAAAAATTAAAATAGTTAAGATTATGGGCTTAATCATTCTCTTTAAAGTAAAGTTAAACGGACAAGAACCTAGTGGGTCTTTGGCGTAACTATGTTAGGGAGGAATAATTAAACCTCACGGAGTTTGTTTGTTTGTATATTGTGACCTTAATTTCACTAGATTGTTTTCCGCGCATATAATTATTTTTACATTTTATTGTTGATTTTTTTGTGAATATTAATATTTAAGAATATAATTGTACTTTTAAACTATTAAGATTATAGTATAAAAAGAAGAGTATCTCTGATTTATGTCGTTTGAATGTTCTATCTAGTTTTTATTTCTACATATGTTTTTATTATAAAATAGTTTTATTGGTTTGTCAAAATAGGAAAATTAAATTTTATTTAAAGACATTATCTAAGTAAAAGCTACCGTACAGACAAATCTATAATATACAATATGAGAAATCATATTATCGGTTTTGAATAAGTCTCAATGATTATAAAATTCTATAGATTTTAAACATAATCGATAATGCTTGAAATGAGTTGTTACGTGGAGCTATATATTGCGTACTTATTTTGTAAAGTGATAAAGTACTTTTAATTTGTTTGTGAGAATTACCAGTCTATTGTAGAAACTACATAAATAAAAGTAGTTGAAGTTGTTTTTTTTTAAGTTTATTTATGAGCTTATTCTAAGTTGCAGAGTAGATGTGTCGCTTGTACTCATATGCTTCAGTTAACTCTTATCTTATCGTGTCTCATGAAATCCTGATGATTTTGATTGTGTTGTTGATGATGAGTTGAGTATTAGCTTACTTGTAAATAAGAAAGTGTAAATCAAAAAACTATTTCAATTTTTTTAATTTTATTTACGTTGATTTTTTTGGGATAATGCTCTTCTTACATTTGGTTACGTATGCTCTTTAGCTTCGGAAAATTGTTGTTTGATCGTCCCAAGGTATAAATTTTACCATTGTCAATCTACAATATAGTTTTGTTTATAAGATGAAACAAATGTTTGTCATTTGATCATTTTTTTTTGCAATCAGAAGGTATTAATTTTATCATTATTTTCTCACACTACGATGTTTGGCACCTAAAGCAATCAGAGATGTTAATTTGACATAATCACTTTAATTTTTTATTAATTTAAATAATATATTATTTTAAGATTTTATTGGTTAGTTTTTATCTATGTGGCATATAACAAAGAAAGTAAATCGAACTCTAGTGTATATAAGATTTGTCCGCACTATCTATTAGTTTTATTGTTGTTATTATTATTATTATTATTATTATTTATTTTAGTAATATTATTTTGATACTTTCATTATTATTATTTTCTTCTTTCATGTATTTTTTAATTTCTTAATTTGAATAGTATTTTTTATAAAAATTAATAATAGTTTATCATTAAAATATAATATTTTATCATTTTCAATTGATTAAAATTTTCTATTTAATTATTTCATTTTATAAAATTTATGTGTAAATTTACGTGTCTTTTTTTTAATTTAGATATTTTTTTTATGCTAATCTTTATCATTTTATTTCTTTGTTCTCTACTTAGTTGTTTTTTTATATTCTAATCAAATGTCTGATCTATTTTTTACTTATAATGAATTTTTAGAATTATAAGATCATGTTTTATTCTAAACTTAATGTATATATATATATATATATATATATATATATATATATATGTAAGATCATGTTTTATTCTTATGTTTTAGGTTACACCTAGAAACTGATACCTTACGCCTCTATTGTACCTCCCCAATTTTTTTAGTTGACATACTTCTCTAAATGCCATGAAAAGAAACCTATGCTACAAGTGCATCTAATGCATGAAAACATTCAGATTTTAAATAGAACTAACCAAGCATAAAAATATCTTTGTATCATGGGAACTCTAATATAGATAGTAAAAGACAAAACTTGTTCATAGACTCATAACTAAAGCAATAATGATTTTTTATATAATATGATTCTTACTGGTTCATAGTTAACATGGCTCAAGCTATTTATATTAACTGTTAATATAAAGAGCTCGAACCTTTTGGGACGAAACCGACTTCAAGTCATCATATTATGTTCGAAGAATCTGAAAACAATTAAAAGAAGGAACCACAAAACCATGATTTGTAAACTATATAGCCCAAAGGTGGCAACTTTGCAGAATTGACCTAGAATTGAATTAAAAACCCAGAAGATTATCTCTGAATTCTAAAAGAATCTATACCTTTACATTCAAGAAATTGCGTTTGGTAGGGGACGAAGATAGTGGGATGGAAGTGTTGGAAAAGGAGGCTCATATCACAACAGCAAGAACTTCAACAACTCCAAATGTTCTAAAACTACCAACGAACAAAATCGAGCTTGAGAATTTCCGGTGGATTTAAAAGATCCCATGGCCAAAGCTTTTTTCTTCTTTTGTGGAGGTTGTAGATTTTGTTTGGGTGAAGAGAATTTTATAGGAGAAACAAAGAAGGTGAGACAAATCATGAAGAAACGAATAAAAAACATATTTGAATGTTTTAAGAGTGGATTGATAACGGCGTATTGCAGAATATTGAAAAGACTAAACGGTAAAAAATGAAGGAAAAGAGTCGATGAACATGAAATCTGGGAGATATGGACTTGAAATGGGTCAATTCAAAGCCCAAAGGAATGTCCTGGTTGTAAGCTGTAACGAATGAAAGGATGAAATGATGTATCAATTTAGAATCTTCTGATTGGGTGATTTTTTAATTGACGTGGACATGTTTAGGATGAATGATATCCCACATCGACACGAGTTAGATTTATTAGTAGATGAGCCGAAGATAATCATGTTAATTTGGGAAGGAATGAAATTTGGGCCGGGCAATGGTGTTAATTTGGGAAGGAATGAAACATGGGCTAACAAATGTGTATAAGCCCATGGAGGAAAAATGATATGACATGGCAATTTAAAATATTTTTATTGGTTAATTTTCTTAGATGATGTGGCAGTTCTCTCCTTTAAGCATATTAAACTTTTAGTATTACTAGAGATTTTATCCGGGCTACGCCCGGGTTCATACAATAGCATTGTATTTAATATCTATATTACAATGTATTACTTCTATGTTATAACAATATAAATAGTAAATTGAATTAGGAATGACTAAAACTCATAATTTATTGTTTTTATCATCTAAAATATGTACGGTATGGTGTACGAATGTGAAATAAATAAAGAATTTATAAACCTTAGTTATCATCCAAAATATTTTTTCCTTACATATTAGGTCTTATGAGAATATATTATTGATCTAAACATAACATATTTATTTGTCAAATGTATTATTTTTATCATGTTTATGTTTTGATTTATATGCTATTTAATAATTTATAATATATTTTATTATCACTATAATCTATTTTTACAATTAGAATAAATAAATATAATCTAAATACTCATTGCTTTAAAAAAAAATTTTTAATGTTATATATGTTAAATACAATGAAAAGTTCTGTGAAATATTATTATGTTCTATATTATTTTTTAGTCATAAACAGAAAAATATCTTATAATCTAGCTATAGTTAAAAAATATTATTCTGGATTAAAACTCAATATAAAAAGTTAATCAAAATATACTCAATAGATATTTAAAATTATTGCTTTTATTATTAAACATTATTTGGTTTTACAGTTACTATTTTTTTAAAATACCAAACAGGTTATTAAACTGTTATCAAAGATAATTTTTTTTTTGTATACAAATTAGAGGGATTTCGAATATATTTATCAGACAACCATTATGATCCAAAAAAAATCATTTTATATTATTTTTTTTTCCTTTCCAGTAAATACATTCTACAATCTTGTACCAATATCACGAATTGAATAATTTTTTATAATAGGATATAGCCTTATATTTGCATTTCCATTTTTTTTAGTGATTTAGATGATTAGTTTTTCTTTTCTTTTTTACTTCGAGTTAGCTTTAATATTTGTTTTGTTAAACTTCATACACTATTTTGATTTTTAAACTTTGTCTATTTTCTGCTAACCAAAATTTAAAAACGTTTGTTCGCATGTTATTGCTTAATGTAGTATTAGTTTGTCTCCTTTAATGGTTTCTTCAATGTCCTTATTTTTCTTTGTTTCTTCGTCGGATAAAGTTTTTTTAACCAGCCCGAGATTAGAAAATAAACAATGCAATATAGACATCTAACGCAAAACATCAAATTTAGATTCTGAGATGATCTTACTAATTACTACTTAGCAATCTATCTAACACTACATGTAAAGAGATATGACAGGTCAATAAATGAAGAAAATATGTTTATGCCATATCTGGCACATAATTGTATAATAAGATAGTTACCTTGATAACTTGCAAACTTTGTTAGCTGCTAGATAGTGCGTGGAAACATACCTAATATATGAGCTTTCTTAGTGTCTCATCTTTATCCAAAGAGTTATAAATAGTTAGGAAATAATTCGACAACTTGAGATAAGTTCTATTGTACATAGAACCATCAGAGTTGAGAACAGCCTATGACAAACACATAACCGGACTTGCATGATAAATGAAAAACTGAATTAGAAAAAAATTAGAATTTATACTTTCTGTTGACACAATGGACAAATGAATATCGTTGCCACACCTTTAAAACTTGGAATAAGTCATCATATCATTTTATGTTGCTGTCTTCAAGTGCGTATATGAAACATAATCTTTTTTGTGGGTACCATTCAATTGTATTTAAACCGGGATTGTGTATTTTGATTTTTAACAATTTTTTTTGCTGACAAAAAACATCTTTTGCATTTTTACTACTGGGTTAATTGTTTGTTTGAGTTTACATTTAATTTTATAAAATCTTAAGTAATTATATCTTGACCAATTTTGCATGATATTTCTTTTAATGTTTTGTGGTTGTTTTAAAATTTTTAATATGAATTTCTAATTTTTTCTTTAACAAATATTTTATATAATTATAAATAGTTTTATAATTTTATAGTCCATATAAATGTGTATTAATTAAGATTGTAAAACTTTGAATTTTGCATATGAATTTCCATTTTTTTGTTTTTTTTTTCTTTTTTTTGTTGAATTCGCATACTTTTATTTTGGTGTGGTGCACAACTGTTTTTTGTATTATATTTTCCGATGATGTTTATTGTAGTGATGGACATAAATACGTTAAAAAATTCACAGGTAATGTATTTCTAATTCAGTTTTTGTTTTTCTTAATCGTGTTTCTGACATCATTTATACTTGTAATGGTTACTAATCATTAGAATTATTTGGCTCTTGTAATGTATGTGGTCCAACGGAGAACCCATTTAGAAGTGGGATGCATAATCGTGGTTTGAATGATCAGTAAGAATAACTGATTTTGAAGGTGGAGTTGGTTGACAGTAGTTTCAGTTTTATGTTGTATTTTGAACTAAATTTTTTTTAATTCGAAATAATTTTGACTGCAATTGAAGAGCTGTAGGGTTTGGTTTTTTTTCATCATAAACCAATTATCTTAATACGAAGAAAGTTATTGTGAATTAATTTTTTTGGTAAAAGTTACTGTGATATTAATTTAAGTGTCCTGTATTTACAAACACAAATCGAAAAGTTGTTGGGAGAAAAACAAAAGGGAAAAGTTTTTTTTTTCCAACACCAAAAGGAAATCCTATGAAAGAATTTGTATAAAAGCAAAGTGGTGGAAGGAAAAAAAAGAAAGAGAAATCTTCAGAAAAAAACAAACAGCTTAGATAGATACTGATAATGGTGCTATCAAGCAACCGGTGCTATCAAGCAACCAAGGATTATTGTTGGATTGTGGCTGGTTTAGTTACGTCTTGTGCGCTTAGCTTTCTCTTGCACGCCCCTCTCCTAGATAGATGCACCTGAGCTGAAACCCTGAGCTGCAGCCTGCAGGTTCCATCTATGGAAGAATTGAATTACTCCAAGAGCATGTGTTGTTTCATCGATTGCGTCAGGTTGTTTTCTGCTACCACAAATGGTGGCAGAAACTGCAGGAGAAACAACATTTGTTACAGTTATGGTCCTCTTAACTGTAAAGTTGTACTGGAGACTTCCACCAGACATTGTGGAGTTGGCATCTCATGGTTAGCACCCATGTCTCCACTGGCCTGCCATATCAAACATGATTAAGTCAGTTTAGATTGTTTGGGAGGTGAAATATAAGATGAGTATGAGTAACCTCAAAGAATTGTCAATCATCTCCGACCCCTGCCTCCCTGTTAGCTCAGGACCAGTATCACCAAGGAGCACAAAAGTTGCCTTCTCGCCATTGTCTTAGACAGTCATCTCAGCACGGTACCTGTTACAAAGAGAAAGCACACGTGAACAACAATGCTAAGCGAAAAGCAGTAAGATGCGGATTTTGTAATGTACATTTATCAATGGTTCCAACATGGCATTTCTTAAGAACCTCCTCAAGACTACACCTTCAGCTACGTTATCACTCACACTGTAAGGAGCAACAACATCATCTCCTTGACTTCTGCAAGCTACTGCTGCGTCTAGCAGAAGAAGCAAAGGCAACAAAGTGTAGCTGAAACACACATTAAAAAAAGATAAAAAAAACTTTATCAACATCGAAAACCAAAGGTGGAGACTTTTTGAGGATACTTTACTCGAAGAAAGATTGTAGAAAGACGAGTACGGCGGAGGAGGCTGAGCAACTTCGGGATCACGGCCGGATCCTTCTGAGGGGTTTGCGATAGGCTTAGAAGCTTCAAGGTGAGAACTTTGAGCTGTGCGAAGAGGGGCACCTTCTCGTCCTCCCTCGTCGTCGTCTCCGTTGGTTTCACGGCGGACTACGACGGAGTTCTCCATTCGATTGGATCAGTTATACAAAACCGATGTTGTTACAGCTACAATGGCATGTTTTCATCGCCTGCGAAAAGTATATTGTTTCGTTATTTTCCTTCTCCGGTTCACTTAAAGCCGACTATTTATCCGTTACTTAATACACCTCAAACAGTAGTCAAAGAAAGAGATTTGTTAAATATTACATGTTTGGAGAGATCTTTCAAGAGTAGTTTGCTTGGATCAAAAGTGATGGAATGATTTATATAGAAAGGTAAACGAAGGGAGTTGAAACGAAAGCATGAAGGAAGTAGTAAAGAACATGATTGATTGATGGAGAGTGGGTTGTGATAACGGCCGAATTGTTATTATTGGAAACGATGATGAAGAAGAAGAGTCGATGAAGAAGAAGAGTCGGCACGATAATGAATTTTATCCGAAATTTAGTAGTGCTGAGATATGGGCTTCGTATTAGTAGTAGATATTATTAATAGCCCATACGCTTGGCCCGGTCGGAAAAATCAGGCCCACTCGAAAGCAATCCAGTTGCTGAGTTGGACAAAGAAAGAGCTCCTATTGGACAAATAAAAATGCTGACGTGGCTTTATGAGGGGGAAGGATATTGCCCTTTTAGTATAGTATAGATTAGATTTTTGTATGAACAATTCCCTCAGATAGTTTTTTTAAAAAAAAAATCACCAAAATAATTCTCAAAAAAAAGTGATACAATATTCTTTTTTTTTGTTTTTGAAAAATTATGATTTATTTTTATTTTTTTAATTTAAAGCTTACCTCTAAAACTATATTCCATAACTCTAAATCCTAAGTATAAATTAATTAACTTTAGGAATATAAATGTATTTATTTGTTTGAGAGTTACTTTGTGACAAAAAAAATATGATCATCCAAAAGTATTTCTTTTTTTTTGGTAAAAAACACAAACCAATTTTTATCCTAAATTTAAAACAAACTCATATGAAGAGAATCTTGATATAGAAAAATTATAAATATCAGAAAATTCACTGATATTAGACCATTTGCCAATATATGTTACTATTTTTAGTTTAAAATAGAAAATTCTATAATATAGATGTGATTGGATTTAATATATATCTCTAAAATAGTAATTTATAAATATAAAGTAAAAAATAAAAAAAATCTATAATAATAGATGTGATTTGATCAATCTATTTTTCTAAAATAACATTTTTTTTAAATAGTGAAATATTATTTTTATTCTATAAATATAAGAAAAATATAAATTACTATTTATTTTTAAGAAATAGAAGTGGAATAAAGTAGTTTTGCTTCTAAATACTATTATAGAGGAAAATATAGAAATATGTTGGAGATATTCTTACATGTTAATCAATTTATATAGTTAATTTTCGACGAACCTGTATCTATATCAGCTACAAGTTAAAATTGAGGTATACTTGTTAACCGATTATCAATATTATACATTTTAAAACTTAAAATTGATAACATTGGTAGAACAAGATTTATTAGCTTTTCATGCTATTTGAAAAATTATTAGAATAGAAGGGTGTGTACGTATGTCAATGTGCTACGTGCATATAAATAGCTTATGCGTGTAAATAGATTGTATCAAACTTAAATCCGACGACAGAGAGACTTTTACATACTCATCAAGACAGCAATAAAATATTACGTCTAATTCTCCAGTGTCCCTCTTTTCAACAAATTTGAACTAAAATCACCTACCATACGCATTTAAATCTTCAACTCCAATTTAAAATATCTACAAAATCAGTTTAAATAGAAAGAAATACGAGTCATGTAATGTCCATCTATGTGGTACTTAATTTTGGTTTTGGTTTCTGATGTGTCCAAGGATTTAATTGGGGTTTTCCAAACGCTACAAGTATTGGTTGTACTTTTAGGCTTCGCCTTTGAATAACTATTAAGTGTGTGGGTCATTCATTAGCTTGGCTGAATGTAGTGGAATGTGGAATGTTGAGAATCTAGTTGTTAGATAGAACGAACAAGAGTTGGATTCACTGGCCTACCTACGAATTAAAAGAATACTGGTAAAGTGAGGAAGTGTAATTTTCCTACTACATACTAAAGATCAGTTTAGGTTTGGCTGGTTTTTCCGTTTGTTCTTCCACTAAAACCTTTGAAAACTTAACAGTTTATGCAAGACCTGGAGTGAAAATTTGGCCCGCGAAGAAGTAACAAAAGAGCAGAAAAAGGGAAAGTGAAAGCAGCAGAGGCAGGAAGAAGAGGAGCAGTAGAGGGAAACTAACGCTTTATCAACTAGCACCTCTGGATTAGCAGGGCCAAAGACCCTTGCATCTTTTCTGGCCTAGCTTTCTTGAAATTCTAGCTGGGAGTGAAATAACATGATAGGGATAGCTATATTTTTTAAGTGATAACTCCAGGAAAAGTAATAGTAGTCACCTACCATAGATAATAGATTGTGTAACACTCGTCCATGAATAAATTGTATGGAATAGTCATAATGTAAGTACAACATTACTTATTCTTTTTTGCTAAATTTGGTACAACATTACATTGTTGTTATGTTCTACTTTTTAGTATAGAAAAAAGTGAATATTGCTTGTTAGTAAATTCATGAAGACACCAAAAAAAAAATTCCATCTCATTCAGAAAAGAGAACTAACAAAGCAACTTAACGTACGCGTTACAAATCCAAAAATTCCAAATTTATCTTTTAGAATATCATTTATTATTTTATCTTTTAGAATCTCAGTTTTAAAATTACCAACACTGCATTTTGAACGGCTTCCATATAAAAAATAAACTAAATGATTTAGTACACTGAAATAATTTTCTTTTTCTAAACATAGCCGAATCATTTCTCCTTTTTATTTATTTTAAACGTAAATCAAATATGTGCAGTTACAATTTACAAAGAACATCTAATAAAATAGATGGTACTTTCCGAACCATTTAGGTACTTTCATAACGTGGCCGTCTTTTATTGGTCGTATGATCTGCTTCTTTTTACTGACCATAAAACTTGTCTTGACCACAAAGCCAATAATCACATGTTCCAACGGAACATTCCCTTTTTCCTTACTCGCAACCCACGCGCTAGCACGGCGCGTAATCTCTCCTCCTCCTCAAAGCATCTCAGCCAATCACCGGAGACGCCGCCTCCTTCACGCGCCACACCTTCACCGATTTATCCAAGCTTCCACTATACACTATCCACCTTCCATCACCCTTTTCCTCCGTCTCTTCCACCGCCGTCAAACACTTAACAGGTCCCACGTGGTCCATCAACACCGAGAGACACGAGTGTCTCCCATCACCGTTCCTACTCCACACACAAATATTCTTATCCGCTCCTCCGCTCAACACCAGACTCCCTGCCGCGGCGAGGCAGAGCACCGCCATACGGTGGCCGCGGAGAGTCCCGCCGTGAGAAAGATACTTTTGTCCTTCCCAAAAATTAACGGAGCCGTCAGAAGAACCGCAGTAAACAACAGACGCCGTTAAATTAACAGCTAACGCCGTCACAGCGTTCTCTTGCTTCATCAACACGTTAACTAAAAAATGCTTAGTCCCGTTTCCTTGTAGCTCACGTTTCCACACTTTCAAAGCTCCGTCCGCGGCTCCGGTGAATAGCAAACCGTCGAAACCGGCGGCTACGGTGTTGATCGCGTCGTCGTGAGCCTGAATCGACTCTAGACATTTAGAGTCGGAGAGTCTCCAGACTTTGAGAGTCTTGTCCCACGAACCGGAGTAGAGTAAACCGAGTTCTTCGTTCAAGCTTAGACACGAAACGGCGTCGTGGTGACGTATCTTCAGAACGTTTCTCCGGCGACGTACCTCGACGTAGTTCTTTGGGTTCACCGACTTGGTCAAAAACTCTTTCAGAGTCGGTAAGCTTCCGATTCGGGTATATCCTTTCTTGGACCCTCTCCAAACCCTGATTTTACCGTCTTGATGACCGGTGAAAATCCGGTTATCTCCGGTTATCACTATCGTTTTAACCAAACCACTGGCTGATTTAAAACCGGCGAAGTCTTTGAGATCTTTCCAGACCCGAATGTTCTTTGAGTCGGATCCTGTGAATAGAAGATTCCCGGAAGCAGCCAACGAGTAGACATGACCTTCTTGTCTCACGATCGTACCAATTAATCCGTTTCCTGAAACATCATCTATGTTTTGGGTCTGGTAGATCCATGGAGACTTGTGGTACGGAGAGTAAGTCTGGTTCCACGGTGACGGAGACATAGTTGGCGTCGTTGTTGTGTCGGTGTAGTACGGTGAGTAAGTCTGGTTCCATGGAGATAAAACTTGGTTTGGAGAGGAGTCACCGCTCGTGGTCGAAGCGTTGCTTTGACGTTGTTGGTAACTATTTACATCCTTGTTGTTGTTGTTATTACTAGGATGGCCACCATGGTTGTGTTCTTCTTCGACGGCGTCGGGATCGGAGTTTAAGAAGGCGGCGAAAGTGAGTCTCCGGTGATGACTTCCACTGGTTTCATTAGCTATTACCATATTTAAGAGAGAAGATTTGGTGAGATTTATTGAATTAAAAAGTGAAGAGGAAGATGGGTTGGATTATATATAGAGAAAGTTGGTGAACGGACGACGTGGGTAACTGACACGTGGCTTTTAAGACTGGATACGTGACCGTCACATACATATGATACCGGGAACGCCAGTTTTCACATTAGCCGTATTAAGAAATGAATATAACAGTAATTAATTACCATTTTTATATGAATTCTTTTTTGGTTAAAAATAATATTTTTTTTAAGGCTTTAAGAAAAGTATTTTTTTTTGTTGATTGAATATTAATGGGCGGTTTCAAAAAAATTTGCACACATTAAACTATTTCCAATGTTTTTTATATTTTCTTTTAGAGTCAAGAGTTTTTAAAACAGAAATGAATTTTGCTCTATTGTATTAAGAATCAAGTAAAAGATAGTGATTCTATGTTATATAGGAAGATATTAGAAAACACCACTTATGTAGAATAATAAATAGAAAATTTTTATTACAGAAATATTGGAGCAAAATTTGCTTCTATTTTTTAGATTTTTTTATTTTAAAAAATATAGAGTTGAATTGGAAATACTGTAAATATAGATATATACATTAATGTTTTTATATAGAAAATTATATAGTTTAGAAAAAATAAATATGAATTAGAATAGATTTTCTTCTACAATATTACTCCCTATGTTTTATTAAAATGATTTTTTAGGAAAAAAATTGTTACAAAAAGATAAAGTTTTATATTGCCTATGGAGAGATTGTAAACTTCAAAAAAAAATTGAGTTTTTCGATTATTATTATTTAAAAGTTAGTAGAAATTGATAATTACAAAAATGTTGCATTTACGGTAGCAATTTAATGTGCTTTTTAAATAAGAGAATTTTCATGTTTACCACATTATTGGTACCACTTTTTCTTTTTATTTTTATTAAAGATATATTTTCATAAATATTATTCTTTAATAGTTAATTTTTTGAAAAAATTAATTAGAATAATAAATTTTACATTCCTAAACTCTATCACATCCTATACCCTACCCCTCAACTTTAAACTATAAGGCTTAAATTAATTAACTCAAAGGTTATAAGTGTGGTTTTTACTCTTAAAAAATAAAAGTAAAAGTGATTAAGATAAACATGAAAAGCGGTATTAGGAAAGTGGTATTTTTGACAATTTTTCTTTTAAATATATGTGAAACATTAGAAAATGTATCCTTAAGAAACAGAGGTATTTTAGTATTTAGAACCCAAAATATCATATGAATTCATCGAAGATGCTCTTACAGTACGGTTATGTATAAAACTGGTCGAGTGGCACAGTTAAATAGTACATTCTTGTTTAGTTTAAATAATTTCATAGTTAGTTATGGGTTTGATGAATATTAATAACATATTAACGTTTCACATTTTCTCAACTAATAAGGTATCAGATCAGAGACCTCGATCTTTTGAAGCTTAGTTAAATCGATTTCTGTTTAACTTTTAAAATTCATAGATGGTGAAGTCAAAACGCAAATTGACGTGTACGAAAATCTTGTTATCATTTTTAATAATTGGAGGTTTCAGATCGTAACAATACTCATAGTCGCGATGGATATTATTAACATTTACAATATATGCCAAGCATAAGGATATCGCATTAATAGAACTCGAGCTCTGATATCCCCACCTAATATGAATCTTGAATCTTCAAACTACTAGACAACCATTTATTATTATGAAATAAAATTTGTATCAAAAGAAAAACGTCTTAAGCTCATCCGAAGCTCACCATTAACAACAACAACCAAAAAAAAGCGTATGAAGTTAACGTAATGCATGTTATATGTTGGTTGAGCAATGTGAAAATGATATGTAACATGAGATGCGTCCGTACAAAGATTACAGGTTTTTTCCAAGAACTTGGTTGGATAATTCATAGTAATAGAAAGAAGATAACGCGTGTGTGGCTGTGTTAACGGCTGATCGATCTTCACAGGTTGCGTAAAATACAACGGTAACACTATATTCTCCTAGAGGTATTGATTTTCATATTTTATTTATATGTTTTGATTATAATATGGACATGTGAGAAAAAAAGTTTTCTTCCAGATGTTTGACTTTTCTGATATTCCATGGAACGGTGGAAGTTTGATTCTCATTTTTATTTTTAAGAATTGTCTACTCATGACTCGTGAGAATTAAGCAAGTTGCAAACGGCAAAAAAAAAAACCCAACAAAAAACAAGTTGCAAATGAGTTCTTTGTTTCTGATGTGTTTTTCTTTTAAATCTATTGAACCGAACCGGGCCTAACTGAAATCAACGACTCTATGTCTTTTTAATTATTAATACTAGGTCTATTCATCTTGATTGACTTTCATCACCTTGAAGAAGAAGACATCTTCTATGTAAAGTAGATTTTTGGATACCTTTCTTTTGGGAATATGGGAATCTTCTATAGCATAAAAGTTCGTATAATTATTCAATTTAGAGAGTCGACATCTAGTTATATAAAAACCAAACATATGTGGCTTATCTCTTTTCATAATTTACTAGATTTTCAACTCGCGCTACGCGCGAATTTATTTGAATAATTAGTTTTATTTTATTTTATTTTTATAATAATAAAAGATAAATTATTTATATAGATTTTTCTATGGATTTGTCTTCAAAGAATGATTTAATATTAATTTATTTAAGTTGCATATAGTTATAAATTTAAAATAACTATTATTTAAATATTTTTTGTTTGTATATGTAAATGAATAACTGTATTTATAAACATATTTATATTTTTTATTATTCATAATTTAAAAATATATATATAAAATATTTGATGCATATTAACTATTTCTACATTTTTATGCATATTTTATTTTAGATTTTTATTTTTCTATTTGAGTGATATAAAACATTGTCTCATTTGCACAATATCTAACCTTGTTTTATATTTACCAAATTTTTACATGAGAGTATAATTATTATATACTTATTGGGTACATATATGTATTTGAAATACTCTTATTTATTTTTCAAATGCATATCTGATAGTAAAATATTTAAGTTTGAATCCTAATAAACATTTTCATAACTTTAAATTGTGTTAAAGATTTTTTTAGATATAAGAAAAAGAGAAATAAATCTATAGAATTTTAACTAAAATTAAGTAATAACTTTTGATAAATTAATTATATATAAAAGTTTTAATATTAGATATATATCTACTTGATCTAGTTACATTATAAATTAATGTTAGGACTATGTTGTTTTATTAGTTCACATATATATTTTTGCTAATTGTTAGAAATGTGTCAAATTTCATCGTTTTTAGTTTATTGATTAATATTCTTAGATAATATAGTTTCCAATTGACTAATGTATAATGAATATTCTCTATATTTTTGTTTTATGTTTTCACCGAGACTATACTATAATGTCATTATTATTTATAAATAGTACTAAATTTAAAGAATTTATTATGGATTTTTAGGATATTTTATGTTTTCATATATTTTGTTAAGGTGAAATTAGGATGCTGGTCTAGTATATTATTAATGTTATATGTAAATTCTATGTGATCAGTTTAAATACTATATAACCTAAATTTTGAAATCATGTATTTTTAGATTCATACTTTCTTTATTTGAAAGTTTTGTGTTCTTTAAGATTTTTTCGCTAGTTAATTTTATGTTAATTTTTCAACTATTTAATTTATATATCAATCTATTTTTTTGTTATTATTTGTTTTGTTTACTAAAACTAATATTGATTTCCTTATCATTTTAAAATAATTATTTTTAAAATCTTCAATTTTTTTAAATAATAATAAAATAATGATTTATAGTTTTTGGTGCTTTTAACTAATATGTGAACACTCTTAATAATTTATAGCATCAAATTATATATAGTACATGAAATTTATGAATATTTCATAATGATTTTAAGTTTACCATATTTGATATTGATTTATATTTTATTTTGAAATAGACGATTTTAGTAATGTTGACATTTTTAGAAATAGAAATATAGTTATTTTAGATATTATGTGAATACCCTCAATGGCTTATAAACTCAACTTTTATACAGTATATAACTCTCTTAATAATTTATAGCATCAAACTATATATAGTAAATATAATTTGTGAATATTTCATATAACCTATGCTTTAAAACCACATGTTTAAAATTTATATAGTTAAAATTGTTGGAAATAATTATCATTGTTGTTAGTTATTTTTATGATTATTTTTTAAAATCTATAGTATATTAAGTTAAATTACATATAATTTTTTATCGTAAGTTTACCATATTTTATATTGATTTATATTTTATTTGAAATGAACGATCTGGTAATATTTACATTTTAAAAATAGTAAATTAAAAAAGTAATTTGTCATAATATGATTGGTTATTTTAAATTCTATGTGGCCACTTTCAATGGCTTATAGCCTCAACTTTTATATAGTATAAAACACTCTTATGATTAATAGCATCAAATTATGTATAGTAAATGTAATTTGTGAATAGTTTCATTAGTATATAACCTAAACTTACATGTTTTAAATTTATATAATTAAAATTGTTGAAAATTATTGCATTTTAAGAATAATTATCATTGTTGTTAGTTATTTTATGATTATTTTCGAAAATCTATAAGTTAAATTATATATAATGTTTTTATTTTTGTAAGTTTACCATATTTGATATAGATTTATATTATATTTGAAATAAACGATTTTGGTAATGTTTACATTTCCAAAAATAGAAAATTAAAAAAAAATTGTCATACTATAATTGGTTGTTTTAAATTCTTTGTGTTATTTTCAAGGGTTTATAGCCTCAATTTTTATATAGTATAGAACACTATTAATGATTTATAGCATCAAATTATATACAATAAATGTAATTGTGAATATTTTCAATAGCATATAACATAAATTTTAAAAACCACATGCTTTAAATTTATATAGCTAAAATTGTTGGAAATTATTGCATTTTCAAAATAATTATCATTGTTATTTATTATTTTATGATTATTTTCGAAATATATAATATAGTAAGTTAAATTATATGTAATATTTTTATTTTTGTAATCTTACCATATTTGATATTGATTTATGTTTTATTTTGAAATAAACGATTTTGGTAATATTAACTTTTTTAGAAATAGTAAATTAAAAAAATAAGTTGTCATATTTGATTGGTCGTTTAACATCCTACGTAGACGCTCTCAATGGCTTATAGCCTCAACTTTTATATAGTATAAATATCATCTCGACATGATAAACTTTTTTTAAAATATATGGGCTTTACTTAGTAATATATAATGTAAAATATCATCAATTTTATAATGTTAAATTATGATAGTAAATATAATATTTCTGATTTAAAAAATAATAATTTTAGTATATCTTGAACCGGAAGTGATAATCCCACAGCGGCAAAAATAAATGGAAACCGTGACATTCCAAATAATATTCACGTGATAAAAGAAAAACTAATCTGATCCTTATTGTCAACCCCTAAATAAATTTGAAAACGATTCTTGACAGCTAACAATTTTGACATTTTTAGGGTTTCGTAAAAATATATAATATCCTCGCGTACCTTTTCTTTCATTGGACCCCGGTCCGAAAATACCCGACCCGAACCCGAACCGAAAGTTTATAAGTACCTTTTGGGTCTAAAATTTTCTTTTACCCGAATAGACCCGGACCCGAAGAGAACGACCCGAATAGACCCGGACCCGAAAAAGAACCGATCCAAATAGACCCGACCGCAGAACCGATTTGTACCCGACTTAAAAACATGTATATTAAACTATAATTTTTGTGTTATGTTTTATATATATATATATTATATTTTATTTAGTTGAAATTTCTTTTGTTAACAATATTTATTATTATTTTGTAACATTTTTAAGTAATATGAAGCTTTAAACTATAAAATTGAGAGTTTAAAATGATTTATGTTGATTATTAATAGTTTAATTTAAGCTATTTTATAAATATTTAGATATATATGACAAATATTAATTAAATTTGAGTGAGTCTCGGTAATGCCATGTATTTTTCAGATTCTAAATACCCAAACCCGATCCGGATCCGATATGGACCCGAATCTTTATAGTTTTTTTTTCTTTTTAAAAAAAAAAAAAATTAAAAAATTAAAGGAGAACCAATTTCCCGCGGGACCGCCACAATGTCTGTAAAAGCGTGCCCGTCAAACAGTTTTAAAAACCTCCCTTAAACAAACTATTCCTTATTTCGGTTATTCCGAGCATCGGTTTTTGGCAAACACGCGCGGTTCCACCACTAAGAATCTCCTTCACATCCTGCGATAATTATGCCCTAAGACGTTTGTCAGTACGGGACCCATCGAATCCCCAAGCCTTTCACATTCACGAGACAATGGTCCACAAATGATCTGTATTTGCATCTGGAGGACGTTATTGTTACGATATCAATACGACACGAAGTGATTAAGTCCAATGATGAAGGTTGAAAGATATGACCAGAATTATTTTAAGACTACTAAATGTAACATGTTACCATGGTTAGGTATTTTTATAACCAACAAGCTTTGATGTTTGATCCATGATGCATATTACCATGCATAGATGGGTATTTTTAATCATGAAATTCGATGACTGGTCTAAAACTTACTTAAATAGAAAACCATTTGTTAATAATCTGTTTTTGAGCTAATTGAATTTAGAGTTTTTTTTTCTTCTAAATACATTTATTCATTAGCGCTAGCCTTCCTTAAAAAGACATCTTTTACAAAAAAGACATCTTTAGAATTTAGAGTTGATCTCTGAAGACTCAATTTCTAGTGAACGAGATGCACATTTTGTTTTTGTTCTTATTAAGGAAGTTACATACAAAACTGAAAGTTTTGATCTCTTCTCGGAAGTGCGTTGGATATAACACATATTTGGTTGATCTGGACTTATCAAAGTAATAGAAAACAAGAAAAAAATGGGATAATATTCAGGGGATTGTTTTTAACAATCTATTACATTTTAAACTAGTTTAGCCATAAAACATTGTAATTAACTTTTCTTACACAAAAAATATTTTAGAAAAACATAGGGAGAATTTGATAACTAACCAAGATTTCAATAAGCATAAAGATATAGCACCTATAATTGAGAAATGAAGCCAATAACTAAAATCACTATTTTTTATTTTTATTTTACCTTTTCCATTACAAGCAGAAAGTTGATGTATCATTTGTTATCATCATGCTTTCTTTATATAGTATAGATACATAACATGATATTATAAGATATATGTTATCACATATTAATAGTTTTTAAATACAATTAAATTAGATTGAGTAATGAATAAAAATTATGTGTCAAAAATACTTATAGTCAATCAATATTTTATAAACAATAAATACATGATAAGTTTTGAAAATCTATTTTTATAAAGAATAGTATAGAACTAGTAAAATAGTACAGAAAAATAAAACCATTAAAAGAAAGTACATGATTTCCGAGAAAATGATAAGCATGTAGAATATAATCACATTATATTCTATGTAGTACGGTGGAAAGAAATTCAAAATTATTTATATTTTTCTAAAAAGTGTAATCAAACACTTTAAATCATATTATATGTAAAAAAAGATGATACTTTTTCTTCTTGACTTTAAAATTCGATTTATGGTATAGTTTGAAGAATATTAAGCAAAAAAAATTGTAAGGGAAGAATAAACAAAAATATAAAATATTAGTAGAAGTAAAATATAGTATATAATGTAGAAATGATGGAGTTGATTTTTTTTTAAGTTAGTCAGTTTATTATAATTTTTGTTGGATATACAATATAATTTCCCTTAGAACATACAAAACATGATTACATGAACTTTTATTTTCTAACAGTATTTTTTTGATTGAATGTTAATTTTTTTTGAATGAATTTTAAATTATATTCACCAAAAAACCATTGTTACATCTAACAGTTATTACATGTTCTTACTGCTATTTTTTCTTATACTTGGCTGGTCTAGGTGCTCTTTAGACTCTAATACTCCTTTATTCTGCCTCTAATTAAACTGCGAAGCTAGATCGAGCTCGTATGAATCAGAGTGCAATTGTCACTTTCAGTAACTACCTTTTTAATCAGACATGTTTACATTTTTTTCTTCATCAGGAGTAGTTTACACTTTGCACGTCGTTCATTTGACACGACATGCATGTATATTTATCTGATAAGTTTGAATTATATACGCTCAATCACTGTCTAATAAAAAACATTTCCAAAAATATCAAATCGTTGTCTTAGATATGTATGGTACGTACGCATGCCGTCACAAGTATGGCAAACGTACAAGCCCCATATATACCAATTCCAGAAATGCTAAGGATACTATAATATCCCCCACCGTATATAATCCTAACACATCATTATCATAGAAACGTCGTTATATATCTCTGGAAATTCAGCACAGCACAGCCATACCAGTGGACAAAGAAACAATTTTTGTTTTGGTTAACCAGTAAGTAAGGGCACTAGTCGTGGCCTAAGTAGTTCTGAAATTATATAAGGGAGATTTTTCTTCTTCTTTTTGGATGGCTTAACTGATCCTAGTCGATGTGAGGTCCGAATAGAAACTGAGCTTTCTACATATATTTATATAAGCAGATTTAATGAAACAAAGTACGTACTTAATTATGTGGTTTAATGAATGTAAATGTAGATACATATAAAAAAGTTCTTATATGATTTACACGTTAGAGGTATGATATATATACAGCTCTCTCTATATCATATTGGTTTTGAATTAAAAATACGGCGTGGGCACATGCGTCAATGATTTGATATTACATATTAGATTTGGTAGATTGAAATAAGCTTGTTAGACAGTTTTGTTTTTACTTCATTAGATAATTAATCAGTTTGGTGTAATATGTAAAAAAAAAATCTTGTTGTTTGAAGAAACATCTTTTTAAAAATGACACACCAAGTGAACTTTCACTATTAATATTCTGTTTTTGGTGTTAACGATCTTGATTCTTGTTACAGTACTAGAAAACGTATGATTTTGTTGAGTTCGTGGCAGTTTCTTAACTTAGATCTTTATTTTGTTAATGTACTTAGAGACTTGACTTCTTTAGCCATCAATTATCTTAGTTGCCTGCGTATGCTTCTAGTTTTCTACAATATAGATGAAATGTAATTAATACTAACAGCGATGCGTACTATAATGTTCAATGTATCCTTACGATATACTTTATATACTGACATGGTAGGTTTTGAAACGTAGAAAACGTCTACGCTGACTTTTGCAGTGGTGTATCTGTTGATCTCATTTTTACGATCAAAAATATATTCCACATTCCCAAGTATGGCTTTTTGGCCTTTTGGTTAATATTTTCAGGAAATAGCAAGTATTATTTTTTTTTTAAATAACCTGGTTATCCTGACCCCACCGAGATAGGTCCAGACTAGTGGTGAATGTCCATAACAGTTTATATTATCGGTAAGATTATATCTTGGTCATCAGACATTGGGAGAGTTCAGATGTTAAATTTTATCCCTAATAACCAACGAAATTGGAATCTGATTTCGTATTGAGACCAAAGCTTTTTCAAGACTAATAGACCGTCCTCGCTTGGTTGATACCAAGTATTACACCTAACTGTTCCAGATATATTTAAAAGTTACTGCGAATATATTATTCAAGACTCATCCATGGTTAATTAAGAAAAACGAGTTTTTTTTTTTTTCCGCTGATTAGCTTTTGTAAAGGTAATTTCTTTGGTCCAAATTCTCTGCATGGTTTTTCTTTTATAGAAAAAAATGATTTTTAAATAATGATTTACAGCAGCAGCAGTAGTTTATAATTTTGTTTGTTTTTTTTGTTATAATTTTGTTATAATCAATTAATTTAACTATGATAAATGCATTTTGAAATTAAAACTGTGATTACGAATTTACGATTTAGAATATACACATGATCCATATTAAATAGTTAATTGAATTTTGGGTTATCACAAAACGGTGCCCAAAAGTTAGGGTTGGGATTACACATAAGCATATGCATGTTTTACTAAAATGCAAATCCCCATAATTAAGATCTGACCTACGTAACATTACTTTATCTAAACAAATCTCAAAAGGTTGAGTCAGAAAACAAAAGACACTATAGTTTTAGCTAAAACTGTACACGTATTTTGTGACTAAAAAAACTGTACACGTATGACGATCTGAGTTATGCATCAAACTTACAAGTGACATCATGTCCATGCATATATGAAAACTAGTATCATCAGTGTATTTGTTAGGTGAGATTTATGTAAGCGTCTCGAGAAAGATAAATGATATAATTGTCTACAATCATTAAATTATTTGTATTATATACCGTTGCTATTGCTTTACTCATTTAAATATCATTAATTATAAAATGTGATCTATGTTTGCTTCTTAACATTGTAATAAGATCATGCAACACATTTGGCCTTGTTTGACGGAGAGAAAACACAACCAGATCTTTTCTATAAAAGCTAACGAAATCAAGATTTTTTGGGACACATCACACATGGAAGACTATCGCAAGGACATGTGTGATCTTGATTCTTGAAAGCGAAAATACTTCACTAAAAAATAATTGTTTGTTGAGATTTTGGTTCGAATTGTAAATTAGATTTATTAATGGACATATATGTAACGAATATACTAAGAGATGGTTCATAAAGAAAAGTAATAAGAGTTTTCATGTAGAGGATAAGATTTTATTACATAATGTATCATTTGAATATGGACTATTTGGTCGACCACTCCTTGAAGTATGGGTGTCATTCAATTATTTTAATTATTTGCGTTTACAATAATCTTCTTCTTTAGTTTCCATAGTATTTATTCTATTCATGCATGATTATTATTTTGAATTATAATGTCTAAATATATTATAATCTTTGTAGAAAAACGTGTTAAATGTATAATAATATTGGTTGATGTTGATGTAAATTATTGCCATTACTTGATAGAGTGGATAATGGATAATTTTATTTTCATCCATCATGATTTTCATGCGTACAACTATACTAGAGAAGAGAGATAAAGGAACAAAGTCTACCCAACCAAAGAGGCAGCCAACAAACATCATAAAGTCTTTGCATGTCATTTTAAATGAGTAATTCATCCATATTTGAATTATTATCTTTTCATTGTCAATGATTTGATATATGATATGGTTTGTTTTTAGACAATAATTGTCTAATCAATCATTTCATACTGAATAAAAATGTTTTCTATTGTATTGTTGCTGATAATCACAGATGATTACACGTTTCTGGTGTTGGCTATCTATCTTTATTTTCATTTGATTGAACAATGTTTTTTTGTGTTTTATAATTTCATTTGATTTAACGGTGGGTTTTCTTTTTTTTTTTAATAATTCTTTTATATAGTGTGATGAATTTAAACAAACGTAGCTACTTTAATCGACGAACATTCAAAGAAATAAGAGTATTTAACTTAACAAAAGTATAAAATAATAATTAAATTTCAAGTTTAGAAATTAAAACCGATGTAGTTACTTGCATAGATCCAACTCACATAGATAATATAAATTGTTACTAGAAGTTAAAATGTAATTTAAGAAAAATATTACATTTATTGGGCCTTTTTCATGATCTTAACTCATAATATTGATAAATTTATAGGCCCAAAGAAATTGGTCTTCAAGCTCGCCCAAATAAGAACTTTGCTCATTACTGAAGCTGAGAGATTCTTCTGTGACTTCGGTCTTAGCACATCTCCGACTCAACTCTATATCTACTATATTAAAATAGAATCCTAAAAATTTATCTAAAGTTGTCATTTAACTTTTGTACTCAGTCTACTTTATTAGAATATTACATAATTTATGGTATCATTTAACTAAAAATAGATATTTATAATTATCTCTATTAGTCAACTATCCATCAACATTTATAATCTTTCAAATCTTACTTAAATATAACAACTTCAGCAGAATATGATTATAAAAATATGCTATATTTTAAAAAAATTAATCAAAATATACTTTCAATTTTTTAAAAATGAAAAAACAAAATTTTTTTAGTTATATATAATTTTTAATATACAAAAAATATATCCGTCCTTTTAAGGGCGGATCAAAATCTAATTTGTTTCTATAATAACATTTAGAGACAAAATCAATCTGACCCTATTTTATTTCTTCCTCTAAAATAGAGATTAGTATTTTTATTTTACAAAAAATACATGGAAGTAAAACTCATCTCGATTATAGAGTTCCTCCAGAGATAAAAATGGAAAAATACATTTAAGATGGTCTTAGAGAAAGTCTCAGTCCGATTCTGTAATCAGTGTTTCGCTTAGTTTCTATGTGTGTTTGATTCTATGGAGTTTGTTGTTGAAGAAGGAAAGCGAGTGCATGAAGAATGCTCCACTTTGATTCTCGTAAGCTGTTTCCTTTCCTTTGGATATTTCCGCCTTGAAATCGTAAAAAAAACTGTAGCTTTTTTGAGAAAGTTCGTTGTAGTTGATGATGACAAGTAGCAGCAGCTCTAATGAAAGTTAGAAACTTTAGGGAACCTTTGTTTAGATTACACATTAACCTTTTTTCTCATGAGATAAAGTTTAGAGATTTCTCAATGGGTTTTGGTTTTCCCCACCAGCCTGCTTTTGTCAATTGGGAACGTAGGGCAGCTAGCTGTTGATCTTCTAGTGTCATCTACTGTTGCAGAGAGAGTTGGTTATCTCGATGATCCTAACCTGCTTCCTTGTGTTGGAAACGACGCTTATGATCCTCTTCCTGGTGGTGATATCGCTCTTCCTCTCGAGGGTTTGTTTGTTTTCTCAAACCATTTGCTTCATTAAAGATTTTTCATTCAGATGTAATGAGGGGGAGTTGTTTTGTCTTCTAACATGGATGATCCTACTAGTTTATATGATCCATAAGTCTTCTTGTGAATTATTGATCATGCTATTGAATGGAGTTCACTATATAAAAGACATTGTTTTTTGTTGTGCAGTTTAAGATCTATGCCACTTTACATTGTTGAATCAGCCCTTTTATCCTTTCCTTTGTGTGTTTCCAGTTTATGAGTCATCTTCAACTGCTACTACTCTTGCTCAGCAACGGTCTCCAGTTGCAAATGTATTACCTTTCTTTTACATTTTCTGTTTATCTTTCATAGCTTCTTGTGTTGGGTCTATGGAAAAGCCAGTTAGCTTGAGGTTTTCACAGCTAGTGAAACATTCTAAACTTACAATGTTGATTTCAAAACAGGGAATGATGATTAAATTTGCGGAGAATATAGCTGAGTTTGTTGCTTTGAGTGGAAAGAAACATGTTATCGTGCTTTCGAGTTTAGACTTCCAAAGGCTGCAGAATAACTTGGATATGTCTCGGTTAAGTTGTGTTAAGTTGTGTTATCCTCCTTGGCAATTACTTTAGAGGATCACAGGTGTATTATCTGTCTAACGCCGAATCTAATGGAAGAGATGATCACTGTGAAAGGCTCGGATTTGGAAGATTGGGTGAGTATGATTCAGAAGGAAGATGTTGGAAGTATCTTAGCTCTGTCTTTGAGGAGAACTGTAAAGAGGAGCTGACTTTCCCCTCAGAAGATGAGCTCGAAGACATAGACTATTACCCCAGCTTGCCATTTGCAGCTCTTTTCTCAGCTTTTAAGGTAAATCAATTCCTTATAGTCAACAATTTATGGACCTGCCGATTCAATTTAAAAGACTTATAGATGGTCTGCTTGGGGTTTATGTTGTTTGGTTAGGGAAGAGGCTTGAAGGTGACATGCCTGCTATGTTACTGTTCTGAAGGAGACAACATTCCTGATGCATTCCTTCTAGCAGAGGCTGCATCTAAGCTTACTGGTTTAACTCCTGACAAGTTCCATGGTAAAACATTTAACATCTCAGGCAATCAACGTGCGATGAAACTCACTATGAATTTTCTTCTCTGCAGGAAAAGAAGGTGGTAAATGGCAGATACCGTATTCATGGAAGAGCATGTATGGAGCTCCTCCGGATATGTCCATGTTTTAAGACTGTTCGTCGACCTCAAATAGTCAGACAGAGAAGTTTATGAACACTTGAGAAAGTTTTAATCCAATAGAGACATTTTTTTCTGGGGGTTTCATCATCAAATCTAGTACTATATGACAGACTTAACAAGTGCAATTTCATTTTAAGAGAGTATATGTTTTAGTAATGAGAATTGCTTTAATAGAAGATAATCATTTTGTTCATCTTTAGAGCTAGTTTGACCCAAAAGGTGAAAAGTACAGTTCTTGGCGTTTTAATACCTTCTCAAAACGCCACAACAGGTTATTTTGTAACAAACTTAAGGAAGTAAAAATTCATTACTAGTATGCCATGTCCCTTGAAAGTCTATCAAGAATCATAGAATGGACTGATCAAATCACTTTCTGATCATTAACTTTAGTGATGAAAAAGAAGAAACTAATGATCAGTAGATAGATTTGCTGTTTTGTATAGAGCCTTAAAAGTGGAAGTCCCTTGGCCAGCGCTAGCCATAGCCCATAGGGGATGATAACAAGTTTCTAAAACCATGACGATCAATAAGAAACCAGACCATCACTTAAAACAGCCGTGTGTTGTGGGTGCAACCAAATAATTTTCATGGACAATAATGTAAGAAGTATCTCTGGGACTAAAACGAAAGTAGTTGAGCAATAAATTCTGGAGTCATTGTGTTTGATTGTAAAAATAGGCCAAGCCAAGTACTTCTGAGCGGTTTTTACTGCACATTTATTGCCATCAGAAATAATAATTTAATTAACATATATTTTAAGCAAGTAAATTTTTCTTTTCTTTTAGTAGTTCACAAGCAAGTAGATCCTGAAAGAAGTAATGAGGGTAATGTGGACTTAACTTATGTTCATGTAACTTGGTTATTAGATACCTTTTTATTTTGTTATGGCTACTTCAAAGACTATGTATATATATAAAGTCAGTCTTAGAACCATATCATATTAGTCAACCTGGAAATTCCATTTCTGATGTAAGTTACATTCACTTGTAAATTAACATCCACCCACCAAATAAGCATGTCTTTGGTCAAAGGCATATGAATAATAATCTTACAGAATTACTCTCAATATCAGTAAATCAAGGTTTTATTCAAAAATATCACACAACAGGAAAAATATCCAAAATATCATTTATTAATGAATAGAAGTTAAATATATTTATATGTTTAGAGTTTAGGATTTAATATTACTATTTGAGAGTTGAGACTATGATTAAAGTTTAGGATATAGGGTAATTTAGTGTTTTATTGATCAATAAATACTATTTTCAGAGATTTTTATTTTGAGTATTATTTCTATGAATAAAAACGTCATTTATTTTATGAGATTTGTTCTATACTTAAGATAATACAAATCAATGGGTATAACTGTCTAGAAGAGAATGAAGTAAATTGTAAATAACAAAGTTTTCACTTGGTTAGATGACAAATGGAGAAATTGAAACAAGATTTTTCTAAAAGCTAGGATGTAAAAAAACAGAAGTCATGAAAGTCCACTTAATAAGTTCCAAGACCATTAGTATCAGAGTGGGTCACCACATCAAATCCACGTTAAAATCAAACAACACTTTAGCCACTATCTTCTTCTTTTTTTCTTTTATTCCCCTCAAAACTCCATATGGCTAGATTTTGCTAAATCTTTCTTCCTAGCTAAATGATTATACTACAGTTAGTTTTATTATAGAGATTAGTATCTTATCTAACACAGAAAACTACATTTTTCGTAAATAATTAGAGCTTGAATATGTAAAGAGCCTCTGCACAATTAGTAAGATCACATACTCCCAACATGGCAGAGCTTGAATATGTAAAGAGTTTTGCTAATTTCTAAGTTTCGGAGGTATAATGTAATTGTTAAAACTTAAAAGGCACGTTTCAACCTTCCAATCTTGTTTTCTCTTCCTGTACACTCTTATTCCTCTCCCGACGTTGCCATCTCCGGGAAATCTATTGTATGTTTAGTAATAGATTATATCACCGTGAAGGGGGGAGACTTTATATACTATTGTACATAGAATTAGAGGAGCTGAATAAGTTCCCGCAGTACTTTTGTTAAGCTTAGGGGAAGAGAATAAAGCCAAAGGCATTTGAAGAAGAACGTTACTGTCATGGTTTGGGGGTCACAAATTCTATTCAAAATGTAAGCCACAAGAGCAGAGTCACTTTTCATATCTGTTAATATTCAGATAAGTTTTCAGAAATCTGAAGCTCTGCTAGAAACTCTTGCATAGCGTTTCAACTAAAAGCAAATACAAATCATAATATCAGAAGACTCCGTTTTAAGGCTGGCGAACTAGAAGATCAATATCAGCACCAACTTCCACAATCTTAGCTTCCTTAGATGCCTTTGCTGATTTCGCAATGCTCTCCACCTCGAAATCTATGGCTATCTTCTTCACGAGCCCTTCAAGCATCTGTCATTCATTACAGAAACACATACACCAGTTAAAAATTTTATGTAACCAACAAGCGTATTCTTAATAAAAGGAAGAGCTCTAGTGGTTTGAGAACTAACCAGTGAGCCAATTGCTACCAAACTCCGGAACTTGGAATCAACATCTGCACCTTCCTCTTCTGCAATCTGTTTACAGTTTCATGTTTTTTAGCACAAATTTTACTGTTTGGTACATTGGTTCTCTAAGATTTTAGTAAAACACATGAGATTCAACCCACTGATGAGATGCACCATAGTGAATATGAGCAAAAACCTACCTGCAATGCTGCTGAAAGGACTTGAGCTTGGCCTTCTTCATCTTTCTTTTCTATTAATAGCACTGCATAACTGCGGAAAAAACATAGATCAAGGTGTTGATGTCATGTGTCAACATTGAATATTATAGAGTATAGAGCAGAAGTCATATAAGATAATATCTTACTTGAGAAGCAACGTCGAATACGCCAACTGCAGATTCTTATTTGGGGATGAATAACAGTTTGAGAAGGCGTCAAGAATCTGCATCGAGCAAAATCACATATTAAATGATGAGTACCCCAAAAACCACATCTTCAAATTATATCATAATAAACATACACAGCTTCTAATTATGATATAAAACCATGGAATACTTACTTGACTATGATGCCTCTGTAGCCAATAATGAAATGAAGGATTCTTGAATAGATTAACGAGAACACGAACAGTTGTTAGAAGATTTGCAGGAAGAGCCGGATCTTCTGTGACTTTCTTTATAACATCCAGAAGCAGATCTGATTGAATTTGAATTACAGAGAAATACAAGTTAATAAACAAAATTAGCAGATACTTTTAATTCATGTTGAGAAACCATAACTTCACGTGAGATGATTACCATTGTTGTTTTCCACATGCTTAATCAGTACACTTCCTCCATGAGGATGCAAAACGAGCATCCTGACTAAATCAGTAGCTGCATATTCAAAAACCATAAGACATAAGAGCTAGATACCAACAATTGAACAAAGATAGAGTGGCTGGCAAAAGGTAAAATGCTTTATGGCCTGTAAGAAACATCAAGAAAAACACATGGAATACTATTCATATAAACCAAAACGTATCTCATTTAGATTATTGTATTAGCATATTAGAGAATCAACTGACTTCTGGCTATACGGCTACCATGGAAAGCTAAATATGTAGTAATCTCTTTGACTGATTGACAAGAAAAGATTTACCGGGAAACATCATTGCCGATGGCCATGCTTGTATCACTTTCAAAAGCAAAGCAATATCCATGTCAGCAAAATTGGTAGCATGGTAGTGTGATGTGTCTTTTAGTATCTTAACGATTGCACCCACTCTGGATACTTCGGCTTCTGTCAGGGACTTGTCAGTATTTACCTTCAAAAGATGGAAAAAAAACTCAAAACACACAAATTACCAACACGAGTATGAGTAAACTAATCACTGAATCATTCTTGGTCCAGCTATGGTCGTGTTCCAGAGTTAGAGGGCTTACTGGGTCAGATCCTAGAGTATTGTTAAACTCTGTCATCTTTTTCAGGATCCCGTCATATTGAGCAACATCAAACACTAGCACTCCTCTCTGGAGTAAACAATGGAAGAAACAAATGATTAGTAGCTAGAAACACCAAACAGGAATAAAGAAAGAAGAAAACTAGCATACTTTAGGAATGTGCTTGTATAAAGGTTTTGCTGGTGTTGCTGCAACAGAAATGGGTCAAAATGCATGAGTCGAAAGGAAGAGTCCTTATAAAAACTGAAATCCTTTATTTGAAAAATAACTCAGTCTCAGACAATGTATTCATACCAGCTGTATGAGATGATTGCCCAGGCACATAAGCATTTGCTGTTGCACAAAGAAGGCACCGCATAAAATTACAATAAAACCTGAAAACAAAATCAACCAAACCAATTTTTTTTTTGAGAAGTTAGAAATTTACCTCCCGTGAAAGGATCACGAAAAGATGGATTGAAACTGAAATCTTTCTGGCCAGAGTTCTGTAGTATAAAATCAACGATTTGCTGCCGATATGCGACGGGAAGATTCTCTCTTAAGAGCCACTTGTCAGCTGCATCATATGGATTGTCTGCCAAACAAGAAACCATTGTGTTTAAATAAATTGAAGCACTTGTTTGTAGTTTCCTTTGAAATGAAGACAGGGTCAGCAACAGAATTGAGGTACCTGATCGATTGTAAGGAAGCTTCCGGATAGGCTCCCCATCACCAATGTCAACATCGAAAACTAGAAGAAAAAGACAAAGATGCTAACAATTGTGTTCACTTTGATATCAAATGATTCTGAAGTTCTATAATAAGTTTAAAATCTAACCAAAATCATACTGAGCTCCATCGAGGATAGGACGGTCGCCCGCACCATCAGGGCCATCAACAACCTCACCGATCTGAAAAAAGTATTTAATATTAAAGCAGCATTCAAGTCAAGAGCAAAAAAATAGCATGCAGAGAACAAACGAAAAGGCTCAAGAAAAAAATATATAAAAGGTCACAATGTTGACTCACTTTGTCCCATCTCTGTTCGTTCATATTCCATGCATAAGCAACACCATTGTCTCCCTCCCTTACGACTTTTGTCTGGCCATCACTGGTACCTGATAGAATACATCAAATAGTAGAAGATGTTACAGGACTGACCTAGCCAGACCGTATCAGTTACAGCTTTCTACCGGAAGATTAAGAGTTTGAATACAAAATTTGGATAATAAGTCGCACCGGGTAACGTTAGAGCATCAAGACCCGGCAGCTCGTCAAGTTTCATTCCCCCAACCTTTTTCCTGAGATTAAGAACATAAAAGACACAAAATCATTACACCGACAGGGAAAAATACTTTATGGATACACAACTTTAAAGATCAGATTACCTGCTCAATTTATACTGAGAAAGTTGGGAATCATAGGCATCAATCTCCATTTGATCAGCAATCATGCCATCACGTACTGTCCACACGCGAGCCACACCATCTGAACATGCAGTCACAATGTCTCCGCTCTCCAAGAACTTGGCATCCCAGACACAGCCTGGGTGTTCCAAACTCTGAACGCAGACTCCATCTGTACCAAACAAAAGCAACAAGTATCAATCTATAAGAAACATAACTACCGGTAAGAGGAAAAGACTACAGAAGGAAACCATCATTACCTTTCCATATCTTGGCATGGCGATCTTCACTCCCACTAACAATAAGGCCAGATGCATGTGCGTCAACTGAGTAAACAATGGAGGTGTGCCCAACCATCTCCAAAAGGACTTCGCCACTTAGAGCCCACAACCTGATGGAACTGTTTTGATAAACAAGAGATTCTGGTTAAGAACAGATGGATGAGGTCATCGATGAGCATGATTAACTGGACAAATAGTATGCAATAAGGCAAGAGGTTGTTGGAAGCAAAGAACTTACCCATCATGTGATGCTGAAAGAAATCCTAAATCAGGCATCACGGCTAACCCTCTAACCGTATCTGCAAAACCCAAAAGTACTTACGATCAATGAAAAGAAAATCTCTGACAACAGATTAGTGTTAGTGTCTTGGCACTTCACAAGATAAGATATCTTACTGCATCTTCTCATAATGAAAAAGAAATTTGAGAGAAAAGAAAACTTGAGAGAAACGAAGGCACAAAGAAAATCACCTGCATGCCCTGTAAAAGTTCGTAGACTTGTTTTTCCCTTCCACAGTTTGAGAGTTGTGTCACTTGAACCTGAAATGAGCTCACCAGATGGCAGCTTTAAGACTGCCTGGACAGGCGACTGGTGTGCCTCCCAAGAGTCAACAAGCTGCCCGTTTCTCCATCGTTTGAGAGTTCTTCAGAGCAAGAAAAGAAAGTAATCAAATGAGAATTTACGTTACACTACTGTAACACTACACAAACAGTAGAGAGTAACCCAATATTTGATGAATCTCTAAACCCATGTATCACTAAAGCTAGCAAGCTACATCAAGACAATAAACGCACAGAGTTAACACTCGTAAACACCCTTAGAACTACTGTCAAGAATAATATAATTATCAACAGCAAAAGAAAACCACAGGCTAATATAAACTCACTGGATTTGAAGCAATAAATTTGAAATGACTGAAGGGTATGTAAGTATCATTATCATCCCAAGATAATTAAGCAAACAGAAGGAGGACTTACTGATCAACTGAAGATGAAACAATGTCCTGATCATCAAGAGTAACACCAGTGACTTGCATCTTATGACCCTTCAATGACTGAACAACCTCTCCATTGACCAAGTTCCAAACCAAAACGGAAGTATCCATGCTCCCAGAGACGAGCCTGCCTTCAGGATACTCCTCGTTCGGCGAGATCCACGCAAGCGGTCCAACGAAGCTTGTATGACCCAAGAGAATCTTAGAAGCTGAATACTTTCGCTTATCATCAGAGCCAAGTGACCACACCCTTATGGTCCTGTCTCTTGATGAGGTAGCTATGTTCTCATCAGTGCACACACATATTCCACGGACCTGATAATCACAATTACAGTTTGTTCTATTCATTAGCTTTAGGTCAATTACATACAGCTAATCAACGCTAAGTATCAAATCGGCACATGAAATTGAAGCTAAACCCTAACGCGAAATCACATTCAAGTGGATGATCTTAGAAAGTTCCAAGGAAGGTGGAATCACGGAGCTGAGTTTCGAAATCTCGAATCGATCACGAAAACGAGAAACATACATACAGTAAAGGAGGAAGAGGATTAGTGAGAGAGATCTTACATCGTCGTCGTGGCCACGAAGCTCGCATCTGAGCTTGTATTCTTTGAAATCGATATCCATCGTCATTGAGAAGGAGCAGCAGAGAGAGACTAAACGACTCAGAAGTGACTTGCGGGGGAGGAAGAAGGAGAGGGATCTTAATCTCGTGTAATATCGGTTCGGCTCAAACCGAATTTAACCGAACCGATAATTTTTGGTTTCGGTTTCACATCCGGTTTCTCTATTTTTAGTCTATATTTTATTAACTCTTTTTTGGTCAACATTTTATTTAGTAACAAAATATGGAAGTTATCATATGAACACTTTAACATTTTCTCAGCTTCTTCAATTTTTATTAAATTCCAGACATTTTTTTACATTTTTTGTTGATTTATACATATCTTATATATTATGTTATGACAGGTACTTATGCCTTTGATCATATAACTGCAGGAGAAGTATGTTATTGTGTATGATTATGTTCTAACCATATGAACTCCAATAGTGATTATGGTAACATCAAGAACAGACCAAAGGTAATGGATTATCTGATAGAGTTTACAAATCCCTAACTTCTTTATTGAAATGAAAAGTGATTACAGAGAAGATAACAAACAGCTTTGAAGCTTGAATCAGATTACACTCTCATGGCGAGTGTAATCCTCATCACTGATCTCATGTCGATCAGGTGCAAGGACTCATGGCGTCGCTTACTTACAACATTCAAAGCATAATCCCTCTTCTTTGATCAAGCTCTCTTATTTATACATCGTCTTCTTCCTACTCGTGAGCTGTAACTGCAAAGCTTCTAAGTCCATCAGAGTCTCTTCTCAGCCCTTCTTCATGTAACCACGTAAGCCTCTTAACTTGCCACGTCATACAACTCCACTTGGTCAGGCTTTGACTCTTACTTCTTTGATCTCCATTTGAGACTAGATGTCTATCAGCACATCCCCCATTAGAAATAAGCTTGCCCTCAAGTTTATATCCTGAGAACTGACGTGTGAACTTCATTGACAGGGCATGGAAACCAATCCCTTCTTCAGAGAATTGACAAGACATGATTGAAGCCTCCGCCAACCCAACTCTGACTCCCTCACTTCAGTGTTCTGTCTATGCATCATTCTCTTTATACTTGAACATCCAAGACTTTGGCATTTTAGTTCTCCGCCTTTGCTGCATCACCTTAGACAAGCCACTCCACAATTCGTAAGTACAGTAAGGACATGAGTGGAACGATATAAACCCTCCATAGTCACGACTCTGCACCAAGTCATCATCTCCATTTGAAACATATACATGAGCTCCTTGTACATTAAGTTGCAGTATTTCTGGCCACTCCCATATGTTGCTGGTCCTCTGTTTCTTCTGCCCTTGTTGTACTGTAAGGTGTAACATAATGTCCCCAGAATGCATTAATAAACTGTATTTCTCTTGAAGTAACAAATGATTTAAAACTGCTGAAACTTTGATCTGAAACAGCTCTTCTGTCAACAGCTCTGATTTCTTCTTTTGTTCTCTGTCATAACTCCAAATCAATACAGCCAAAATCAACCAGCAAATAAGTATCCTCTCGTATACTCCCACCCTTGAAAACAAGCTTGCCCTCAAGCTTGAACAGAAGAAAACGATAAGGGATTCCTGCCATTCTGGTCTTGTAACTGCCACTGACATTGTGAAATCAGAGCAAACCCACAACCACACAACACCCCTCTGTTCCAGCAACACACTGAAATGATTGGGATCTCTCCATGACATGATTCCATTGTTAACAACAGAACCTGCAGAAAAATTTTCTGCAACCACGTGGTCCCAAACACACGCCAAAACTGCCACTGGTTGAAATGGCCATTTGTGCTTCAGATGAAAATTGACGTCACCAAAAAGAAACTGTCTTAAGCTTCGTGCTTCATATTTCCAGAAAAGTTTGTACAGCCATGACATGTCTTGCTTTCTCAGAACTTTGACCCTCTTATGCGCCAATTCTATCAAGTGAACAATCTCACTTGCCGACAAACCAGCAGCAACAAGAACTGAATAGCCATTCAATTGAGACATTAGTCACTGCCTAAATGTGAACACTTCGGAAGCATTCTCGTGAATAGACTGCACCACATAAAACACCAAAACTGAGGCGTGCTTAAATCTCCACCTATGCTTAACTTGAAACTTGCAGTCATCAAAAGTTAACCACCTCCAGCCTCGTAAATTGTCTCGCATAGTTGGAGGGCATCTCTTTTCCAACTCCAGCTTGTAAACACCATCACTTACAGCCCATGCTCTCAAAATCTGTGACCATGCCTCCACGTTACGATATTCTCTGTATCTCCACGAAAGCCACCCAAGTTGAGATTGAGGCTGCATAAACTTCCCTCGATCTTGCAGCATATTTATTGTTTTGAACTTGAATTTAAAACCCCTGTCCTTGTAGCTTTTCCTCTTTCGTGATATGCACAACAAATAAGTTGTATCAGAACAAACATCATCTTCTCTTTGAAGTGCTGATCCCTCCAAAACTACATCTGACTCCACATCGCAGAAAACTGTCCCAGACTCCACAGTCTTTATGCAATCAACAAACAACAAATATGGAATTGGTTTGTAGTTTACCAAACTGCTATACATGAGTCTCTGAAAGTTCCTGCTTTTGAACTTATATCTCCAAGCTTTGGGACACTTTACTTTCTTCCTCTTACAAGTCATTCTTCTAGACACATGACGTTGAGAAAACGTTTGATGCATATCATGAGATTGTAAAATTGATGAATGTGTCTCCTGCACCAAACCAGTCTCATGACCAGATTCTTTACTTGAATTCAATCTGTCAGTTAGCCTTCCTATAACCAGAGAAAATTTTGGAACTGACTCCAGAGATGAATCCGACTGCTCCACACAAGAATTGGCTGATATCTCACGGTTTACACCAGCCTTATGCTCCATTTCCTGAAGTGACGCAGGCTCTACTTCTGCCTCTTGAGCAGTTTCTGAACTTGAAACATGCCAATCACTAGAACTCACAGACACACCATCAACAGTAGCTAATGCCATCTTCGTCACCATAGATGACCCATTCAGAGACATCTCTGCAACTAGTATCTCCTCGGATTCGTTCAGAAGTGGTGAGTTTGTCACCTGCTCTACTCCTGTCTCACAAACAACATCCTTGGATGAGACCATCTCATCTTTCAAATTCACTTTGACTGCAAGATCACTCTTATCCAGAGAACCTATATTAGGATGTATAACAAGCTCATTATCTTCACTGCTCTTTGCTTGGATAGTTTCAGATTTACATTGTGGCTTCCAATTCATAACATAATGATGGCATCTATCCAAATAGATTTGCAACCTAATCTTCTCTGGATCATCCTCGGCGCCAAATTTCAACAACAGCGTTTCTTTCATCTCTTTCCAGTTTCTAATAGGCATCAATGAATCGATACCATGGATGTACCTCTCAGCTTCCCCTACAATGAATCCAAAAGCCATGTGTAACTTCTCAAAATCGGTGAGTCGCTTCCGGACGAAATAATCTTCCATCCACGAGATCCACTGTCTCAATTCAACATCTGGAAAAATTGGAACCTCCACGATTCCCATGGTGATGAAGAACTTAACTTCCGTAACAATCAAGTATTTGATTCCAACTAATAGCCACAGTAATTTGCTTCTCCAGTAGCTAACGCACAAGTCCTCGTCACTTGTATCTGCACCACGGCTCCGATCAAACACTTCGTCTTCACCGCTCCGTCACAACGTCACACCACCGCGTTGGATCCGATCTCAGTTTCACCGCACCAATGATAGAGTTTACAAATCCCTAACTTCTTTATTGAAATGAAAAGTGATTACAGAGAAGATAACAAACAGCTTTGAAGCTTGAATCAGATTACACTCTCATGGCGAGTGTAATCCTCATCACTGATCTCATGTCGATCAGGTGCAAGGACTCATGGCGTCGCTTACTTACAACATACAAAGCATAATCCCTCTTCTTTGATCAAGCTCTCTTATTTATACATCGTATTCTTCCTACTCGTGAGCTGTAACTGCAAAGCTTCTAAGTCCATCAGAGTCTCTTCTCAGCCCTTCTTCATGTAACCACGTAAGCCTCTTAACTTGCCACGTCATACAACTCCACTTGGTCAGGCTTTGACTCTTACTTCTTTGATAGATGTCTATCATTATCTTAAAGGTGTCACAAATGGGAAATAAAGTTTCAAAGAATGAAGAAAGCATACCAAACTATAATAAGTTTTCTCTGATAAGTGTTAAGAGATGTAATATGTATGATGGTGTTGGTTTCAAAAGCTTTTATGCTGTTGATATTCTGGGGGTTCCTATCAGCTGTTCAGCATACACTATAGCCGTAAATGTGTTTCCTTCTTCTTTGGCTCGTGGCTTGCCTTGTGGCATTTTCTCTTTGAGAAGATTAACAGAACCAAAGTTGTCTTCTGTGGAGATAGGTGCCATCATTGTTTAGGAACCCTTTTGGTTAAATTGTGGAAATTTATTGCAGAGAGGCTAAATGCGAAAGGAGCAAGAAATTTGCAGCTGAACATTGGCTTACTGGTACTGAACGACGTGTTGTTACTTGCTACACAGGACAAAAGGTTTAGTCTCCTGCTTGCAAGAACTAGTTGTTCACTTGATGCAGGTTTGTTTGAAACTGTTGATGGTTTGCATCAGTGATTTTAAGCAAGCTCTTATGCAACTATCTTCACTTAAAGTTTATGATGTAACCATCGGTTATAAAAGCCGTTGTCCGTCTTTCTTAGACAATGTTTATGGTATTGAACCATCAGAAGTTCACACCCACATCCGTCGTATTAACCAAACCCAAATACCAAATCAAGAAAAGGAAATTAATGCTTGGTTAATGAACACATTAATTCAAGCTCAAAGACCAGCTGCTGAGTGACTTCTACTCATGTGCCCATTTCACTCATGAATGAACAGGAAAAGAGTTCAACACGAAGAAGTACCTCCTAAACTGCTTGGCAGTGACTGTCTTCACGGCCATCTGTACGCATCTCACCTTCTTCTCGTTGATGATCTGGTTCAAGATCTATGTGACTATGGCCTGTGCTTACTTGACCTCTGCTACACATTTCAATCTTCGTTCTGTTCCACTCGTGGAGACTGCAAAAAGAAAAACTTTCAAATTAGTACACAAATAACCTTTCAATGTTTTTCACTTTGCATGACAATGTTCTTTTACAATTATATTTTGAGAGTAAGACTCAATCTTATGAAATGTGAGGTGCAGCTGCAATAAATGATGAACACTATCTTATATGTCTTCACACATTCATCTACACATGTTAGCTCATAGCTTGGAAACACAAATTACAACCATAAAACACATCTGACTTCTACATAACTCACAGAGCCACTACAGTTTTGCCAAAAACAGGATAATATATCGATTATTCTCATTAATAAAATGTCATCTTGGGATAATACTTCCAAGATATATCAAAACTAACAGAAGTTGCATACTGTATTTACTTGGTTACACATGAAAGAAATTAAATTTGAACCCCCAATTAAGTTTGAGCCGACCAAAGAACGCCCGTGACAAGTTAGCACATTGGAACAAAAGTAATACCAATGTCTCACGGGTGTTACTTTATATTATAAGAAAACAAAAGACCATAGATTATATTACATGTATATTATAGATCACATTCGACATTCGTTATCCACCTTACACATGCTCTTCAATGAATATGGATACTGAATAATATGCACAGGAGATTAGTTATGAGGTTAGTCACAAGATTATTGTCTTATATGATGCTAGGGACCCATGTTTTCATGTTAATATCAAAATCTTGTAAATCTTATCTCACCAGTAACGTGACTATCCTCTCTATATAAGCACCCTATGAAGCATGTAGCCTAGGCTATCCTAAGTTTAGAGAAGAGCAAACCATCAAAGAGTTTCAAAACAATTGGTGTAAAACTCTTTCAAAGTACACAAAGCCATGGAGCCAAAGACTAAGCTTGTCTTTATTACCTTGGTTCTTGCCTTGACACTTACGGCAGCAACCGGAGAGTTCTGCGGTATGAGCGTTGCTGATCTGTACTCTTGCAAGCCCTATGTGCAGACTAAGAACCCATTGACCACCCCGATTGATCCCAAGGGCCCTTGCTGCACTGCCCTGGCCAAAGCCGACGTCCAGTGTCTCTGCAAGCAGAAAACCAAAACCAATCCCTTTCTCAGTGGGATCAACTTAGACCTCGCTTCTAAACTCCCGGAGAAGTGTGGTTTATCTAAGGCAACTTGCTAAGACAGGTTTACTTTTGGTTCGCTTTGTGTTTTGATTTTCTTCATGTGTCCATTGTTCACGTACTGGTTTATGTTTCTGTTCCTGTTGTTATGCTGTGTTGGCGTGATCTTGTTTCAGTTGTCGTTGTTGTCGTCTCAACTGCATTGTATTGGTGTTGCTTGATTCCTTCAAAATAATAAACCAAAAAAATACATTAGTAAGAGTGACTGTAGAAAGAAAATGATAGAGCCTAAGCTCTGTATTTCTACAGTAATCAAACGAAAATAGAATCACAAGATCTCAAGTGAGACCTTGAGCCCATACACAAGAGTTATCTCTCTGTGTCCCTTACAACTTTCCCAGAAAATGGCCAACTCACAAATGAAGAAGATGAGTCTGTTATATAGATTCGGTTGTTGGCTATAACTGCCTTCCACGTCAGCTTCTTCTTCCTTACTTGCCAGTTCATCATCCATCAACTAAGGCACTTATCAGAAAACATACAGTGAACAGTTCACTTCAACTCTAAAATATGGTACAGACACGATGAGAGAATGTATAAAGACCAAAAACCAATTCACCCAGAAAATTTTCCCAGCTCTTTCCCTCTCATATGATTCCGTATCTGTCTCATCTTCTCCCATCTAACAGACGAGGCATAACCATTAGCGAGTTGAATATAACAAGACACGTAGATCCATCAATGTCTAACAATTTCTCTTCCACTTCCTTCACAAGCTCTGTGTTCTTATTCCAGTCAAAAGCATTTAAAAACAATCCAAAAGTAACAGCATCTTCTTCAACTTGATCAATACCTTCCATAAGTTCTATGGCTTCGTCCAACCTATTGGCTTTTCCATACAAATATACCATGGAAGTTAGTGACCAAACCTCGGCAAAACCTGAAAGCAAAGTGTTATACGTGATCAAATCTCGCTCAGAACTAGCCTTCTCGAAATATTCACGCACTTCCTTCAAATCTTTGAACTTTACCTAACCGGAGATCACAGCGTTCCAGGAATAAACGTTTCTCTCAGGCATTTCGTCGAACACATTCCAAGCTTCCTGCAATAAGCCGTTTCTTAAGAAGAGATTAACGAGTTGGTTCGAAAGAGGCTGTTTTCCGGTTAAGCTAGCTTTAATGGAGCGAGTACGATGCTAAAACACGTCTTGTAAGCACTTCATGTCAAGCTTCAGACAAGTTCTAGGACTTCAGCACGAAGTCACCCTAAGCGGAGCGTGACGCCACGCGCTGATGCAGAGCAAAGAGAGAGAACTATTCGGGCTCTACAGTTGGGCTTAAAGATTCAAGCCCGTTGGTAAAATGTTGAAATAATCTTTTGTAGCACTTGTTTTTTCTTGATTTTCAATTTCAAGAATCATTATTATATACATCTTTTCCCTTTTTATATGGTCGCCATTTGAATTACGAATTGAGCTATACGTTGCTCAGTTTAATTGATATATCTATGTATATATATACACACAAAATATATATCTTCGTTTTTCAATAAAACACTAAAACCTAATGAATATTTTAATCTTACATATCCATCAATAAACTGTGCCTTTAACAAACGTATGTATATGTATATCTCACATCATTTGTTCAAGTGAAACATATTTTGTTAAGCAGTCGACAATAGTCCTGAAACTTATCGGCTGCCACTTTAATCGGTTACAGTTCACAAACAATATACATGGATGATGGGTCATCAAATTATAAAATTATATGTAGCCACTTAGAATACAATCATTTGTTCACAATGATGAGCATCGAGCAAACATGCATACATATGATTACCTGACTGGGGTCATTTCGAATCTCATCAGAAAAGGTATATATAATAATCTTAATGTGTTTGTGTCTGCTTAAACAAAACAACCAATTTGTATCTATAATAACATTAATGTGTGTTTCGTAAAAACTAAAAACTAATAACTGTTTTTTTTGTCGACAACCATAATGTGTTTATCCACATATATATATTAAACAAAGCCACAAGTAACTTTTAACTGGTCAACGAATCTCCCCAAATCCAGTTTAGGACCTTTCCACGTACATCACATTGCAAATGGCTGCTTATGTAATGATAATGTTGATCTGGACAAAAGAAATTTCGCACTTATATTTGCTTTTAAGGAAAAATAGTTCATATATAAATATATATCCTCGCTGCCTTTAGATTTTCATATATTTATATGTAAAATCAATATCGACGAAGACAAAAAATATATAATATTTGTTAGTTTTATGATTGCTAATTAAACAAACAAGACACCACGAAATGGTCATAAATCTGAACAAATGTATCAAAAACTACGCAAACTATATAATTCACGTGACAATATCCATAAATGATTATGTGTTATATTACCAATACGGCAATACCATTTACATCACTCTATAAGCTAAAAAATGTGTCAGGTTTGGAATTCATCAACTTTTAATAATGTCTTGGTATATTTTCACATGTTCTGTGTTGTATATAACATTGCATTTAAAAGCTTGATCTATATATTTATCTTGTTTTCTGATCTTTTGTATGTGTATTACGGTCTGTTTTGTTAAGTTCGGTTGATTGATTTCCATCCGATGTTGATGATATTAGTAACGTAATAGTTCATGCATGTTGTAAAATGAATAATATAATATATATAGTTCTTTTTTGAGCAACAATATATATAGTTCTTGATACATTATTTTGTCCAAATGTGTAAGCACTATATATAGTGGTGTATTTTTTAATAGTTAACAATTTTTTTTTCTTAAGTTTTGAATCGAAAAACGTTGCCTTATCTATTACAGCGTGATGATTATGTCTATTACAGTATATAAATGTATTTTCTGATCATGATCTTGGAATATGCTGAAAGCTGGAGTATATACCTGATCATTTAAGCACGTTAAAAATACGATGGGGGAGATGGGTGGCTTAATCCTAAGTATAAGAGGGGAGATGGGTGGCTTAATCCTAAGTATAAGAGGGGAGATTGTTGATTCTTAAAATGACTAAATAAAATAAAGAACATGCATTTAAAATGTTATCTGCCAAAATGTAACTAACTAAACCTCGAACTATTATACCGTCTGACTAACTATATTACATTCTTCTCAGCCACTAAAATCATCTCTACCGGGCCATAAAATTGTAACGACCTGGTCCAGTTAAATTGGCCCATCACGACTCGTTGGAACTGCTGGAAACCCTAGGTAAACTCCTATATAAACCTTTATTGCTCATTATTTTATTCCCAGAAACCCTAAACATCAATTCCTGCAGAGACTGAGCCGTCAAGCAGATCGGAGATCGTACCGTCCACGTCACCGTCAACTGAGACCATACCCATTAGTCTGTCACCATCAGTCGCCGAAGGTACTCCGAAACCACCTTTTTCGATTTAGGTTTTGTGTAGTAGTTTAGTAAATCGATCATAACTCTCTAACCGTCTTGTATCTTGAGAATCCGAGACCATCACTGTGTTCCTCTCCTCGAGACGAAACCGTAGACACCAAAAACGCCCCGATCGGACACCGGACGAAGCCGCACGCGCCGTCAGAAGTTCTGCCAGCCTCGCGTGTGAAACCCACGCGCCGCCGCCACCGACGCCACCGACGCGCGTGGATCTCACGCGCCGACCGCCGCCGGAGTCGCCCGCCGACCGCGGCCGTCCTCCGCCGTGTCGCCGCCGCCGGTGAGGGTCTATTCCGTAAATCCCGTTACTAGTGTAGAACTTCTTCTATCGTAGTTTAGATTTCGTAACATGATCCGTCTGATTGAATTGAGTATGTTTGAGTCATGATTGGTAGTTAGTACATTCATTGTAAACCGGAACTAGGGGTCTAGAGGATTCAACCTTGTTTGGATTGTATGATGTTAATTGATGATAAATATATAAATATATATATAGATATAAAGTAGAGACTATGTGGAGTGCGGGGGTTCGGGGATGCCCGAGCTATCGACGCAGATGTGGAGTGCGGGGGTTCAGAGACGTCTGGACTATCGACGCAGACTGTTTGGTGCGTGGTGCAGAGACGTTTGCATTCGACGCAGATATGAAGTGCGGGGGTACAGAGACATATGTACTATCGACGCAGAGTATGTATATCCTTATGAGGAGATGCGGGGTGTACGGACTAGCTATATGCTATCATCGCATGCTGTGTTTTGTGTGACGCTCTAGGCGTCGTGATTGTTCGTGTTAGAGCTAGACTTCCGTAGTGGGAGTTCTATTTACTTAGTCAGTGTTTTGCGTGTCTAGCATCCCATACCTCACTGAGTGACTTCCCTGTTACTCACCCCTCTTTCGTTATCCCCTTTCAGGTGAGACTGATGATCAGGAGTGATCATTTCGGGCCGGTGCTTTTGGGCGTTCTTTTCTTTCTTTTCAGTTTTATGGATTTATGCTATTATCGAAATTTATTCGGATTATTTATTTTATTATTGGATTTATGGTGTTGAGATGACGTTTGAGAATTTAATAAATGGAGTTTTCTAAAGATTATTATTTATTTTATTATTTATGAAAATACGGGTTTCACAATTTGGTATCAGAGCTGGTTAGCCGTCTCGGTTCTGACCCGAGAGGCGTCTTGAGACCTGTCGTGGGCCGCAACGAGGGTGTTGCGTTCTTTGAGAGGGGGTGAATTGTAACATCCCGAGTTGTGATACGTAGAAAAGCTTAAGATAATTGATTTGGCTACCTATGTCACCAAAGTTGACTTACCTTTTTCGTCACCCATCCGTTTAGATTGTAACATCCCGAGTTGTGATACGTGGAAAAGCTTAAGATAATTGATTTGGCTACCTATGTCACTAAAGTTGACTTACCTTTTCCGTCACACATCCGTTTAGAACTTCAGAGTTAAGCGTGCTTTGGCTGGAGTAGTGAAAGGATGGGTGACCTATCGGGAAGTGATTCGCGATACCGTGCGAGTGAGGCCAAAACACGAGAAAAGGTCGGGTGGTGATTGCAGGGTCAATAAAACAATGATTTTGAGCCTTGGAAAAATTAACGCACCGACCGTCGGACAGGGGTGGGGCCCACAAGCCTGATAGAGGGATGGGTGACTCACCGGTAGGGGCGGTTGGGGTGTTACAAGTGGTATCAGAGCTGGTTAGCCGTCTCAGTTCTGACCTGAGAGGCGTCTTGAGACCTGTCGTGGGGCGCAACGAGGGCGTTGCGTTCTTTGAGAGGGGGTGAATTGTAACATCCCGAGTTGTGATACGTGGAAAGGCTTAAGATAATTGATTTGACTTCCTGTGTCACCAAAGTTGACTTACCTTTTCCGTCACACATCCGTTTAGAACTCCAGAGTTAAGTGTGCTTGGGCTGGAGTAGTGAAAGGATGGGTGATCTATCGAGAAGTGATTCGCGATACCGTGCGAGTGAGGCCAAAACACTAGAAAAGGTCGGGTGGTGATTGCAGGGTCAGTAAAACAATGATTTCGAACCTTGGAAAAATTAACGCATCGACCGTCGGACAGGAGTGGGACCCACGAACCCGATAGAAGGATGGGTAACTCACCGGTAGAGGCGTTACAAAATATTAACCACTTATCAAACCATTAACAAGAAACATCAAAACAACTTACAAAAACACTAAGAAAATGATTGAAAGGTACACAAATAATACATCACTACATAGTCAAACATTTAAAAAGGTGATGTTCTAAAAATTACATAAAATATATGAATCATATAACAACATTTCTTAATACCACAAATATAATTTTAATGTTAAAACATGTGTCAGATTTAGAAATTTGGAATCACCCAATAGAAATTTATTTGAAAAATAAATCACAATACATATCCAAATGATCAAAAACAAAATAAACAAACATAGATCAAACATTCAAAATATAATATTATACATCAAAAAAAATTAATAACATGTTAAAATATATTTAAATATGTTAAGCATCATTGAGAATTCTCGGATTTCAAATCCGGTAAATTTTTATTGTCTATCAAAATTATGTTGATGGTGTTAAAAACATAACACATAATAATTCTGGGAAGTTGTCATGTAATTCCTATCTGTGCAATTTTTAATATACTATTTTGTTTAAATGTGTTACCATCTGGTGGCCTATTATTTGTCTAATTAACAATTTTATTTTCAAGAAACTAGTATGAGAAACAGAACATACGCAGTGAAAAAACAAAGTCTTATTCTTAAAGTGGCAAATCATTTACGAAAGCATTATGCTTCTTATTATTTAATTAATAATAATTAGAAAAAAAACATTTAGAAAATGCAAATATTTTTCAAATACTCATTGTTTAATGTTTTTGGAGGTTTAGTAAGTCATTTGTATTTAGGGTATAAATTAATAGAGACTGACCCGGATGGATTATCCCAAGCTTCGGCTTGGAAGACGCGGGTTCGAACTTTGAGTGGGGAAGCGTGTCCAGAGCCGTAAAAAGTACAGATAAAGGTTGGCGCCGGGCTTAGGTAGTGGACCGCAAAGTCAATACCTAGTTAAAAAGAAAAAAAAATTAATAGAGACCTCTTCAAATTACCCTTTATGGAGTCGTGGTATGTTTAAAGTGATTGTAACATTTGTTCTGTTTTGATTTTTGTCGTGGCCAACAAATCGTCCATACGTGTGTGACTGATTGCCGATGTCGACATGACACCATTTGCTTTATTAAACGTCAACAATTTCTCCTTTTGTACGCAGTAACGCATTTCAAGTCAAGATATACAAAATATAAAATTATGTAATTTACGAGTATATAGGGTGTGATTCGTTTATAGTAGAGTAAAATGGTCAGAAAATGAAGTGGGAAAGGGAGAAAAAAAGTAAATTAATTTGAAGTAAATGTTTTGACTTGATTAAAGTAGATGAAGGATTTACTCTATAATTGTTGTTTTTCTTTATTGTAAGAGTAAAATGAATGAAATGTTATTTTACTTGGAATCTTGACTAGTTACATAATATCATGATACTTTTTATGTATATTAGCAGATTCTTAAAATGTCTTATGAATTGTATTATTGCTGGAGCATCTAAGCTGTCAGAAACTTGTATTCACGTATAGATACAGCTGGGGAATTCATATTTATATAGTTCATATCTTTCAATCTGAATTCTCACATAATTTATATAATTTAAATAAGTATTACTCGCTGTTTTCCTTCTCTACATTCGGCAAGCATATACTTTTCTGATATGGTTAATATACATAATTTGTATTCATTTATCTAGCAATTATATTTCGTTGTCTCATCATCCTAAGAGATATGGTATATTCTTTTTTTTTTGTCGTCTATGATTTATTTTTAAAAACGGCTGAAGCCCAAATTCTTACAAAAGCCCCACGGGCCAAAGAAACATACAACTGGGACAAAGCCTATTACATTGTGACCGACACTATCTTGGTCAAGCCCAACATCAACTCGTCTATGGTTTCGCCGGAGGAAAATCGGCGTAACGCCGGATAATCTACTCTGAGAGCAACATCGGATAAACCGAGGACTCATCCGACTCCTTGCTAACCACCCACTGGATATTTCATCCAGAGACACCAACCTTTACTTTTCTTCTCTTGTCCGTCAACACCATCATCGGAGAACAACAACCAATTCCGAGAACTCATCCTCAAAGACTCACATAAAAACATCACGACTACAAACACCACTACATAAAAAGACACAACCGTAAAAAGTAACCACAACCCACCAGATATGGGGTTCCAAAGCCGACAGCGCAGACCTACGAAAGCATCTACCCTTCGGAAACTACAGCCGGCGAAGACGGAGCAAAGGGAACCTCCTCTTCCCGGGAACTTGAGCCGGCGTCGGCAGATCTGAGAAAGCCTCTACCACCCGGAGGAAAGCCGGCTACGACGGAGCAAAGATAACCTCCATCTCCCGGAAACATAACCTTGAGCATGCAAACCGATTAACCTCGCCGTAACCTCACCCGACCGCGTTTTTACTCCAAACACAAACCCACCGAAGACGGTGGACTAGCTTCAGGGCTCAAACAAAGCGGTCGTTGAGGGACAAACGAAAGAGAAGCAAAGAGGAACAGCCATGGTGAAAACATGAGGGATCCGGCGACGGCACGGACGCTCACGCGTAGAAATATACATACTTTTCAAATTAAAAAAGAAGCGTAGAAATTCAAGAGCACTACTTGGTGGACTTTTGTACAGCTATAGAAGATTATGTGGACTCTCCGCACGAGGCTTGAAAACCATACCTATAGAAGTCTACACTCAATTGATCAGCAACTCATATTAACATAAATCTAAATGAGATCGTGAGCCCCTTTTTGGCAGCTCGTTTTTTTTTTTCTTTTGGAAACACTCAGTAGATATTGCTTGTTATAATATCTTCTTAAATATAAGTGTAGATATTGCTTGTTATATGCTGGACATGTAATAACATCTTCCCTAAGTAGTGGATTATTTCTTGACAAAAAAGATAGTAATTTCTAGTCTAGTTTATAAACAAATAAATATTGTCTTGTTGAGTCATGGTCCAGTTCAAGTGCATAGATACGACTCTCGGGTATCAACTTTCAAGTCAACCAATTTCGAATAAGGACACTTTAGTATTATTTGCTTACATCATGCATTAAATCATAGATAAGAGATATGATATATATATATATATATATATATATATATATATATATATGTGATGCATTAATTAATACAAAAGAAAAAATGTTATCTTCCCTTCTTTGCCTTTTAAGATTCTTTTGGAAATAACTATTCCAAAAAGTTTGTTTACGAACACAAATATAGCTACTTGACGGTTCAAATAGTTCTATGTGTGTAAAATCTCATTGAAAATGGAAAGTAGAAGTCAAATCAAATCATATGAGAGTCCAAATTGCCGAGCTGCGCAATCTTATGGTCGCATATGATGGCTGCCTTTACTGCTGCCCACTTCACCATTTGCTGGTTCTTCAATTTTTGGTTCTTTTTCTTTTTTCTTTTTTTCTTTTTTTCTTTTGTGCACTATTGGTCCTTTTTCTAACAATATCGACTATTAATTAGTCTTTTTTTTGACAAAACACACACATACACTAAAATAAGGTATAATAATGAAACGTAGGTTGTTTAATCGTTAATAAATAAAAAATGTGTTCATATTGCTATATAACGATATTTCCCATATATACATGTTTCTTTATTTTAAAAGCATGATACATGCTCTAAGCTTCACAATGATAAACTTTGAAAAAAATGAGAAAATTTGAGTACATGAGGAAAGTAATACTCGTAAAGTGGATAAAAGAATTTTTTACAATATAGTATAGAAATTTAAAGATCCGATGTTATCCTATGTAATATAATTGGCCTCTTAAGTCTATATATAGATGCCACTACAAGAAAACAAGGTATATTCTGACGGAAATTCCGACGGAGACACATATCCTCGGAATTTTTCGACGAAATACCGACGAAATTCCGAGGAAACAAAAAAATCATGTTTCCTCGGAATTTCGTCGGTATAAAATGAGAAAATTCCGAGGAACCAAATTTCGTCGGTATAAACCGAGGAAATTCCGAGGAAATAAGAGTTAGTCCTCGAAATTTCTTCGGAACATACCTTAGTACATTTCGGATTTGGGGTTTAGGTTTAAGGACAAAACTTTCGTCGGAATTTCCTCGGAAATTACAGAGGAAATTCCGACGAAATGGTTTGGGGCAACCATTTCGTCGGAATTTCCTCGGTATTTTTTGAGGAAATTCCGAGGAACTGGTCCGGGTCCTCGGAATTTCCTCGGAAAATACCGAGGAAATTCCGATGAAAAGTGATATTTTGAATCGAAAACATCGTTTTACGGTTAGAAATGAAAACATACAACCAAAAAAACTTTCCTAAATGTCTTAAATTGATTTTCAGCCCAAATATTAATTTATTTTCAATTAATAAACACTTTTCCGATTGTTGAACGAAATTCATACACTTCAAAAGAAACACTTATACAGTTTAATAAACGGGAAGGGGCAATACTTGTAATCGATTTCGATTTTTTGTAATTTAATGGTTTATCCACATCTTTAGATAGAATTCTCAACGTTATGCATTGGACAACTTTGAAATTGTGTAAGAAATGAACTAGGGTTTACAAATTTGATGATTCCAAACCCCAAAACATGTTTTCCTCGGAATTTCCTCGGAATATTCCGAGGAAATTTCGACGAAAAGGAAGTATGATTATCTAATAAGGGGACTTGCGGAGCATATTCCTTTTCCTCGGAATTTCCTCGGAATTCCGAGGAAATTCCGAGGAAAAGGAATATGCTCTGCACAGATTATGATATTTTTTTCCGATTTATGGCTTTTCCGAGGAAATTCCGACGAATGTTTTACTATTCGTCAGAATTTCCTCAGAAATTTCATTACCCGGGAAATGGAACCGCCAAAAAATTTCGCGAAAATCAAGTTTACAAATTCCGAGGAAATTCCGACGACCCCTTTTCCTCGGAAATTTTCGTTTCTATTTACCCGAAACCTTTCTTCTTCCCCATTTCTCTTATCTCTCTCTCGATTTCCGGGGAAGCTCTTCTCATTTCCTCCATTATTTCCGGTCTATCTTCTCCATTTCTCCCCAAAACCTATCCCTAAACATGTAAGATCATTATTCCATTCTTTTTGATTCTTTTTGTTAAGTTTTTGAATGAATTTGATGATTTTAGGTTTGGTAGATTGTTGTTTTTGGATTTAGGATTGTTAAGATTTAGAATTGTTAGGATTTAGTATTGTTAGGATTTAGGATTGTTAGGATTGTTAGGATTTAGGATTATATTGTTAGGATTGTTTGGATTTAGGATTGTTAGGTTTATAAATCTATTTTTAGATTTATAAAAATGTTTAAAACATTTTTTAATATTTATAAAACGTTATTAATATTTATAAAACGTTTTTAATATTTATAAAACGTTTTTATATTTATTAATTGTTTTTAATATATATAAAACGTTTTTATATTTATAAAACGTTTTTAATATTTATAAAAGGTTTTTTATATTTATAAAACGTTTTTAATATTTATAAAAGGTTTTTTATATTTATAAAACGTTTTTAATATTTATAAAAGGTTTTTTATATTTATAAAATGTTTTTAATATATATATAAAAAATTTATATTTATAAAACGTTTTTAATATTTATAAAAGGTTTTTTATATTTATAAAAGGTTTTTTATATTTATAAAACGTTTTTAATATTTATAAAATGTTTTTTATATTTATAAAAGATTTTTTATATTTATAAAACGTTTTTAATATTTATAAAATGTTTTTAATATTTATAAAAGGTTTTTATATTTATAAAACGTTTTTAATATTTATAAAATGTTTTTAATATTTATAAAAAGTTTTTTATAGTTATAAAATGATTTTTATATTTATTGTTAAAAATTAAATTAAAAATACAAAATATATTAAAAATTAATTATTTTAAAAAAATTATTTTGCGAATATACCGAGGAAAAAGGTCCCTCGGAAATTTCTGAGGGAAAAACTTCCTCGGAAATTTCCGAGGAAATAGTTTCCTCAGAAATTTCCGAGGAACCTTTTTCCTCGAAATTTTCCGAGGAATCCATTTCCTCAGAAATTTTCGAGGAAGTTTGTTCTTCGGAATTTTTTCAGAACGTCTGACGAAATTCCGACGAAATATTTGTAGTACCATGGAAAGGGTAGAGTCGATTTCCATATAGCAAATAGAAAAGCTCAAAGGGTTTAACCACAACCAAAACGCTCCTGGAAATCTAGAAATAGATCAAACGGGTGTTTGACAGCTCAAGAAGATGACATAGATTTTATATTTACTTGGTTTTTGCTGTTGTAATTTGACTGAAAGAGTCTACAAGTACAAGCAAGATGTTTTGACGATTCATAGTCTTCATAACAGTGATTGCTCTCGTAAGCCAACGACTTCTCGACTGATTGTTGCTTGCAAGTATCTCCATAAATATCATATATGAATATTATAACAAAAAAAATTGCAGGAGTCTTTTAATATAGTTGTTAGAGTGATTAATTTACTCTTACCATCTTGAAGAATCAAGACATGTGGTCTTGGACTGTTGTGTGTGTTGACCCGGCTTCTCTAAGGAACATTATTTATTTTCTAAGGAACCTTAGTGTAGTACTTAACATAGGTTAGTACAAATTATATTTACGTATTCTTACTTATTTTATGTTTGTACATATTATAAAATATCAACAAATAAATATATAATGAATAATTGAGAAATCAGTAATTATTCCGCATATAATTAATTTAACACGCACATATAAATCAAACAATCACTCTTGTCTATTAACAATTATTGGTAAATAAATCAAAACAATCAGTTTTATCTATTGTATATATTATATAATTAAATCTAAATGATATTAGCATAGATATATAATAATTTTGATGTGGCTAATTATTAAATGAAATTCTTAATCATATGTTTTTATGATTATCAGCATCTTTTTAAAACTTATTTTAAACTATTGATAAATTTTTTTAGTGTGGGATATTTAATAATTTATAGTTATTTTAAAAAATCAATGTAAATTTCAAAGTTAAGATATTAAGTTCTCAATATTTCTCAATGCAAATATCAAAATATAAATATATATTTTATATGGTATATAGTTTAATTTAAATGAGATATATATATATATTAATATAAACATCTATTAGACTTCTTACTCATGTGGTTTTATAATCATTTGTATCTTAGTATAGCAAAACAAATCAAACTATTAATCACAAAAGTTTATGTGAGACTTTTAACAGTTTAATAATTTATACTCGTTTTTAGAAATGCAAAATACAACATATATGAAAAGTCTGAATTTTTATTATATGGTTAGTAAAATGTGTAATTTATTTTAAGAACAAAGATTTAAACAAAAATGATATAGGGTGTAACAATTATTAGAAAAAAAATATTATTAAAAATATTAATTTCCATATATATATTAATCACATTAAGTAATTGTATAGTTTTCATTTAAAGAAATAATAGAGAATAATTAACAAAAGATTTTATTGTTAGTTTAATAAAAACTATAGTTTATATTTAGATGGACCAACTTATTTTTCTAACGACTTTCAAAAATCGTTTTTATGACGACACATGTCATAATTCAAAAGTTGTAATGCTTCTCTTTCAATATATAAGGAATTTCAACAATGAATAAATAATTTTTATTATAAGATTATAAATATTTCGTTAGACTAAACCTATTATTTTCAGTTGTGAAAAAATCATTAATTAATCAACTTCCTTTAGTTAGAATCTCAAATAATGCACACATATATATATATATATATATATATATATATAGGTAGTTTGTTTTCTGATTTTATACGTGAAGAAAAACATGCACACGTACGTGAATTGTCAGAATCGAAAGCTTTTAAGGTACACCAAAGGATTCGGATAAGAGAACATGTGTTACACAAAACTGTTGCTCTTGTAACACCTTCAATCGCTAGTATGATATTTTGAGTTTAGCAGAAAAAACATGCGTTACACTGTGTTTACCTTTGTTTTAGATTTTTTTTCAAAAAAATTGCATGCGTACATGAGTTTCTTTTGCCCTCATCAACTATAGTGGAAGTACTCTCATAACTCTCATTGCTGGATAAGCTCTGTCTCAACCTCAAAGTAAGGAACGCCGTACGCAGAATAAACACTACGATTTTATAAAGAAAACTAATACAAATATCTTGGCTAGAGATTTATTGTATCCAGTGCCACTGATCCGAATCTGTAAAGTAAACTGTGTAAACTGCGGCTATTGATGTGTATTATCTTACCCCATATCACATATATATATTAGCTGCCCACTGGTTGTTTTTCATTTATTTATTTAGACAGAAGGAAAATAATTTTCCTCAAGATCAAGTCGACACCAACAGAGTCAACAAGCTCACATGGACAACAAGTAGCCTTTCACGAGATTACCTTTAGGCCCTCTCAATTTTTTTTTCAATGTGGTCGTCCTTGTTGTTAGAGTAAATCCAAATAAGGTCAACATAAAATTGTACTACATATAAAAAACGAAATTTGTCTATCATTAGTTGCCGTTTCTCTATTGATATTCAAGTTTTGTCCCTAACGAAACATGCCAACGTCATACATGTAACTTGGGGCAGGCAGTGTTCCCATTCTATCGGACAATATTGCCCTTTGCACCAGACTCGTCTCAGTACAAACGTCTATTTAAGACATATCTCATTACCACAAGTTGTCAGCATACTCAGTCCTCGCAACTGTCTCTCTCACCCTCCACACTCTCTAAATGACAGGTTCCACGCCGGAAAACCAAGCAGTCCCTTCGCCAGCACCGGCAACAAAACATGTACCGGAGTTAGGTCCACCGGCGAGACCAAAGAGGAACAAGTATGCATTCGCCTGTGCAATCTTAGCTTCCATGACTTCCATCCTCCTTGGTTATGGTTAGTTTTTTTCTCGTTACACTCTTTTAACCGCAAATAAAACACCTCTGATTATAAAAAATCACATTCTTTTAGGGTCTAACACATTTTTAATTTTCAAAATAAAATTGATGATATTAGTAATAAGTCAATTTTCTCAAATAACAATTTTAAAATTTTTGTCACCAAAATAACCTTAAAATGATCAAAATATTTTTATTTTAATTTTTTTAATATTTTTTATCTTTTAAAATTTTAAATCCACCTCAAAACTTCATTTATAACTCTAAATTTTAAATCTAAATTAGTTAACTTTAAAAATAGGGCAAATCTCTCAAATAATACATTTTGAAGTTTTTATCATAAAAATAAACTTCAAAAACAAAAATAACCAAACTAGACTTTTTTTATTTTTTAAAAATTAATATTTTTTATTTATTTTTTCAATTTTAAACCTCACCCCCAAAATCCAACCCCATAACTCTAAACCCTAAGTCTAGATTAGTTAACCCAAGGGGTATAAACGTATATTTACTCCCAAAATCCCACCCCATAAAGATTATTTTTGTCATTTTTTCCCTTAAAGATTATTTTTTTGACAAAAACGTTTTTAGGTCTATTTTAGGGTATTTCTCTTAAAAATATAAATGTTATTTATATTTTTAATAAAATTTATTTTAATCATTTTCTAGAGATTATTTTAAAATTTTTAATGCTATCCTATGATATTTGTCTTATTAATATTAAATAATAATAATTCGTTATTGTTCATTATGATGTGTGACTGACTATGTGGTATATTTGTTGTAATTAACAATTATAATTTTTCTTGTAATTTTATAGATATAGGAGTGATGAGTGGAGCAATGATTTACATCAAGAGAGATTTGAAGATTAGTGATCTTCAAATCGGTATTCTCGCCGGAATCCTCAACATTTATTCGCTTTTTGGATCTTGCGCCGCCGGTAAAACATCTGACTGGATTGGTCGGCGTTACACAATCGTGTTGGCCGGGGCTATATTCTTCGCCGGAGCACTCCTCATGGGACTCGCCCCTAACTATGCTTTTCTCATGTTCGGGAGGTTTGTCGCCGGGATAGGAGTTGGTTATGCCCTCATGATCGCACCTGTCTATACCGCCGAAGTCTCTCCGGCATCTTCTCGCGGCTTCCTCACCTCCTTCCCTGAGGTATATATATATATAAAGATATATTAATGAAGTTAATATTTAAATTTTCTTGAGTTGCGAAACAGATTAATGTTTCTGAAGACTAACCAACGCCTAACCAAATTAGATTCATTGGAGATTAATTTTCTCGAATTTTCGGATAGTATATAGGCCATGAACGATAAGAAAAACAAATTCATATTTTATTATTTTTCTTAAATTACGTTATTTTAGCAGAAAAAACTTTTATAATAAATATAATTTTAGTAGTCTTGGTATATTTCTTTGACATTTAGTTGTTTTTATGTAAGAAAATATATATAAATATATAACTCTTTATAACGAGTTGGACAAAATAAAGTTATTTTGATAGGTTTGGTGCATGTTTTAGTTTTTTAATTCTGGTCTAAAATTTACGTTACTCTAGCAGAAAAATCATTTTAATAATAGTTACTAGTAAACAAAAATTCACAGCATAACGTTAAATGTGTTTTTCAGTAGTCGACCAAAAGAAAAGTATTTTATATATGTATTTTACATTTAGTAGTTATTTTGTCAGAAAATATAAATAAATATATTATCATTATCAACAAATCGTTGACTTTCCTTCATTGTCTTTATAGATAGTTTGGTAGGTAGGTTTGGTGCATTTTTTCAAAAGAGATTATGATAAAATTAATAAAAAAAGACAATAATATCTGACGTGGCCGAGCTGTTATGGTGACGTGTACAGGTGTTCATCAACGCGGGAATAATGCTCGGGTACGTATCAAACCTCGCCTTCTCAAAGTTCCCTCTGAAACTCGGCTGGAGATTCATGCTCGGCATCGGAGCCGTACCTTCCGTCGTACTCGCCATCGGCGTCCTCGCCATGCCCGAGTCTCCACGTTGGCTCGTCATGCAAGGCCGTCTCGGCGAAGCCAAACGCGTCCTCGACAAAACCTCCGACTCCCCCGCCGAAGCCTCTCTCCGCCTCGAAGACATCAAAGAAGCCACCGGAATCCCCGCCGACTGCCACGACGACGTCGTCCAGGTGTCGAGGAGGAACAGCCACGGGGAAGGAGTGTGGAGAGAGCTTCTCCTCCGTCCCACACCCGCCGTGCGTCGCGTCATGATCGCCGCCATCGGAATCCACTTCTTCCAGCAAGCTTCCGGCATCGACGCGGTGGTTCTCTTCTCGCCGAGGATCTTCAAAACCGCGGGGCTCGAAACGGACCACGAGCAGCTTCTCGCGACTGTTGCCGTAGGGATCGTCAAGACATCGTTCATACTTGTCGCAACGTTCCTTTTAGACCGTGTCGGAAGACGACCGTTGCTTCTAACTAGTGTCGGAGGGATGGTGCTGTCTTTAGCGGTGTTAGGAACCTCTCTAACGGTTATTGACCAGTCGGATAAGAAAGTGATGTGGGCTGTGGTGTTGAGCATCGCGACGGTGATGACTTACGTAGCCACGTTTTCGATAGGAGCTGGACCGATCACGTGGGTCTACAGCTCGGAGATATTCCCGTTGAGGCTGAGGTCGCAGGGGTCGAGTATGGGGGTGGTGGTGAACAGAGTGACGAGCGGTGTGATATCGATGACGTTTTTGCCCATGTCGGAAGGGATGACTACGGGAGGTGCGTTTTACTTGTTTTGTGGGATTGCGACGGTGGCTTGGGTGTTCTTTTATACTTTCTTGCCGGAGACGCAAGGGAGGATGCTTGAGGATATGGATGAGCTTTTTAGTGGGTTTAGGTGGAGAGACTCCAAGAACAAGAACTCCAGTTCGAACCCCGAGGTTGAGATTGGATTAAACAAACAGTGAGCTTTTTTAGAGTTTTTGAAGGGAAAATGGCATACAAAAGTTGTATAAATTTGATCAGTTATGTAACTTGAATGAAATAAAATGTTTTTTTTTTAAAACACAAATAGATACTCTATTTCATATTACTTATTGCCGTATAAATTGCTTTAGATAAAATATGAGTATTTTTAAATATGTAATTCAACCAATTATAAAAGACGTTTATTATACAATAACAAAAGAATATAAAAAAAATTTGAATATGAAAAGCATATAATTTGAAACAAAAAAAATATTTTTTAAAATAACTTATTATATTTTGAAAAGAAGGAACACTGGACAACTCAAATGGTTTTGATGGGTTTTTACACACACGAAAGAACAAATTTACACCATGTAACAAATATTCATGTCTTTAGAGATAACTCGTGAAGAAAGGTGAATGGGGGAGAGACCAAACCCCATTGTTGAACTCAAGAGATAAACCATTTAGCATTCACACCCTGAAGATCTCGGTTGATTGCTCGTCCCCACATCGATTGTGTCTGGCACGTATCTAAAAAGACAAAAGAGAACGTTGAGACCAAACTCGTGACTTTAAAAAGATGTATAGAACTGTTTTGAAACTTACAGTTCTTCCTCTTCTCCACTCTTCAATGCGTTCTTGGCGATGCATTCGAATGCTTCCTCCACATTGGTGCCTTCCTTAGCAGAGGTCTCAAAGTAGGGAATGTTTCCCTTTGAAGCACACCAAGCTTTAGCCTTTTTCTCTGAAACCTGTGTGTCATTATCAATGTGTGGACGTTAAATGTTAAATCTCAATGGAAAATTAAGTAGGCTTATCACATGATACATACCACTCTGCTGTTTCCACCATCCACGTCCACCTTATTTCCGATAAGAACAAACGGAAAGTTTTCTGGATCCGATGGACTCGCCTGTAAGGAACATTACACTCTTGCGTTAATGCTTTGCCTATTGTGAGGGGTGAGAGCCAGGTTGAGTTTTGGTACCTCTGATCAGAAACTCATCTCGCCAGTTGTTCAGGTTTTCAAATGATTTCATGGAGTTGACATCATATACAAGTACACAGCAATCAGCACCTCGGTAGAAAGCTACACCAAGGCTCTGGAACCTTTCCTGTCCTGCTGTATCCCATATCTGTAATAACCCATAGAAAAGACAAAAACACGTGAGAGATTTGTTCAAGCAAAGAGGGTATCTCCCACAAATGTGTAAGCTTGACCACTCAGTATTGGGACAATTTAGAGCTATCCTTGTTTGTTTTTTTTCTATATCATGGGAGATAGTTATCAAAAAGGACATGAAAATACTCTAGTGACTTAAATCTCATTCAAATAGTTTATGACACTACCATAAAACTAACCAACAAGGTAGTGAATTAGCGTTTTCTAAGCTAACCTCCTCTCATAGTCATAAACTCTCAATGAATACAAATACAGTACCATTGTGTTAAGCACATGCAGCTTACTTGAACAACAAACGAAGTAAACCACTGATAGAGCGACTAGTAAGAACCTGTAAAGTGAAAAGACGATCTTCAAACTGGACTTCCTTAGTCAAGAAGTCAGCTCCAATGGTGGCCTTGTACTGGTTGCTGAACTTTTTATTAACATATCTAGAAGTTATCGTGTTAAACCAGTAACAAGAGCACAAACAAAAGTTCTTACATATGTATAAGACTAGTACAAGATATACTTGTTAGTTCTTCATACTACAATCAAACAAAAGAAGGATACTGATTCATCAAAGAGGTTTTCCCCACCCTGAAAAAAATAACACAAGTTAGAAGAGTCCAAGCTAGTTCCAATCAAGTAAACATAACAAGACACCAAATGTCATGTAGTCAAAATCAGATGCAGGAAAGCAAACCTGGGATCATAAGAGTTTAGAACAACATGTTTGATGGAGAAGGATCAAACACATAATATTAAAGTGAAGAAAATCTATAGACTAAAGTCAACTAGGCAGAGTTAGTCTACGGTTTGAACTTTACGAAAAAGAAAGTAACAGCCTTTTGATATATATAATGATCAACAACACATATGAAAGCACACACTTAACAACAACAGATCAATCAAACACATAGAACACACAACATTCAATAATGAAACAAATCATATCAGTATCTAAGGAATTAGACAAAATCCTGCTTAAATCTCTAAACCCTAGACAATAGTTACTCATCGGAAAACACCAGATCAAACATATTAAAGAGAGAGAGTGGCTTGGAGAAAGCAAACCCGCTATCGCCGAGGATGATGACTTTGAGGAGGGTACGTCTACGGGAAGGCATCGGAATCGCAAAAAAGAGATCGAGTGACAAACGGATCTAAGAGAATCTCTTGTGTGTTTTTTACTTTGTGTTGTGTTTCTTCTTCTATCTCTGCCCTGACGAGTCTGAAAAGCTGTTCCTGATCTGTCTTATTAATTTCTTTTAGGCGACTTATTATTTTATTTTACTAAAACAGAATATCCTAGTTATGTTCCTCGTATTTTAAGAAATATGTATTTATATATAATATTATTTTAGTCAACAAAAAGCTCTCGTAGCTCAGTTGGTTAGAGCACCCGTTTAGTAAGCGGGAGGTCTTGAGTTCGACTCTCAACGAGAGCATTACTTTTCCTTTTTTTTTATGGCCTGTTTCTTTCTTTTGTAACCAGCTATGATTGTTTATTTCCTTTCTTTCACGTGTTATTTATTTATCTCTGTTTCTTCTTTGGTAAACAAATTATTATACTTGAGTTATTGACTGTCATTTTTCTTTTCTTTCTAATTTAGTTGAAGGTTGCATTATAGCATGGTTGTATTAATACCCAAATATAGACCCTACAAAAAGAAGAAATCAGCAATCCAGAAAAAAAGGTTGAAAGCACTCTTAAAATAGAATTTGTATCCCACAAAAGAGCTTTTGTGTTTTTCTTTGTTCAAATCTCTCTCCTCTCTCTTAACAAAATCTTAAGGAGAGAGAGAGAGAGCTTCCTGATAAATAAAAGAAAGAAGCACCTAAAGAGATTATGGCGGAGGAGGGGCAGTCCCCGGAGAATTCACCTCCGTCCCCTACACCTCCACCTCCTTCCTCCTCCTCCGACAACAACAACACTCAACAGCAATCTCCTCCGCCTCCTCCTAACTCCTCCTCTCCTTCATCTTCACCACCAGCTCCTCCTCCGCCGGATAATTCCTCCTCCTCTCCTCCACCTCCTTCTTCAGGCTCACAACCTCCACCATCTCCACAACAAGAAAACAATAACAACAACAACAACAACAATGGTAATAACAGCAATAATGGCAACAATGGTAATAACAACAATGAAGGCAACAATGGTAATAATAACAATGGCGGAGGAAGCAACAATCATTCACCTCCACCACCTTCCAGAAACTCCGACCATAACTCTCCTTCCCCACCGAGATCCCTAGCTCCACCTAGATCAAGCGGTGGTGGCTCCAACTCATCACGTAACGATACACCAAACACAGGTGCTCTTATAGCAATTGCGGCTGGTGCTGGATTGTTACTTCTTGTTATGATCTTGTTCTGCGTTTGTTGCTGCCGCAAAAAGAAAAAGAAGCATCAAATGCCGTACTACGCAAGCAATGGTGGCAAAGGTATAAACATAAATAGCCAACACCAAGTAACCAACCTTAACCCTAAACCAGTTTATGTTTTATAACCATTTCTTGTGCACCAAGATACCTGAATTGACAACCCTCAGCCTAACCTAGTTTCTCTTTCAGGAACTTCTTGTGTGTCAAGATAACTGAATTAATAATCTAACTCAATAAAATATTCTTGCCTTACAAACTACATTTCAAGATTTTGGAGTTTCAGAACCTTTTGGCCTAAAGATGTTTCTGAATGTTTTTACATATTGTGATAACCCTCCATTACTTGTAATCCAAGAAACAAGGGTAAACAAAGTCTCTGTCTTGATGATAGGTGATCAGTACCAACAACAACATTACAATAACCAAAACGATCACGTAATGAACATGTCTCATCAACAACCTGGATCCAACAGTAACAATAACTGGATGAATTCACCGCCTCCACCGCCTGTTTCAGGCGGTGTAAACACCGGAAACAGCAGCGAGATTTACTCAGGCCCATATGGTCCAGCTCTACCACCGCCTCACCCTTCAGTGGCTCTAGGTTTCAACCAGAGCACATTCACCTACGACGAGCTAGCTGCAGCAACTCAAGGCTTCTCTAAAGATAGATTGTTAGGGCAAGGTGGGTTCGGGTATGTCCACAAGGGAATACTTCCCAATGGGAAAGAGATAGCTGTGAAGAGTCTTAAAGCAGGAAGTGGACAAGGAGAGCGTGAGTTCCAGGCTGAGGTTGACATCATTAGTCGAGTTCATCATCGGTTTCTTGTGTCTCTTGTTGGTTACTGTATTGCAGAAGAACAGAAGATGTTGTTGGTTTATGAGTTCTTACCTAATGACACACTTGAGTTTCATCTCCATGGTAAAAGTGGTAAGGTTCTTGATTGGCCTACAAGGCTCAGGATTGCTTTGGGATCTGCTAAAGGACTTGCTTACTTACATGAAGATTGTGAGTCAAAACATTCTTCAATCCTAATGAGATTTAACTAGAGATGTGATCATGATTAAACTTTATTTTCTTGAACTTGTGTAATCAGGTCATCCAAAAATCATTCATAGAGACATCAAAGCTTCAAACATTCTTCTTGATGAATCATTTGAAGCTAAGGTAGGCTTGCTTCATATGCTTTTAGATTCTTTTGATAAGCTTTGATAACTGAACTGGCTTAAATCTTCAGGTTGCAGACTTTGGGTTAGCGAAGCTATCTCAGGACAACGTTACACATGTGTCCACTCGTATCATGGGAACTTTCGGGTAATAAAGAACGTGAAACTAGCTGATGAAACCTGTTCTTGATTTCTAATCAAGAATCTCCTATTCTGAATCAAATGACAGGTACTTGGCTCCAGAGTATGCGGCAAGCGGGAAACTAACAGACAGATCAGATGTTTTCTCCTTTGGAGTGATGCTTCTTGAGCTCATAACCGGACGTCTACCTGTTGATCTCACTGGTGAAATGGAAGACAGCTTGGTCGATTGGGTCAGTACCAAAAAATATGTTATAATCTTTGTGGACTAATCAATGAACTATAAAAACTCTGTTGCTTTCTTACACAGGCAAGACCCTTGTGCATAAACGCAGCTCAGGACGGAGACTACACTGAACTAGTTGATCCACGTCTCGAGAACCAATACGAGCCTTATGAGATGGCAAGAATGGTGGCTTGTGCCGCTGCAGCCGTCAGACACTCAGCTAGACGCAGGCCTAAGATGAGCCAAGTAAGTCTATATGAAAACATGAATCATATCACTAATGAGTCCTATTCTTTACTGAGCTGCTCAATGATTCTTAAACAGATTGTTCGGGCTCTGGAGGGAGATGCATCTCTGGACGATCTAAACGAAGTGAAACCTGGACAGAGCTTAGGGAGGGGATCGAGCTCGGACTATGACTCGAGCACGTACAGTGCGGATATGAGGAAGTTCAGGAAAGTGGCGTTGGATAGCCATGACTACGGTGCAGGGAGTGAGTATGGGAACACGAGCGAGTACGGGCTTGACCCGTCTTCCTCGAGCAGCGAGGAGATTCCTAAAGGAGGAGCTAACCACAACAACAGGACAACTCCTATCCGAGAGCTTTGATTTAGCTGTTAGATTCAAACAAATCATCCTTGCTGTGTTTTTGTGTTCTGTTTCGTGTGACAATGTCTTAAAACTCTTGTTTATGTCAGATTCTGACCGTTGGCTACATTTGTGTTTGTATCTGTATTGTTTTTGTTCGTGAAGAAAGAATGTGATTTAACTGATTATTTATCTCTGCTAAACTTTTCCAGCTGTACGTGATCCTCTTACGTGTCCTACAACATCTTCTTATGATCCTTCTAAGCTGAAGAGTGAAGACTAAAGAAACAGCTCGACAAGTCCTGTTAACATTTTGATTGATCAATAAATGGAGTCTGATATTTTTCTACTAAAGAAGATACATCAAGTCTTTGAGTATGACTCGTATAGATTTTGATCTCTGGTTCTAGTTAATATGGACAAATGCTGATGGGTAGTCTCCGGTTGTTTCAACTTCTGTCTTAAACCAAGACTTGATATTGGTTCTGATGAGGAAGAACAAATCCGATTCATCAAGTGAATGCGATCAAGAAGAGGTTGCATAGTAACAGACTAAAGGCAAATCAATACAATACTTATATTAACAATGCAAAGAGTATATCAAACTTATAGAAAAATAGAGGCATCAATTTGATCACTCGAGCTACAAAAACAATGGACTATAACGCAAATCGAAAGCTGTTTCTTGAAACGCAGACGTAAGTAAAAACCCAGAGAGTTTGTCACACACAAGTGCACAGAAACGATAACAAAAAGAAAGCAAATGAAACAAACAAATGGAGAAGCAAATAGAAAAAGGAAAAAAAAGAAACTTTGATCCCATTCATAATACCCACAGCTTTTAGCTCTTTTCCTTGAGAGCTTAGAAGCATTTTCTGTGAACAATCCCTGGACCTGCCTCATCGTACTCAGCCTTCGAGATCCACATCTATTCAAGAACAACCACATATAAATAATCAGCCCCTTGAGTTAAATTTGCAGACGGATAAACTGAATAAAGCATGTCAATATTTACCTGCTGGAATGTGCTGAGAGAAGCAAGAATGGAACCACCGATCCAGACACTGTACTTCCTCTCAGGAGGTGCAACGACCTTGATCTTCATGCTGCTTGGTGCAAGTGCTGTGATCTCTTTGCTCATACGGTCTGCAATACCCGAGAACATGGTGGTTCCACCACTGAGCACAATGTTACCGTACAAGTCCTTCCTGATATCCACGTCACACTTCATAATCGAGTTGTAAGTTGTCTCGTGGATTCCAGCAGCTTCCATTCCCACGAAGGATGGCTGGAACAGGACTTCTGGGCACCTGAATCTCTCGGCACCGATGGTGATCACTTGCCCGTCGGGTAACTCGTAGTTCTTCTCGATGGAGGAGCTGGATTTGGAAGTCTCCATCTCCTGCTCGTAGTCGACAGCAACAAAGGAAAGCTTCTCCTTGATGTCTCTTACAATTTCCCGCTCTGCTGTTGTCGTGAACATGTAACCTCTCTCTGTAAGGATCTTCATGAGGTAATCAGTAAGGTCACGACCAGCAAGGTCAAGACGGAGGATGGCGTGTGGAAGAGAGAAACCCTCGTAGATTGGCACAGTGTGAGACACACCATCACCAGAATCCAGCACAATACCTGTTCAAGGGAGAGAGTCTCAGTTCTCAGTTTCAAAATGATCAATGAGTAGACAAAGTGAGGCTTAAGATGTACTAACCGGTAGTACGACCACTGGCGTACAAGGAGAGAACAGCTTGGATAGCGACATACATAGCTGGAGAGTTGAAAGTTTCGAACATGATCTGAGTCATCTTCTCTCTGTTGGCCTTTGGGTTAAGAGGAGCCTCGGTAAGAAGAACCGGGTGCTCTTCAGGAGCAATACGGAGCTCATTGTAGAAAGTGTGATGCCAGATCTTCTCCATGTCATCCCAGTTGCTCACAACACCATGTTCAATAGGATACTTCAAGGTGAGAATACCTCTCTTGGACTGTGCTTCGTCACCAACGTAAGCATCCTTCTGGTTCATCCCAACCATGACACCATGATGTCTTGGTCTACCAACAACACTAGGGAAAACAGCCCTGGGAGCATCATCACCGGCAAAACCAGCCTGTATGATGAAGCCATCAAACTTTAGCTTCTAAGGCAAAAGAGAACATCCACAGATCTGAAAAGAGTAAAGAGAGACAAGTACTAACCTTGACCATTCCGGTACCATTGTCACAGACGATGGGTTGAATATCATCAGCTTCAGCCATTTTTTATAAGCTGCAAAAAACATAAAATAGATGCATACTGTTAAATGAATCTGTATCGAATCACTTTAGGGGTTATTGATTTGTCTTATAATATATTTGTAAATTCAAACAAAATTCTGTGTTATTGTTATTTATAAACCATAATTCAAATCAGGTAGATGTATTAATGAATTTGATTTCACAATCGATTTTGACCGGATTTGGAAGAATTTTTGTTAAAAATAAAAAAAAAATCAAATTCAAGTTAAAATATCCGAATTTGTAAATATTACCTAAAATATATATATATATATATATATATATAAACTAATTAAAATACATAAACGAATAACAATCTTAAAATAGCATTTCTATTCAACCTATGAGACTAAAATATCGCAGAATCGATAAGATACTCTCGCACATTCAATCCAAAACGTGACGGTTCATGTTTAGCTTATACTAGCCCTTAATCGATTGCTCAAGCTTCATCTAACCTTAACAGTTCAGATTTATATTAACATTTACAAATCATGTCCAGCTATTTACAGATGCAACCAAAAAGAGCGTAACGAAAACAGTAAATCTGAATATGGATCTATCACTATTGAGATCCAAGATCACTAATCGAGCTAGAGATGATCGGTCAACTGAATTTGATTCTCCAAATCAGTAGTTCATAGATCCAAATCTAATCAATTTCAGATCTCTACGAGGTTCATAACAACATCTAGATCGAGTATAGAAACTTTTCTTTACCTTGAACGAGAAGGATCGAAAAGCTGAAGAAGAAGACGATGAGATCGAAGAAGAGATAAGACGATTCTGATCTCTTCTCGCCGGAGATAGTCAACGGCCGATGAAACTGTGAGGACAACGGGACGATTCAAAGGGGAGATGAAAGACGTTGAATATATATAGGCGGCTTCTCTTTCTTTCGGCCTTTCAAACAAAAATTAATTAATAAATAAATAAATAATCGACAGGAGACGAATCATTTCGACCACAGGAAAAGATAACGTGACCTGGCTGTCAGACAGCCTTTACTGTTTAATTCCCCTTTTTATAATTAATTAATGATCTCAGCCGTTGGATTAATTAAGACTAATCAGCTGTGCTGAGATGGCTTGTCTGTGATTAAGCCGTAAAATGACAGCTCCATTTATCAGTTAGTGACAACTTAACCGAGTCAATACAGGCAACGATAGTCGTGGTTGGCTTGTTCAATTTTAAATTTTCACAATATTCATTATTCAACATTATTAATTAATTTTCTATTTGGATTAGAATCGTGTTCAAATCATTTTAAAGTAGGAATAAGTAAGATCGTCGACCAATATAAAAGGAATAATTATGATCAGACCGTGAAAGAAAGTGATTTTCATGATGTGTTATGAATATATGTATAGACAAAAATATTAATACTCCATCGTATTCGTGATTAATGTATTAGATAGTGGCTACTAAGTCGTCAAAAACAATTGTGAATTTAATTATATTTGATTGCTGACACAATAATAGTTTTGAATTAATATTTGCTATTTTGTATAACTTAATGTTTGGTATAAAAGTATATGTTGAGTTGAGACACCACCATTTACATCGAGTCTAGCCATTTTCTTGTGCCATGTACTTCTAACTCAAAACTCTCTTACATGGTAATAACGTGCATGAGCTTTCAAATTTTCAACCGCTATTAGCTTTAATTAATATCCTGAAATAGATTTAAGCACATGCAATTCAAAATATTTTAAGTTGTGAATTTAATTTAGAGAAAGTGGTGACCATCTAGTTAAGTTACAAAAGTAGATTACACATGAACGTACATGATAGTTAATAGTTATCTATATCAAATAATATTGGGCATAGCTAGCAAGTTAAAAATGTTAGCACTAACGCTACGATCCTCGTGTGAATCCCAAAATAAAGAAAAACTATGAATGATTCATACTCTTTTTTTGTTGTAAAACTGATGATAATCAAAAAGTCAACTTTTTGTGATCCACGTGAATCGCACGTGCCGAGTACAATCGAATTGGAAAAAGAATGTGGGAAGGTTAAAGCTGGCACCTACGAAAACGTTGTGTCCATCATTATTATGAAACTACTTGTGATTTTCATCGCGACTATTATGATTACATTTGATTCTCACTGTTTATTATATGAGGCATGCCATGTTCATCTTTTATATTATAAAGTTCCATATATATGGCAGGCCACGTTCATGTCTTTTTGTTAGAGAAAAGTCAATTAAGGTTAGTTTTCCTGGATTTAGAATGTGATTAATGCGTTGATTGATCCTAGAGATCTAGCTTTTTTATCCCTCTCAACTTTGCTAGTAGTAGTGGCACACCACAATCCACCCATAAAGCTTTTTGGGAGAATTTTCAAAAATACCACTTTATTTGTACTATTTTTTATTTTTATCTTCATTAAAGAGACATTTTTAAAAATACAACTTTTTTAAGGAGCAAATTTTTTAAAATTAATTATAATTCTAAATTTTAAATTTCTAAACCCTATCCCCACCCTACACCACCCCTTAACTCTAAACTCTAAGTCTTAGATTAATTAACCCAAAGGTTATAAGTGTGTTTTTCCCTCTTAGAAAACAAAGATAAAAGTGATTAAAGTATTTTTGAAAAGTGGTACAAGAAAAGTGGTATTTTTGACAATTTCTCAAGTTTTTTTGCTTTTTCTTGAAATATGGATTTATTATTTCTAAATTTAAATGGTCTAATCCCTACATGTTATAAAAATCAAATGGACCCTATATTAGTATTTCAAAACATATATTTTATACTGTTTTTTCACATGAAGTTCCAGATTTACTTCTGTTGATATATTGTTTCCATTGATAGTATACTTTATATTCAGATTGTGACACAGTAGCATGAATTTGTATGTATGCTAAAAAATAGTTCTTGAAAGAAAAGGATACAAGCATGAAGCATCCATCTGTGCAATAATGTAATTTGAAATTCGGTTTGCTAATTTTTCGTTTTAAACCATATTTGCACACATACAATCATTACTTCATTTAATAAAAATTAACATAAAAATATATAATAAATAGATTTTTTTTTCTTTGGTAACATATAAAAAAATAGTTGAACAAGAAATTAAGGTGTATAAAAAACACGAAATGACGCCACGATTAAATATATAAACCGATTTTTTCTTCTGTGTTTGAGGTCTGATGTACTTTTACAAAATGAAATGACATCGTCCAATTATTCAAGTTGGTGAATTATTATTTGAAGAAAAAGAAAAATATATTGAATTATTAAAGGGATCAAAACTTGACCATAATAGGATCAAGAACCTCACAATTATTTGTTTCTGGTGAGACGAACCATTTGAATATCATGTACACACTAGACCGGCAGGTTACGGTGGTTATGAACGTATGGTTATGTGGGAATTAATACAGTAATTATGAAACAAATCCATAAAACCAAATTATTATTTTTTTGTCGGCAACAAATGATGATTAATAGTTTAATACTGGATATTGGGGTTTATTAATAGGCTCAAAACGACTTGACAACTACTGGTCTAGACGCTCACGAGTCCAAGACTACTGAAAATGTGTTGGCCCCAAGATATGATCTTCAAGAGTTTCAGTTCCATCTTCATCAAGAAGGTAGGCTTATATGTTTGTGATATTCCTTTTTCAGTTCTAGATGTCCATGTCTCTATTTAGTTGGGTTTTGAAAACTATGGGCCTTTGGAGCATGGTCTGAAGCAGGATCTTTAGTTCTTCTTCCAGTGTGTAGCTGTCTCTCTCGAACATTCCAAGGTTGTCTCTTTAGGGACAAGTACGAGTTATAAACCACAAAACATTTGGTAGAAGAGATCTTAATATTTGACAACATTAACAAATAACAATGGTTGTAGGTTCTATATATAGTAGAAGGTAAAGGTTTCATATATACTTTCTGATGTATAATGGGAAATAGTTTTCAGTTGATTTTTTTCTGAGTTATGGTTGGTGGAATATGCTGGGGAAATTAGAAAAGTCCTTTAGTGTTTAGTTTTATTTTCAAATTAGTAGTCTGCATCTTATATGGATTTTCTACTGAAAATGGGCCCTTCATACCATTTACTGCAATGGTAGTATGCCATGTGGCAGTAAATTTGGCAAATCCCCAATAGTTGCTCACAGACCCATGAGCTTTATCTGGAGCAGCCATGAACTTTCCCTAATCTTTGAGATACCATTCAGTGATACACCTCTTGGGTCTTGGCTCATGTCACTGGCCTCTCTCTATTCCTTCTTAGATATTAGGGGTTCTAGTATATCTTATGCCAAAAATGTTTGATGCAAATAAAGTTATGCACTGACACAAGATCCAAGCGATACTTATATTCAAAACATGGTCATGTATATTTTAGAACACTAGATCCAAGTGATACATTAACTAGTTTAGGACACAAGATACAAGTGGTGCATTAACTAGTGGTAGATTGTTTTTTTTATGTATTTTGATGTTGCAAAGCAGGGGAGATATATCCTTTGCACCAGTCCACTCTGAAAATTACATAAAGACTATATAAGCCTATCAGAAAATGAACTTTTTCTTTTGTTTGTGCCACTAGGTTCCATGTAGCTGAGAACAAATAGTGTTTTGTTTTTTATACCTTCCTGAAAATGATTAGCTTTTCCTTTATTGCTTTATGTTACTTGGGACACCATGTGATATTCGTGCATACGTTGGTTGACATTCTTGAGTTTGTAGTCTTCCTAGTGAAGAAAGAGCAAAACAATGTCAATAGAGTTTTTTCCATTTTTATTATTTGCATGTTTCTGGATTATCTGAGTTGAACCTCTAATATCAATTATACTCCAAGAAATTGAAAAGTTTATGATTGGAGTATTTAGTCCAGCAAGAGAGCTTTGTTTAAAGCTCTATATTACTATTTAACCTTCCTTTTCACAGCTACCATTGGATCTGCTTTGTGCCTTGTAGATGGTTCTGCCCCTACACAGTTTCACTCCTTAGGCTAATGATCTCCTTTATTGCCTTATAACATCACCTTAGATTGGAAGTGGATTCATGTTACCTATCAATCACATTCTTATGTTGTTAACCAATGCTTTCTTACCCCAAGATACTTCAGTGGGTCGGTTTTTGGGCATATAGATGATGTTACTGTACCAAGCTGGTTAATGAGTGGATCGATTTGTAACTGATTAGAGCAGATTTAAGTGGCATGATCATGTAGTCTTTGTTGTGTCTTCTTCATGCATTACCTTGGTCTCTCCTGAGCTTCATAACCATTTCTTTTCAGGTCTTCAGAAATAGTGATTACTTAGTCGTCTTCTCTGTGTTTGTGATATGAATGTTGCAGAGGAATTCTCTGAAAAGCACTAATCAAACTTTCTTTTGTGAGTATGTATTGCTATTCGTAAATAATTCATATACCGCCAAAAACACAAAGAAATATCTGATGAACTTATGATGCCATGGAAAGCTTACGAAATATTCTCTGTACATTTTGAGCTTCAGGGCAAAAGAAAAACAAAAACAAAAATAAGCTCCATTGTGTTTCATTTTTTTGGAATCCTACTGGCTAGGGACATAAACCATGTTCCAATCTTGTTGAAGAACTAAAATCTAGAAATCTAGTTGTTTATTGCCACATACTCTAGCTGCTTTCTCGAAAAGTATTGACTCTTGCTTCATGTTCTAGAGGAACAACTCTGACATCTATGACTATGCTCTCCCTAGGTGTTGCTGCAACCTGATCAGCTTCATCGCACTCTCCTAAGATCTTTTGACATGTCTCAACCAGGCAATGTCTACATTTAGGACAAGTCACATGTTGTGTAAGCCACTTGTCGATACAACGAACGTGGAACCCATGGTTACACTTTGGAAGCAGCCTTATCTGTTCTCCAGCTACAAAATCAGACAAGCAAATGACACAATCTTCGCCGACCCCTAACAAGTTCATCTCAGGTGAGTAAGTTACTAGAGGGAACATCTTGATAGCTTCCTTCTTGATGCCTTTGTTTGCTGCTGAGCCTCGTGGTGTGGACGGGCTTGAGATGGAATTGGAGATCATCAAACTCGAGGAACGTCTAAATGCGCAACGGATTATGTAATGCAACCCTAGTGAGCATATGATACCGCAGACAAGGATAGAGAGAAGCAGGAGAATGTTGCCGCTCAAGTTGTTCTTGTCAGGTACTTGAGCTTGTTGCTGTTGTATGCTGTGATGAAAAGGAAGTTGCTGCAGCAATTTTCTTGAGAGGAAGCTGTTGATGGTATGTTCTTGTAAGACTTGAGATGAAGAAGGTGAGTGATCTGAAGACATCTTTACTCTTTTTTCTTTTTTCTTTTGCTTTGGTTTCTCTTTTTCTGTTTTGCTCTGTTTTATTCCCTTGAATGATTGAAACTGTTGTTTATATATAGCTTTAATGATACTTAGTTAGTGGAGGATTATAGGAATTATATATTTTAGAGATAATTAATTGTTGGTTGTGGAAAGTTCCTTCTCTATCTCTTGAAATGAGATGAGGACTTTGGGACCAGGAAGAGCTTATCCAAATCCATGAGTCCCCATGTGTACAGATTGTGCCTCCATCCATATATTTTCCAATTACAAAATGTTTTTGTAGGGACAATCAATTAGTTTTCGAAATACAACAACTGATACCTATTATTATATGATTCTTGCATTAATCAAGAGAAGTTGTTGTATCTCTATTATGATGGTGTGGAAAGTTGTAAACAAGTGTTGTGTTTTGTTGATTTTGTTTATAAATTATCTTGTATTATTGTGCTTCACTTTCCATGTGTTGTGTCTCTTCATAATTCTCTCTCTATATTTATAATATCAAAATACAAAATAGTTTTAAAATAGTAAAACGTTTATTATTTTCTGGACATATACCTTTTTTCTGGAGTAAATTTCCTAATTTGGAGATGCTTGCAACTAAAGTCAGTGAGATTACTATAATATGTGTACAAATAGAATTACTATTGGTTATAGTGGACAATAAAAAGATAGACCTAGCTAGTTGATTGTTGAGACAATTGTTCTTTTCATTTCATATCTCTTTACCCTTTACAGGTAATATATGCAAAATCGTTTTTGATAGTGTAATGATTTTTAAAGATCTAATCGATAAACTTGTTTGCATGTATTTGAAACTTTTGCTGAATTATTTAGTTATATTAATATTTATTTGTTTTCCAAAAAGCCAAGGGAACAAAACACATGTAACCTTCTCTACAGCCCCTTTCCGATTCTACTCCACAAACTCGATTTTGGTTTTGTCTTTTGCGTCGTCACAATCTTCCCTAACCTTAATCCATTGTGCCATGTTTAGTTGCTTTTAACGAATGTTTTCGTTCATCGTTTTTATGTAATTTTATAAACTCAAACACAATTCTCTCTCGTGCAACAAGGAGTTGGTCTATTACCTAAAACTTTTTTTTTTTTGGATTTCTTATTAGACATTTAAGGGTTTATGGGTTCAAATTTTGTTGGGAGGAATCTTTTCTTCTGAAAAAACAACTTTCGGATCCAAAATTTCTAGACATTAAAAAGCACAATTTTCCAACCCATCATTGGTCTTATTGATTTATCGAACTTGAATTTGATTTTTACCATCCATAGCATGATTTTAAATACATGAAAATAAATATTTGGTAGAATAATTCATTTGTGGTATTGAGAAGTTGGGAGCTTCATCAACGTTGATTGATATTCATATGCAAAGTCGGTTATGTGATTCATTTCGATCTCCAGTATTTAAGTGGTTAATAAGTATAAATTATTCAAAATATATGCATTGATAATTTAATCTCTAATATTTAATTATTCAACATTATAATAAATCTCAAGACTAGCAAGATCATGTGCAAATAAATAAACTTCTTAATCAGCATAGTAATCTTAGAGTGGATATTCATACTCTCTAACTAAAAAGGGTTTTAGTGTGTACATATGATATGTTGAATATTCAATTCTAGACAGAGATTTGGAGATACATACAACTGAATATGAATACTCACTTAAGAATTATTAGACAACATATCAAAGTTGTAGATCAATTCTTTATATGTTGCTAACAAGTGCAAACTAGTACAACCGTTCATGATACATATTTGGTGTAGCAGAGGCATTTGTGATAGCATGCTCAGTAGTTATCCTAGAACCACCCTTCTTAACCAGAGATGATGGAGTCCAAAATCTATATTACCCAAAATATTTCGATCTCTTGAGCCAAATAATATGAGAGCCCAAACACAAAAAAACAGAAGGCATGAGAGCATAAAGCGAAGCACTGCTTATAGCTTCCTCCTCTGCATGCTCGTCTCTGATTTCAACTTTCATGTTTCTTCCTCCTCTTTCCCTCCCATGAACTCATCATGACTGTCAAAGCCTCTTCTTCGGTCTGAGCTTTAGACTCATTAAATAACCAAGGTTACACCAGAAAGAGCGGGTTACAAACAAGTCGAATCACGAGAGAAATTTTTAACCAACCTCGATCATAGTTTCATGAAAACTGAGACCACCATTGGAAGGAGTTATAAGTCATATGAGTCAAGCAAGAGTGCTTTTAAGAGATTTCAAGAATAATGTTTATCCATATGTTTGGAAAAAAATAGTTTAGCTTAATTTGTTCTTTCTTATATTCCTTTTTTTATATAACTACAAAAACTTTTGGATCAAGATATCTAGCTGAGATGTATAAATCATCTCTTCCAAGTTGATCAAAATAAGGAGTGCAAAGTTCATACCTCAAGGCAACGTATTTTGTGTCTACATGATGTTACCTCAAGCCAATGTATTTTGTGTCTACATAATGTTTAATGTGTCCCTCTTCATCCTCATGCAACATTTTCTCCTCAAGAATTTTTCAATAACAATACATACTCACTCCCTTCTTCACTAGTCCAATAACCAAAAAATTGAAACCGCATGAGTCAAGTGTGTCCCACGGTTTAAAAGTAAAACCAAAAAAAGAAAAAATGAAACGCCGTCGTTTCAGCGAATTTTGGAATCTTAAACCCAACTCCAAATCCGATCTTTTTTTTTTCTGTATTCATTCACTCTCTCGTCGGAAGGAGAAGACGGAGATCTCGAGATGCCTCTGTACGACTGTATGCTTCTGTTCAAGCCGATAATAAGAAAGGAAGGTCTGATCGAGCTCGTTGCTCGCATCGGGAAACACGTTTACAGCAAAAATGGCGTCCTCACGGAGGTCAAATCGTTCGGCAAGGTCGAATTGGGTTACGGTATTAAAAAGCTCGACGGAAGACACTATCAGGTAAAGTGTTTCAATTGCCTTGTTGAATCGGTGATTAATTATATCCGTAGAGTTTGTTTGTTAGATTAGGGTTTCACATTCCGATTCAGTGGCAGATTTTAGGTTAAAATTTGCTTTTTGCATCTTTGTGATCGATTCTTATTGTTAAAGAACGAAGCTTTAAGTTGAACTCTTGAAGCAGCACAGTGGAATTGTGAATTCACCTACTTGAGCTTATACTTTGGTTAGATGATTTTAAGATAATCCACAGTAACAGCTAAGGTTTCTAGTAAAGTTCTTACCTGCTTACTTGTCCAAAGAGAGTTTAACTGGGTCTTGGATCTTCATGCATCACCTATTCAATGATAATCTGCTTCAAACAATCGCTGCTCTCAGATTATTTTTCTCAAACAGTTTATGTACTTAGACATCTGGAATTGTTGGCGGTAGTTGTGTTATTTAGCATCTATTTTAGAATACCAGCAGCAGAAGCTTTAAACACCAATCTCCTATGTCTATTTAGTATAGTATACATTGAAAACTTAATCTTTCTGATAGATTCCTACTGTAAAAGAACCATCCTGTATGATCGATCGTGGATTGGTTGGGATAAAATGTTCTCAAGGTAAATGATCCCTTGTTGAGCTTTGAGTTGAATTCTTGAAGGTGAATATCACTACTCACAAAGATTCTTGATCTTGTACTTTGTCTAGATGATCTAAGATAGTTGTGACCAGGATAACAGAGCAGTTTAGGGTTCTTTTCTGCTTAATTTTCCAAAGAATATCAGCAGAACAAGCTTTAAACCTCAATCTCCTTAGTCTCTTTAGTAGATGATTCAGTGAAAACTGAACACGCATCTTTCTTAGCTTCTTCTCTCACTAATATATAGAACCATAGGTTTGCTTAGTACCATTTTGTTCCCTTGGAGCTTTGAATGTTTATATATATATATATATATAATTAATATATTGGGTGAATGGCGCAGGGACAATTGATGCAGATAACAATGATGGCAACAGCAAGCATGAACAAGGAGCTTCACTACCTCAACAAGGAAGACAAACTCCTACGCTGGCTCCTTGTTAAACACCGTGACATCAAGATTGGATCATCTGAAATGGAAGATCGTCAGGACGAGTCTACCAGAGTTACTACTAATAGGAGCTTATATGATGAATCCTCAACGGACGAAGAAGATGATAATATCTTAGGCTTAAGGCGATGAGGATAAGAGATATCATGTTACTCTGAAATGTTTATTCGGACCAGAGTGTCCATCTTCGTCTTATGGTTATTGACACGTCATCTTTGCATGGGCAGAGATGTGTCTCTGTTTTTAGAACTTGGTTTTTCATTTTTTTTTTAAATTTTAATTATTAAAAATAGAGGTGGTCGTTGGTGATAAACTTGAACAAAACACTTGTTGTTCTATTTTTTGCAATTGGTCGCTCCATCTTCTTCGTCCATCGGTTTTCTCAATTAGGGTTTCTTCTCATTGTTGTTCTCTCCTTCTCCGTTTTCTCTCACATTGGCGATTTTTCAGACCAGAACAAAGATTCATCTCTTAGGTAGAATCGAGGCTCAGAATCATATAACTCCTTTTTTGTTTTGTTTGCGAAATAAATCTTTACATTGTATGATTTTGTATGCATGGACGTGAATGGGTCATAGCTCTCTCTTTCTCTCGATTTCCTCATGTGGATGTTTGTTAGAATGAGTCATGGTAGTTCTTTATGCCTATCTTGGATGAAAACGATGTCACGGTCCTAAACTTTTGACGTTTAAACTTGATTATTGTTCCCTTTTTTGTTGTTGATCTGAGCTTACCTCAATTAAAAGGATGGGAAGTTTCAGAAAAAGTTGGATTTGAGGTTGTATTAGCGTGTGGATGATGTCTTGTTGTCTTTGAATATTCTTTCATTCTAAAGTGTTGCACTTGTAAAGAATATAAGGATGTCTCATGTTTGTGTTTTTTGGGATTGTTTGTGTGGTAAGCTTCGCAGGTGGAAACTTTAGGAAAGTATGGATGGTTCAGAGGATGCATCTGTAGTTCAAGAGCCTCCTGACCCTGAGGTCCTCGAAGTTGATCCAACATTTCGATATATACGGGTATGAAAAACATCCCTGGAATCATATATTTTAACTTTTAACCTTTCAAATGGTTGTATACTACAAAACCAAACATAGATGGATTAGCTAAGATCCACTTCTCTTTGTCTTGTTTTGCTTTATCAAATGTGTAAGGTTTGAGTTTATAATGTGTATTGATTTATCTTTCTGTTGTTATCCACCTTTCAGTATAAAGAGGTTATCGGAAAAGGCGCATTCAAGACTGTGTATCCTTTTTCTTGGTTCATACCGTTACTTCCATTCATAGCAGAGAGTGTTCTTTGTAATCAGAATCTCCCTTGAGATACGCTCATATCATGTTTTTTCTATGTTCTTGCATCTTCTCTCGGTTTGTAACCTTAACTCTGAAGATATCAGTTACAAGGCCTTCGATGAAGTAGATGGGATTGAAGTTGCATGGAACCAAGTACGAATAGATGATGTTTTGCAGTCACCAAACTCCCTGGAGAGGCTGTACTCTGAAGTGCGTCTTTTGAAATCACTGAAGCATAGTAACATCATTAGGTTCTATAACTCATGGATCGATGATAAGAACAAGACAGTTAACATTATAACTGAGCTATTCACTTCAGGGAGTCTCAGACAGTATGTACACCAAACACTTGTATTCTCTTTATTTTTTTGTCTGTCATTGTGGAGTATAAGTGCATCTCTTTTGGTTTTAGTTACCGCAAGAAACACAGAAAGGTGAATATGAAGGCCGTCAAGTGTTGGGCGAGACAGATTCTAATGGGTTTGAGATATCTTCACACACAAGAGCCACCCATTATACATAGGGATCTCAAGTGTGATAACATATTTATCAATGGAAACCATGGAGAAGTGAAAATAGGTGATCTTGGTCTAGCCACTGTCATGGAGCAAGCTAATGCCAAAAGTGTGATTGGTATAGTTTCTATGTTCTTTCTTTCACATTTTTAATTTGTTTTTTCTTGGGTCAAACATAAGTGTTACTATGTTACCAACAGGAACCCCAGAGTTCATGGCACCTGAGCTTTACGATGAGAACTACAACGAGCTGGCTGATATTTATTCATTTGGGATGTGTATGTTGGAGATGGTGACACTTGAATACCCATACTGTGAATGCAAAAACTCTGCTCAGATATACAAGAAGGTCTCATCGGTGAGACTTGAATACCCATACTGTCACTAGTTTGCTGACAAGATCTTAACCTAATCTTGTTCTTGGTGGTTTTTCAAGGGAATAAAACCTGCATCACTCTCTAGGGTTCAAGACCCGGAAGTAAAGCAGTTCATTGAGACATGCTTACTTCCTGCATCAGAGAGGTTATCAGCAAAAGAGCTTCTCTTGGAGCCTTTCCTTCAAGTGAATGGTTTAACGATGAACAACCCTTTGCCTCTTCCTGACATTGTAATGCCTAAAGAAGGTGCGTTTGGAGAGCGTTGTCTTATGTCTGAAGGCCCTCCAACAACACGGCGAAGTAGATCCATGTCTATAGATCTTGATGAAGACAACAACCTGCCGATTGTTACCTTTAGCGACAACTCAGGATGTAGGTGTATTGAGGTTAGACGTGCAAAGAGAGGGAACTTCTTTGTACTCAAGGGTGAAGAAAACGATGAACACTCTGTCTCGTTGATTCTTCGAATAGTAGATGAGAATGGTGAGGCGTTTTGGTTCAGCTCAAGTTAGGTTTCTGTATTCTGATGTTTAGTGTTTTACGGTTTGTTGTTTGCAGGACGAGTGAGGAACATTCATTTCTTGTTCTATCAAGAAGGTGACACTGCTTCTAAAGTGTCGAGTGAGATGGTTGAGCAGCTTGAGTTGACTGACCAGAACGTCTCCTTTATAGCGGAACTAATTGATATATTGCTTGTCAACATGATACCCACCTGGAAAACTGATGTTACGGTTGATCACCTTATTCACTCGCAGCTGAATCAGAGCTCAAGAAGTCTTCAGAACGAAGCTAAGCCACAGAGACAAGAGGAGACTGCTTTTCATGATGCTTGTGAGTCGGTTCGTCACTCGTGGAACTCTGATTGTCCACGGTCAGAGGAGTGTGTGGATGCTTTAACAGGAGAAGACAAGAGCTCCAATCAGGGAGAAGCAGAGGAAACGCATCCGGTGAGGTTGGAGGAAGAAGAAAGGTTAAGACAGGAACTGGAGGAGATAGAAGCTAAGTATCAGGAAGAGATGAAAGAGATAGGAAAGAAAAGAGAAGAAGCGATAATGGAGACAAGGAAGAAGTTGTCTCGGAAGAAGACAGAACAAGTTGATTGAGTAGCCAAAGAACATAACAAAGACGTCATTGGTGGGGTTTTTTTCTTTCTTATGTTTCTTGGACACGAAGGAAACACTTATCTTCCTGAAAATGTAGAAAGTTTACGACAGGATGAAGAGTTTTGCTTCTTTTGGTTGTTTCTTAATGGTCATGGTGACAATTTTTTTTGATTTGGTCGGAGGTTAAGAACACAAAGGATGATGTAAAAAGTTAAAACCTAAAACAAGTGTTTCATTCGAGCAATTGGAGATGAAAAAGTACTATAATAAAACCGTAAATAGGAGTTTGGAAACCAAACATAACTGTCTTCTCGAGAACACATTGCATTAAGCAGACAAAACATGACAAAAGTCATAAACAATCAAACTAAATCACAATCACTGGTCTCCAGGAAGTGACTTGATGATGTCGGAATCACCAGGATCAACGATACTGAGACAAGAAACACGGAAGTACTTTCCACAAGCAGTACCCAAGTCAACATTGTTGCCATTGTAGTGATGAACACCAACTTTGGCAAGCATCGCGTAGTACTCAATCTCTGATCTCCTCAACGGTGGGCAATTGCTTGAGATCAGAATCAACTTACCTAAACACACACACAACATATCCAAAACTCTTTCTTAACAACGAGAATCTAACCACACATCGATGAAGAAAGATTGTTTTTGTTTTACCTTTGGAGCTGCGAAGGGATTTGAGAACAGATTTGTAGCCGAGAGTGTACTTGCCACTCTTCATGACCAGAGCTAATCTGCTGTTGATTCCTTCATGGGACTTCTTTGTCTTCTTCGCCGCTACCATTTTTTCACCGCCGGGAGGAGTCGCAGATAGCCGGGTTTATAGGAGGAGAGGCCTTCGGTGTGACGCAGAAGCTGTTGGGCGGCGCAAAATGAGAAGCTATATAGAAAGAGAGAGAGACAAAGGAACCCTAATGGCTTTTTTCAAGATACGAGGCCCATGGCCCAATAGAAACTCGACCTAAGGCCTACTCAAGAAGGCATAAAAACTCATGATGTTGAGACTAAACAGTAAACACTGTTACCATAATGTGAAACACCAATATGGGCTTTTGGAGTGTGTGGATCTTTGAAGTTGCAGACAGCAAAGATGGAGCAAATAGAGTTACAAAATGCAACGTCTGAGCAAATAGTCAGTCTTAGTTTGCCATGCAAGAACCATATCATCAGAGAGTTTCGGAGCGCGTTTGCAGTGGTTACCAAATTTTTGATTCTCTATCGAAGCTGCAATGGGTTCTCAGTTGAAGCCTTTGAAACATAATACATGGCATGGTCATCATCAGCTGCTATGGCTTGTTGTAATGCAATGGAGATATCGGCGGACAAGTCCCAATAGACTGATTCTTCGGGGATTGCCCAACATCGGTAACACATACACAGTTGTTCGCAAAGAAAGTTAGATATTTATGTTTTCTGACCACATAACTGGATAAATCTAAGTTTAATAGATTTTGAATTTAGGATGTCCAAATCCGCTATACCATTTGACCAGACTTATATGGTTTATTTATTTTTATTTACAAAGAAATAAAAGCATTTTCAATGTTGAAAAAAAAAACTTTTAATATAATATGATTATATTTAACATAATTTAACTGCATAACTTAATTTCAAATTACAGAAAATAAACTAATCATGTGTGGACAAATGTTATATGGATCTCATAAGTTTTCTAAGGTTTTCTAACAAGTTCACTTAGAGATGACCATTGGAATGCTTTAGGTATGGTCTGGTTTTGAGCTTTTCAATTGTATAACAAGTACAATTATTTGTGATCAACTTAAAGTATGATTAACTTTTTATTCTTTGGATAGGTTCAGTTAATCAAGATGGAACAGCCACTTATGAGTGTACAACTTTTGATAAATTAGAAAGTAGATTAAATTTGGTTCTTTGATTAAATATAGTAAAGTTAAATAAAATGTGGTGAATATTGCTTACTAAAGTGATATAATAATGAACAATTGAGAAGGTACATTACATACGTGTATTTGTAATTTAAGAATCGATTGCGGAATTAACGGATATTAATCAAATCATTCTTTACGGCCACTATACGTACCCATCATATCGTACGAATGATGCCATGTTCGCCATTACTCTTCCAATTTAACGAGTCATCATTGTACATAATTTTCGAGTTATAATTATATATTGTGTCATATGTAAATGTAATTCTGTGGAAGATAGTAAAGTAATCAAAAGGAAAATAATAAAAACTCATTATCTTGATTAACCTATACTATAATTTTGGTGAGCTCTTTCTATGTAGAGAGATGTTTTGGCGGCAAATCTTTCGGCTTCTGTATCTAGTGTAGGTTGGTCTTTTTCAACTCTATAGTATATTCTAAATTTCTCCTTAATCATTTTCCATTGAACGTTAATAAACAACTTAAAGTGAAAATGTATTATGCATACATGCATTTATATATGTAAAGATTTATATGAATTTTTATTATAATATTCGTTATAAAAGTTAGTTTGGTACATGTATATAATCTTTCTTTAAATCTCGTCTTTTTCTTAAGCAAATATAAATACTGGTTAAAAAATTTAGCTTGTTAAGAAAATGGAGTTATGAATTTATGATAACCTTTTGGTAAAATAATGTTTTAAAAAATGGGTCAATAAAAAACGAGGTGTTAAAAAAAAAACGTAAACGAGTGTCAAATCAATCCGGGCGTGGCGGGTTGGGTTACTGCTTACTGGACACTCTACATGAGTAAGTCTATTATTATATTTACGATTTTACGCTAATAGACCAACCTTGCGTGATTTTTTGGACTATCCTATTTCTCTTTTTCTTTTTATATTATGTATTTTACAAATATAAAATAGCTGCATGGACTGCCTATTGTCTCACTATATAATTATAATATATCAATATAGTATATTATTTATCCAATAATATAAGAATTAAGAAGACATATTTTTCTTCTTTTCCTAGCTCATTGGTTGAATGAGTAAAAGATGACCCACAATGTTCTCTAGACGGTAATGAAGTTGTTGGCCTTTCTTTTTGAAAATACCATGATTTTCCCAATTTTTAACCAATTCAACTTTTCTAAATGGTCTTATCAAAAATCATAAAATGATTAATTAGGTGAAAAATAATAACGATGTTAATTACACATTGAAGTAACGAGATTGTTGCATCTAATACCTCATCTCGTAAACTTTAGTTACATATATACAAAAGAGAAAAAAAATAGTAAGAATAACAAAATCCAGAGACTTACAATATCTTTTACTTCTACTCTAAAGAAGTTTACATAAACCAAAAGATGGGGGAACAATTAGAAGAGTTCAAACATCTGAAACACTACGTAAATGTCAAAGCAAATACATTATACTATATAAAATACTCTAGAGAGACAGAGAAAGAGAGAGTGTGATCATGGAGACAACAAGGCTTGTAGACCAATGTCGTTGTGTTTTCGTGAAGGACCAGAAGCTGGAACAGGGAAGTGTCTTGGCAAGAACCCTAAGAAATGACCTCTCCTCATAATGCTTTTGTTGCGATCATTATTGGGATTTCTATAGAAAACGCTTGATGGTGAGGAGGCTCGAGAGGCGTCGCAGTGGAGAATGAAGAAGAAGAAGCAGAGGATCATGAGAGGAAGAAGAGCTTGTGGGTTTACTGATGATCTTTTTCTCCAATAATGTGGATATGTAGGAACCATTTCTAGGTTTCAAACCTGAATCAGTAGGTGTGTGTTTTGTTTGTTTCAGTTTTGGGGAAGTGAGTTTTGGTTGAGGATTTGTGATGGAGTAAAAGATGGTAAGTAGTAATGAGGTCAGCAGAATAAGAGAGAGGTGAGTTTTTGAAAGCAACCCCTTTAGAATAGGTCCTCTCTTTGGCTGGAAACAATTATAATGGCCTATAAAACTAAATAAAGGTAAAGGGGACTGAACATTCATTTATTGCATTTTATTTAATAAAAAGCATGAACTGAACAATCACTTGTGTAAATATATTTTTTATAAAAAAATGTTTCACTTTTGCGTGGAAAATGTATCCCTTTTTATATAATAGAAAAGTTGTGGATTTGGAATTTATTCTTTTATATGCATGCAGTGTCAGGTGGCCCGGGGGCATGAGAAGCAGACTATAAGGAAACAGATAGTATGGTGTTAAAAGAAAAAAGAGAGGTAACAGATAGTATTAAAACGAAAAAACGATAATATTAGTATTTTTTAGACATGTGTTAACCTATTTATATATTTAAATTTTGACTATAATACCATTTTTTATTGTTCTATGTCACTTAAGAATTCGTTAAATGATTTTCCCAGAATATCTGCTAAGGTATTTGTTACACATTTACCACTTCTAATATCTCCACACAGAAAAGGTAAATGATTTGCCTCCATCCAGTAGCTTTAAAACCGTATGTTGCCATACCAAAACTAGTATATGTACTTCTTCTCACCAACTTCATGATGGCATTTCCCTCTCTGATTTTGTAAATTCAATGTAACATTAAATTGTATCAGAAATTATTCGTATACATCAGGCGTAGTGTCCTATCATACGCATACGTTACTTATATCATACAATGGTTTGCAGAAAAATGTTTAAATAATGCATTGAACAATATAAATGGCCAGAGAATTAATAGTTTATACATAGCAATAAGGATGGTCAATAAAGAAAGGTTTTTGGGTCCCCAGTCCCCAAAGTTAAGGTTAAGAAGATAGAAAGTGGGAACAAGTTCCTCTGTCCTTTTTATTATATTCTCAAAATTTGTTTCTTGTCTTTAGATTTTATAACTAATTAATGTTATTTTATATGGTTAGTGCCATTTGTAGATTCTGATGAGCCAACCATTTGTACAAGTGCTTTTTTGTCGAAGATAGTCCAGTTACTTAATTAACAAAGTTTGTGATTTTAATAAAAATAGGGATTACTGGAGTTGATTGGCTTATACTGTATATCTACTTAATAAACCATCTCTAATGTATTCTAATTTTTCTCTAAAAAAAACTATAATGAAGATGAATTTTACTTCAATGTAAGATTATTTTCTTCAAAATATAAAGTAAAAATAAATATTATTATTTCTACCCATAAATTACTGAGGGACAAAATGTAAATCATCATTTAAATGTATTTTCTGATTTTGAAAATAAAATAAAAATCTATAATTAAAATAAAGTTTACTTGACTATATACTTCTAAAATAATATTTTCAATTTTTTTTTACTATTTTCCCATAACTATAGAAGAAATAATGGTAATCTATATTTTAAAGATAAAATAGAAATGAGTAGGACTAGACCTTTTATTCATTATATTTGATTCAATTTGTTAAGTATTTGTTTCGATTCAAAAAGTCTGGATATCCATAAGTCTTCGAAACAAAGCAAAAACTAAAATTTAATGTCCGTTAGAAACAAAACAAACCAGAAATACAAAAAATTAGAACCGAATACTCGATCCGTTATGATATTATACAAATAGATGTATATCTACAAATAAATATAGATTTTATATGTATAATTTTATATAATTATTATTTTAACATATCATTTTATTAGATTTATTTAAAATTTAATTATAAAATCTTTATAAAACCTACAGTTTTCTAAAATTTTGTGTTTTATAAGAAAATTTGATTAATTTAAAATTTTTATGAAACATATAGTTTCATTACTTTTATTATTTAATTTTTTTAAAACAAATTTGTATAGTTTTTTAGATTTAATTGTATTAAACAAAATAGATGAGATATCCATAAATATTCGCAAATATTTAAAAAAATTATGGATATCCGGAAAATCGAATATCCATATTTCTTCAAAGCAAAACCATCAAAAAATCAGAAATTCGTAAAATACGAAGTAAATCACAAATACTAAAAAAGAAATTATGGTACGATTCGATCTGTGTCCATCTCTAGAAATGAGTCGGATAATCCTTGTGTGTACAGCAACGTGTCGTTCCTGGAACATTAAATAATCTAAAATCTAGTATATGTGTTTCATTGATGTTGGAATTTGAAAATAGATAGACTTCTCCATAAACTCGAATCTTACACAAACATATCGGTTATGCAATTAACTGGAATATATAGTTCCACTTCTATTGCCAGATTTCATGCTGATTCGATACCAGGTTATTATCATTTTTTACTACAAAAAGATAAATGGTATTAAGACATAATTAATTGCCCTGCTTTGATTAAAAAAAAACATAATTACCATGCTTTTTAATCATCAAATGTAAGCCCATTTAAGCACCCACTAGAGCTGGACCCGCTCACCGAGCGGGTGTTAATTCAAATTAACTCAAACTCCATATAAAAATTTATAATATGAACCTACCCGGATCCGGAATGATCAACTCAAACCCCGTCTAGAAATTTATAATATCTACATGTAATTTAGTTTTAGAACAACAAAAAACGATATCAAAAAACCGATTTCTATTCGGATGGATACTTGGATGAATGTGAATAAATAAAAACTATTTATTAACCGGTTGGAATCTTTGTCACGAATGAAATAATTTTATTTAAACATGTAAAATTATTATAATTAACACGTAAAATAAGTGATGTTAATTATTATAATAAATACAGTTAATGAAGTAATTAGAAAAAGTAAAAAAATGTAATAAAATATTTTAAAATTTGGATAATACAACATTCCTAATTAGTAGCTTCATTAAATATCAATTGGTTCATTTATTATAGTGTAATAAATCGATTAGGTTAATTTGGATAAGACAACATTCATAATTAATAGATTCATTAAAATATCAATAACTTCATTAATTATTATTGTAATAAATGACTAAATTTTAGCATTCTCAAATTTGTACTTCTGTTTTAATAATATAGATTATGGTTACTTATATCACTTTAGTAAAAAAAATATCTGGATATTATAACACGAGTTTGTGATTCAGTAACACTAAATTATGTATATATATATATACATGTATAAACATAACATCTAAGTAAGCACAATTCAGACTATGTGGGCTGAACTTAAACGTCTATATAGTGATACCTTTACTCTATAGTTATTGATAACTAGTGTTGGTTTCCCAACTAAAACGTTAAATAGAACAATATAGTTCAGTAAAATTCAACCGGTGTACTGATCATGTAAAGAAAGAGTATCCAATCCAATCAAATTATGAAACTGGACCTGGAGAATTATTTTTCTGTCTAGAAAACGATTTGTCAAATTGGATATAGAGCCAAAGTATAAGATCATAATTTTGGTCACTTCAATAATTTTGGTCACTTCAATAATTTTATATCATCCAAAAACAAAAATGTTAGAGTTCTTTTAATAATATCCAGTATATATTTACCAATAATTCTGTATTAGATATGTATAGCGATTAGCGATTAGCGACACTTTTACTAAAAAGAAAATATGTATAGTAAGAGAAAATGTGCATGTACGTGCGGAATCCTTACAATAATCCTTACAATAATCCTTCTAATATAAGTTTCAAGAAAAAAAAGTCCTTCCAATAATAGATTTTACTTATCTTGATTACATACAAGTGTGATCGAAAGATTTCCCGTAAATCAAGGAACAAAAAGATGGTATTTATTCCATAACTTAAGCATAAATAATTTGTTATGGAATTGTGTAATCGCACGCGAATAAATTATGAGGCAGGTTTATTGGGGGTCTCTTAGCAGAGGTTCTTAACTTTTCTAAAATACGTTTCTTAACTTTTAAGTAAGAAAACCTAAGAGACGTCTCTTAAATAAGAGTTTTAAGAGCCGTTTCTTAACAAAAAAAAATTTAAAAAAAAAAAAAAAAAAAATCAAATTAAGTTAAGAACTTCATTCTAAGAGGCGCTCATAAACATGGTCTTATTTGCTTTACGGTTCCTCATTTCATCCTCATCATCTTCCTTAATTAGCCGTAGCGTGTGAATATATTCATCATTAGAAATTTATTACCTTCATTCTATTGAAACTTATACTATTAATGTCATACAATCATATCAAAATGTTTTTTTTTTGATAATCTGAAAATATTGGGCTGATCGAAATCCAAACCGATTAATCTTTTAGAATTTTTTTTATTGGTACCAAAAAAATTTGATTATTTGTAATGAGAATTAAATATCTATATTGTATGGCCACAAAATCAAGTATAACTACGATAGTAGATTTCAAATTCAAAGTATTTAACACCTTTCTAAATTTGCTTTACCATGACATTTGTGTGGTTATGTCATCAAAATGTTATCCATGACTAATCTATATTTAGTAGAAATGTAGAATGTGTAACATAACAATACTTAGCGCTCAATATGAGTTGAAGAAAAGCTGGTCGTCAGATCTGATAAACTCGCTACAAAAGTTCTAGAAAATTCTTCATACAACTGACTAAGAATTGGATCTGGTGTTGACTTTGCATGGGAACATGACACTGAATATGTTTCTCTTGCATGTGATGCAAACTAGTTGCCTTTACTCCTGGCAACCTCTGAATAATATCCATGAGTAATCTATATATACTTAGTAGTAAAGTGTGAGTAACATAATAATATTTCTTAGTGCCGAGTATGAGTTGAAAACGAAAAGCTGGTCAGATCTGATAAATTCGCTACAAAATTCTAGAAAAGTCTTCATATTAATTCACTTAGAATTTGATCTGAGGTTGACTTCGAATGTCAACATGACAAAAGGATATATTTTTCTTTTGCATGTGATGCAAATTAGTTGCCTCTACCCCTGGCAACCTCTGAATAATATGAAACTTAACCCCACACTTTTGGAACTTCATCCCTCTGTCTTGACCCAGCATTTATTTTGAACTATTTGGAACATCAATTTATGGAGAACTAATTTTCTAAATTGTGTCATAGAAAATTGTCTTTTGCCATTTGACGAGAACCACTAAAGCTGTAACTGGTTGCATTAATATGGAATTAGTGGAATAAACATAAATGGAATAATTGGAATGGAATACAGCAAAAAATGGAATGGAATTCATTCCATTCATTCATGAATAAATTTGTTATGGAATAGTTTTCTTTATATTTCATCTAATTATTTTTGGAATTGGTGGAATGACCGTTCCATTCCATTCATAGTAAATGGTGAAAAAAATATGTGGAATTAATGGAATCAACCATTCCACATCATTCCATTCCAAAATACTACAATCCAGTTACACCCTAAATATGCTAAATGGTTATAACAACGTACGTATCTCAACATGCTTGTCATCTCCTTAAAACATACTCCTTCCATTTTGAAAAGTTATATCTTTAAAATTTTCACATATATTTTTAAAACATCTTAAAATTTGACTATAGATAATTTTTTTATAATTAAATATTTTCCAAAACTTTATCAAATCAAAATTTAGTAAACACAGTTAATTTATTTAAATTTATAATTTGTCACTATTACATACTCAAAATGCATTAAAATATATAAAAATTAGTTTTTTAAATATATTTTTTCTAAAACATGGATTATTTTAAACAGAAAAAATATTTTTTTGTCCATTTCACATTTGTAGTTTTCTGTAGCAATACATTTTTATTAATGAGTAATTCAATTCCCCGAGTACTTGTAACATTATTTGCAAAGAAAAAAAAAGAAAAAAAAAGTTCCTTACACATATGGACAAACTAAAATTATTGTCCACCAAGAACAATAATGGATGAAAGTGATGATGAATGAGGTAATTTATTACTTAAAAGGTGAGTTATGAAAATTGACGGAGATTTTTACCGATTTGCCATAATTGCTAATTGTAGACAATGATGCACATTCGCATCATTATGTTTTAGCTTTCATTCTATGCAATGTTACCCTAAATACACAAATTATCAAGTTAGTATTTTTCACCAAAGGCGTAATTGGTAAATCATATGCTCACGAGTTAATAAAATACTTAGTTCATTCGTTTGATATTATAGGATCCTAAAAAAATAATTAAACCCAGGAAAATTTATTCTGAATTAAATGCTACATAATTACCATTCATTGCATTGTAAAAAAGTACTCTATCGAGTTCTAGTAAAAGTTCTACTCGTGATCTTCTCTGTTTATTTATGCTAATTAAGCCTACTCTAAAACTGAAATATTTTCAATATCTTATCATCATAACGCACGGTTCAAAATTTTATTTAACTTTTGTCAAATTGAATATTTCTCAAAATTCAAAAATATTATATAGATCATCTGATTAGTGTCCATGTAATCAGTAGTTGTATATTCAATGCAGCCCATAATTAGTTAGTCAATTATACAGCTTCATTAGAAAATTAGACGGTCTAACCATATACTACTAGCTAGACAACTAAAATGTTATGGATATTCGAATACTTTTTCTAATTTATATACGTTCTTCCTCATCACACACCGTTAAATTATCTGACAAACATTATATTGACCCGAAGATGACAACCCACACAAAATATATAAAAACAAAAGCTTTTGCTTTTCTCCCAGCATCAACCATTTTCGCTAGAATAGCAATATTTTTTTTCTTTTATCCGTGGTGGAAGCGACAACACAATTTATTATTTGATATCATTAACACAACTACACAATTTATTATTTGATATCATTAACACAACTACACAATTTAAAATGTGAAAGTATATTATTCGCCGTGAACAATCTCAGCTTTCATATATACATATACATACCATATTGTAATATATGCTGATTCTTCTGCGTTAACATACATTGCTTTGTAATGATTATGTTTGGTGTCTGATAAATATTAGTAGTATCTTTTAATTTCATAGAAAATGGATGTAATAGAAAGAAGACAGATACGGACCAAGTCCATGTGCATCGTTACTTCAGACCAAACCAGGCCCTCATGCAAAATATCGGCCCCACTATTATCCACACACTTGTGGCTAGCCTCATAACTCACACGTGTGGGTCAAAGCTCCCATCAACCCAAGATCTAACCGTTACTACAACATTTGACCTAGCAAGACACGCACAGACAAACTTGGAGTTTTGACCCAAGACCAAAGAAATTAGCTGAATCTCTCAATTATTTCGTATTAAAATAAAAATTATAATCTTAATTATCTAATGTCTTACTTGTCAATTATATTTTTCATTTCTTTAACGTTTTATATACAACCCACTATAGTATATAGCAATATATATATATGAAACTGTCATGTATTGGGTATAAGAATATGTTTGGGTTCAAAACGGTGACGCAAGCGTGCGTTTTGACTCTGTCTTTAAAACCACCTCTACTCACTTCCTTCCCCCACCTTTCACAGTTTCACTTACCATTAGCATCGTCGTTGTCCCTTCATCTTCCCAACTTTATTTTCCCGCATTTTCTCGCTATATTTTACTAATGGGGAGAGATGAAACAGAGACGTACATTACGGTGCCTAGCTTCTTCAGGTGTCCTATATCTCTCGACGTGATGAAATCTCCCGTTAGTCTCTGCACCGGCGTTACCTACGACCGTGCAAGTATCCAGAGGTGGCTCGACGGAGGCAACAACACTTGTCCCGCCACTATGCAGATTCTCCGAACTAAAGACTTTGTTCCTAACCTCACTCTTCAACGGCTTATCAAAGCCTGGTCCGATTCCGTCGGCCGTCACGCCGGTAGCTCTCCGCCTCGAGGGATTCCGACGGTGGAAGAACTGAATGAGTCGTTGAGGAGACTGAGTCTCGAGAAGGACGATGACATTCGTCTGGAGAATCTTTCGAGAATCGTTCGATTCGCGAAAGACTCCGAGGCGAACAGAGAGTTTCTCTGGAGGGAGAGGGATTTTGTGCCAATGCTTGTCGACATCATCGCCGCCGTGGACGGAGGAACACGTGCGACGGCGAAGATCAAGCTAGGTTTGCTGGCGATTATGATTTTAGATACTATAATCAAAGGAAGGAGTGAGAGAGATCGTGAACGGTTATCGAGTCTGATGTTAACGGACGGGGGAGGTTGCTTGACGGCGCTTCTCCTTGCGATACAGCGCGGGAATCTGGAGACTAAGATCGAGTCCGTTAGAGTTTTGAAATGATCTCTTTTGACACGAAGTCAAAAGAGATCATCTCAGAACGCCATGGGATCCTAACGGAGCTGATCAAATCAATCAGCTCCGTGATGGATCCTTCATTGATGGAAGCGAATTTATCATTCTTGAACACAATCTCAACCTCCAAACGAGTGAGATCGAAGCTCATCGCCGAGAAAACGATCACGAAGATCAAAGACATTCTCCTCACGGAAACAACAACCATCACTGTGACGGAGAAGTCGCTGAAACTGTTGGAGACACTGTCGTCAAAGCGGGAAGGTAGATCGGAGATTTGCGGCGGAGACGGAGGGAGATGCGTGGAAGGAGTGGTGAGGAAGCTGTTGAAAGTCTCGACGACGGCGACTGAGCACGCCGTGACGATTTTGTGGTGTTTGTGCTACGTGTTCAGGGAAGATAAGAAGGCGGAAGAGACGGTGGTGAGGTGTAACGGCGTTACGAAGCTTTTAGTGGTGATTCACAGCAACTGCTCGCCGATGGTGAGACAAATGGCGAAAGATTTAATAAAGGTTTTGAAGGTGAATACATATACGTCTGCTTTGTCTGCTTACGAGACGAACACCACTCATATTACGCCGTTTTGATTTTTATTATTAAAAGGATGTATAAATGTTAGTATAAAACTATTTTTAACGTAGATATTGTAAAAATCATAAGATTTTTTATTTTTTTTATTTTGCTAGTGTGATCTATTTTTACTAATATACAAGAAATTTTTAAATTTGTTTTGTTTTCAGAACACTATTTCTTAACAGTAAAAATGGTTAGAAGATAATTGTATGTGTTATATTTGTATCATACTTTAAAAATGTTAGTAATTGGAAGTTATTAAGTTGCAAAAAATTAATTAAGCTACAGAAAATTTAAAATCTGCAAAATGCAAACTACAAAATAATTTTTACCCGATTGGATAAATTTTGCAAAATGGCAAAATAAATATAGACTGCTTAAAATATTTTATATAGTATTATCATAAAAATAGTAATAGTAAAATTAACTACTAAGAAATGTTAAATACTTAAATTTCTTAAAAATACTTTATTTCTTGGTATAAATATTATCTTATTTCCAATATATTTCCAATGATAGAATGACATCTTATAATATTATAAAACAAATTACACTGCAATTTTATCTATAACATAACTATTTATAATTAAAAAGATTAAAAGTTTAAAATAGTATCATTATATAATTAAATAAAATAAAAACGTTGAATTGTAAAGTTTGTGGAGTAGATTAACTGAGGCGGTATATGAAATTCTATAGGCTAAACACAAACACTTTTGGTACAATAAAATTCGAAATGACAGGTTCATATACACTTTTGGTAAGAATATGATTAATCTAATACTTTCCGCTGAATCCGGCTAAAAGATGTATTAGTGTGTATAAAATGGATGGTTATATCAATTTTGCACTAAGTCAAAATAAAAGAATAAGGTTCCTCTGAAATGAAAGAGGAGACGATCTACTCTCTTTTTTTTTTGTTAGAGGACATTGCAACATTTCATTGCCATTCCTCTCTCAGACAAACCCACCTTTTCTATCCTCTGCTTTGTTCGAATTTGGATTTGAATGGTACTTGCTTCAACATTTGATTTGCATAAAGCATATATTTAGTAAAGTATCGGAAAATTGGTAACAACTATGTGGGCATGGTAGCGAAGATCTCATCAAAGTTCAATACATATGCTTCTGTTTTGGTTGCTTACAGGACTAAGACAATACTCATGATCATATCAAGCCATATTCTATCTTTAGTATGAAACATGCTTAACATTTTACCAATTTTTTTTTTTTTGTATGAAGAGAAGTTGGATTTCAATGTAAAACTCTTTGTAAAACACTAATAATAATAATAATAAATTAATCACAAAAAGAAAAGCTCAAATATGCATAGCATGTTCACTTGAATAGAATGTGAACATGCTATTCTTGAATCATCTCTCAAACCCTCAAACCCTCAAATGGACTAGGTTTAACTTAGATGATCCATTTCTTTGGTACTAACTTAGTTGTAAGAATCCTTTTTACAAGTAACACTGTAACCTTAAAAGCTATTTACATAGAGTTTCGCGTATATTCTTATTCAAATTATTATTACACTCAAGAGTTAGGTGACGATTAACTAATTGATTGGGCTAAGCTACATGCAAACTGCAAAGTTTGGGCTTTAGAAAATAGAAAGTATATTTCCAAATGACTTCCAAGCTCAAACAAATAACCGGATTTCTTTCGAGAAGAAACAACATAATCGGCTAATCAAAACAATCACGTGTTTAAAGAAACAATCCAACCAACCATACATGGTAAGAAAGTTCCGACACAGGTTAAAAGTCATACTTTATATTTTATCCATTTACAATAAGCATGGTGCTGACAGAGTATCCATGCAAAAATATTTTTTTTAACTAGAGTATTCATGCAACTTGATAATCAAATTTATATTCTTTGGTTTTATACCTGCTAACATAATATTGTTTGAACTTATGTTTATTTTGCATATTTTAAGCAGAGATAATCACACATTTGTAGCTATATTATATTTTGAAATTAAAACTACAAATTTCTTTGTTAAAACAAAATTTCTCTTCTTTTCTCTCTCAAAAACAAAAACAAAATTTGTTCTTCTGTTTTTTAAAAAAATCAAAATTTCAATGTCGTAAATTGAGCATGCGTGCATAAACGTCTAGACGATGGATACAAAAAGTCAACATTTTGAAAGTCAAACTAATCGGTCTGAGAAAAAAAAAAAAAAAACTTTGTGTGTTGATGTTTTGGTCAACATACTCGTCGTCAAAACATCCATTCAATTCTCAGACCAAACACAAAGAAGAAACTAGTTCGATCCAAACTCTTTTACAACAAAAGTAGTGAAGGAAGAAAAGCTTCCTCAAGATTTTAATGGATTCGTCGGAGTATTTCACCGGCGGCAATCCTTCCGATCAACAGAACCAGAAACGTCAGCTTCAGATCTCTGGTCCTCGTCCTTCACCTCTCAGCGTCCGCAAAGACTCTCACAAAATCAAGAAACCTCCTAAACACCCTGCTCCTCCGCCGCAGCATCGCAACCAAGCTCCACCATACGTTGCTCGAGAGCCAGTTGTTATCTACGCCGTTTCTCCCAAAGTCGTGCACACGACAGCCTCCGACTTCATGAACGTCGTCCAGCGTCTCACCGGTATCTCCTCTGAGGTCTTCCTCGAACCAAGAAACGACGGAGATGTATCACCGGCGGCGAGACTAGCCGCTACGGAGAATGCTAGCCCGAGAGGAGGAAAGGAACCGGAAGAAATCTCAACGGCTATGGAAGAAGCAGCTGAGTTCAGTGGTTATGCGCCGGGAATACTCTCACCGTCTCCGGCTATGTTGCCTACAGTTTCCTCCGGAATATTCTCCCCGATGTTTCAACTAGGTGGGTTGTTCTCCCCGGCGTTACCACCGGGACTATTTTCACCGGCGGGATTACTGAGTCCTGGTTATGCTAGTTTGGCTGCTTCACCAACTTTTGCTGATATCTTCAGTCATATATGGGATCCTTAGAGCAAAGATATAAGTTTTTTTTTTCATTTTATGTAATTTTTATTCATTTTGACATTATTCAAAAATAGCCCAAAGGGTTAAAATGATTTTTGTGTATTTGTAATGTAAACTATATATCATATAACATCTCATTTAACTTCATAAAAAATTAAGACAGGTAACGTTTCTAGGAAGTAAAGAGGTTTCTGCAAGCTATATATAGAAGTTGTAAGATTCTCCTGACCTACGTTACTGTATTAAGGAAGAAGTTTACTTCATGTGGCTGCAACAATAGAGTTCCAAGTTCCTCCAATCAATGTGCCAACTCTCTCTCCTTTGATTGCTTTAGCGATGTTTCCAGGCTCAGATAGATTGAACACCACAACTGTGACAAAGACAAACACATTTTTGTTGGGTTTTGGATCATCAATATGTAAGTTTTGAGAGAGTGTGTTTAAAAAGCAAACCTGGGATGTTGTTTTCTTGGCATAAAGTGATAGCAGTCATATCCATCACAGAGAGAACCTTTGAGGTTACTTCTTGGTATGTTAGTGATTCGTGGAGGCGGGCGTTTGGGTTTTGTTTAGGATCATCGTCAAAGACTCCATCAACATTTGTTGCTTTCAGCACTACTTCTGCGTTAACTGTGGGGGAAAAGTGTTTAATGAATCATTGGAGGAAACTTTAACAGAGGAGCTATCTTTTTTTTTTACTTACTTTCTGCACATCGAAGAGCTGCTGCAGTATCAGTTGTGAAGAATGGATTGCCTGTTCCAGCTGCGAATATCACAACCCTGCCTTTCTCTAGATGTCTAATTGCTCGTCTTCTAATGTAAGGCTCTGCGACTTCCGACATGCGGAAAGCGGTTTGAACACGTGTTGGGATGCCGATGCTCTCCATTGTCGCTTGAAGGAATATTGCATTCATCACAGTTGCCATCATCCTTGTCAAAATATAGATGAACCAATAAACAAAAACACTCTGATAGAGAAGACTCGTGTGGGACAAGAAATCAAGAGTGGATTTGATACCCGATATAATCAGCAGAGGAGCGATCAAGGCCACTGCATCCAGCCCAGGTGGATCCACGAAAGATGTTTCCTCCTCCAACAACAATCGCAACCTGTTGTGAAAGCGTAAGAAGATCAAGACAGAGCATAGAGGACTTTGCATGCCTAAGACCCAGACACATCATCATCCTTTACGTATGTTTAAAGCATATACACAACCAATCATCAATACTTCCTGACACGATCAAAAGCTTAGCACCTAACCACTAAGAACCGCTGAATACAGAAACCCAATCACAAGAAAAACAGAAATGTTTTGAGAATAACCTCAATTCCAAGCCGAGTCACTGCTGCAACTTCCCTCGCAATCGACATAGTAACCTAGATAGATTAGTGGGAACTGGATGAGGTTTCTGGAAAAGGAATCACAGAACAAAGAAAACAGAAACAACAAGGAGGTTTATTTAGCAATCACAAAAAACCTTTGGGTCAATATTCTGTTTCTCGTCTCCAGCAAGAGCTTCTCCACTGACTTTGAGCAGAACCCTTCTCCATTTAAGTGGTGGTTCCGATGTTCCATCGAACGAAGGCATTCCAGGAAACGATGACTGCCCGTTTAACCCACTAAAATTACAAATGATGGCACAACAGTTTAGCAAAAGCAGCCAGAGTTCATAATGGGTTAATATTATACTTCAAACCCAACAAAAAAAATCGAAGTTTGCAAGATGTTTTACTCAAAACCTAAACCCCAAAAGTGTTAAGATTTACTACAACCCAACAAAAAAAAAACGATTTTTTGAATATATTTTAATCAAATCCTAATTCCTAAAGCCAAAAGTGTCTTCACTGAGGAATTTTCACAAACACCTGGTGGGCGCAAAGGTTAACAACTGACCTTCCGTTCATGGACTCTGGAGTTGAACCATTGTTCGATGACAAAGATAAAGAGCAGCTGATAAGCACACGCCTAGTGACATTCTGATCGAGATGGCGATGCGTGAGAGGGACGAAAGAGTTTCGGAAGATAGAAGAAGAAGCTGAGATTGGCGAGTAAGAAGTGAGGGGCAACGGAATCGCCATTGCCGGAGAGAGTAAAGATTAAGAGAATTGAGATCTACGAAGAGATGATTGTACTGAGATGTTTTTAGTAGAGAAGCGTTGCCGGCAAAGAGGAGGGGTTTGAGTCTGCGAAGATAAGGCATGGGTTCGAATGTGATTAACTAATTAAACTTGTCGTAAGATAAGGCATTGATTCTGTTTTTTCTTTTCTGCCATAATATTCATCTTTTTCTTTGTTTTTTCTCTCCTATTTATTTGGTCATTTACTAGAGTAATTGTGATATAAAATGTTATTATGATATAATTAAAAGTTTTTTTAAAAATACTCTTGGACTGTTGATCCAGTTAACTAATTGTATAAATTTTTATTTGATCAAAATTATAATTTAGTGGCTTATGTACAATTTATAAACCCATCAGATGTATAACCAATTATTTCTATAGTTTCTTTTTCAGTTTGGAATAAATTGATCTTATTTCTTCCTTTTGCAGTTTAGCAACATGATGAAAGACATGTCGTATATATATATATATATCATGTATGTACATTCATTTTTATTTTATTATTTATTTCTAGAGAATCGTTATAAATACAAAATAATATCTTCGAAATTCAAATTATTTATCAAAAAATATAGATTATAGACGTATAACTGAATAACATTTTTGACAATTGAATAACATATATTAAACAGTTTATACATCATTCTCAATGATTGATATTGCATTTTAATTGAAAGCTTTTTCTCAAAGAATAAATATTTGTGTAACTTGTGTTGCAAGTATACATTATACATACAACATGTATGTAAACATTTTCCTTATTATTTAGCCAAAATACAAATATTTCCTTATTAGATACATAAACACGCGTCTAGCATCGAAATTAAATAAAAAGAAAAATCATACGAGAAAAGGAAACCGAATTTTATAGCTAATCATTTACTGATCTTTCGGTTAGTATTTTCTATATATATGGAAACACAATGAAACAATAATCACAAACTCTTTATTCAACTGAAAACTACAAACACAACACATAACCATGGCTTCGTCTCCATCCTCTCTCCCTTCGTCTTCATCGCCCGTGACCAAGAAACCTACTAATGGTTCCCACATTCGACAAACCCTATTCAAGAAACCTTCTTCTTCGGAAGATAAACGCTCAGCTAACAGACTAGAGAATGTCTTCAAGAAAGCTAACGAGCTTTCAATCCTCTGTGGAGTCGAAGTCTGCGTCATATACTACGGATCACACGGAGAGCTCAAAACATGGCCTGAGGACAGAGAGAAGGTCAAAGACATGGCTCGAAGGTACAGTGAACTGAGCGAGATGAAGCGACGCGTAAAACAAGTTGATCTTGATCTGTTTCTTGAGACGATCAATAAAGAAGATGGTTCCAAGAAGAAGAAGAGAGTGAAGCTTGGATCCAGTCACAAGTATCCAGATTGGGATCCGAGGTTTGATTATTACTCTGTGGAACAACTCGAGGAGCTGATTCAGTCCTTGGAGCGTACTCAAACCACGATGCAAGATAAGCTTCAAGCTGTTGGTGAAGCTCAGAGACAGAGGAACATGGCTGGTCAAGAACAGATGATTACTACTACAAGTGCTGCCACGAATCATCTCCAACAACATTCAAACCTAGGTTCCATGGATCTGTTTAACCCTAGAATCGGTACTTTACCGCAAAACCAAGCCTCGACGCCAGCTTCTAACCAAGCGTATTCTCTGGCTCCGGTTCTGGATTCACTGATACTATACGAGGATCAGAGTATGGAAAGTTGCTGGAGGTTACTTGGGAGACAAGAAATTGGGATGAATGAGATTCTGAACACGAGCATGTTACCCTACAACGGTGTCAATGTTTTTCCTAACCAGTTTTATCAGAACTGTTTCAATGTGGACTTCCCTGGGGCACAAGAAACTGGGATCAACAGCATGAACGTGGAAGATTATTCCGGGTTACTTCGGCCGCAAGGAACTGGGATTAACGGGTTGCAGAACATGGACATGTACGGCTACAACAACAACAACAATATGGACATGTACGGCTACAACAACAATAACACCAATGGTTTTGCGCATCAGCTTGGTCAATCTATTCAAACACCACCGGTTTATCCATGGATCGGTCAACACTGAATACCAGACCTCTCTACGAGATTTGATCTGTGGCAATCTCTAATAAGTTATAACGTAGAAGCATATTCCTCTCTCTATATATTTTGGTTGATGCAACTATCAGTTTAGAACATTTATCAATCTTGTCATTTTAAGTATGTCAGAACATTTATGCAAAGTTACTAACTATAGTAGTATGTGAGTTTGTTTTTGTGTCTATTAATATCTCCTTTGAGTGTCTCCTTTCCGCTGTTATCCTAAGAATTTATAAGCATTAATGTTTGCTTAATAAAACCATTTATGGAAGCCTTCATGTAACGTTAGCTTGCTCACTAATCATCATTACTTGCATAAAAAGGTTTTTAAAAAGGAAAAACGATAAATGGAAAAAAGTACAAAGAGATCAAACTGGCTTCGAGCTAATTACAATAAAGTGTTTCTGTTCTGTCTTCTTTCTTTGTAGCCGTATATTAGAAAACTCTAGAAGTGAAGGAAGCTTATTGTTAGGGTTTGTATCTCTGTTAGTGATGATGACAAGCCCTATTCAAATTCAAGTGAGTGATGTTTCTCTTCTTTGCTTTCGAAAACTTAAATCAACATGGACCTAACCGTTGTTTTGTTTATCTTTAATTTCAGGCATATATAAGCAAAGTCAAGAAGACATAATGGAGGACACTCCCATGTTATTGTAATACAGTTTCATCTCTTCCCATCATCATAAAGCTTGAGAGATGCAGTGGAAAATGTTGGTTACTGTATTCGTACATGTTTAATCTTTCAGTTCTGTACATATAACATAGAGATCCTGTCTCGAGTCTTTCCTTCTTTTTCTCGACATAGTGATATGGAAGCTTAGACCAGATCTCATGTTGATGTCTTTGATCCCTTTTCAACAAAACTCCACAACTTAAAAGGCATACAGCAAGTCAGCAACAGATTGTACGGTTTGTCTCTACCAGGTTTTAACCGACCTGTACAGGTCTAACAGGTGCTTCCTTGTAGCTAATGCATGAAAGATAGCTTTGAGCTGCACTAAACTACATTTTTAAGTCATTGATTAGTGCTAAAGAGATTTTAAATTCCTCTGATACTGTTGTTATTGAATTCAAGGCATGTCAGGGAAACAAAAATTTACAATCTTGAAGCAAAAGTTACCATATTCTATGAACATGTGTTTTCACAAACCAGATACAAACTTTGCTCATCTCCATTACCTGTTAGCTCCAACTATGATTAATGTATCTTGAATGACCAAAAACAAAACAAACATATTTAGCTCACCATATTATTCTTCTTCGTCTTCTCATGTCTTATGTCTCTTCCTCAAGTTCCTTATAGTTGGCAAGTGCCTTTCAATTGAACGTGGACATCCGAAAAACATCAATAGATTTCCACAGCTCTTTTCACCATCTTCCTCACTTCCTTGAGAACTTAAATGGCTTAAGTAAGTCTTTCCTTCATAGATATAGCTAAGCTGTTGCCATAGCAAAACACTTAACCCAATCGCCACTGAAAAACTCGCCACAAAGAGGTATACTAGAACAAGGCCTCGAACAGAGACGAAGAGAGCGTTGGCTATGTAAGCAAGCATGACATTCTTCACCACTCTCATAACCGATAAACTATTAGCATGTGCCATTTCGGATGCATATGCTGCTTGGTTTTCCAGGGGTGGCAAAATATGAATCAAGGTATATACACACATAACCGCAGCGTATATTGTGCTTATGACTGCCGAGATAAGGAAGGCGATGAAGTTTTTGTGATTACCCGCACCAACACAGTTACCAATCTGAAAATAGAACACAGGAGACTCATTAGCCTTAAGACACATGTTAAGGTATAGATAACCAAGTCTAGTTACCAAGTACTCTATGAATACAACGCAAGGAGAGTCATTAGCCTAAAGGTCTTAACAAGTAAATAAGGACACAGGTTAAGGTATTGAGGATGACTAAAGGGATGTATGAAAACTTTATATGTGAAGCCATGAGACTTACAAAGGGACAATGATGATCCATGTCTAGGACACACATGCCACAGGTGCGACAGTGATGGGTTCTAGGTGACTTTGGTTTGGAGCAGTGGTGACAAAAGGTATAGTTGTTAAGTGCGCCGCTCCCTACTCCAGGGTGGGTTCCATAAACAATATCTATTGGTTTCCCCGCGCACTTAAAAGCAACAAGAATGAATGTTGATAACGTTGATATCGCCAGAAACACTGCTGTAATAGAATGGAAAATCCCACAAGCCAAACTGATCGAAAACACGACCGGAAACGCTGCCCAAATCCCACCACCTACATTTTTTTTTCTCCAAAGATGAGTATACTTTACAAGAAAATGGCAAATATTATCTATAAAATTTATGTTATGGACTACTTAAAGGAACTTACAAATCACAAAGAGCATAAAGACAGCAAGAATAACGACAAAACACCGGTCACGGAACCGTCTCAACCCAAAGTTTCTGGTTTCAACTTTGACTGGATTCTGATTCGTGATTGCTCCACACCAGCCACATTTAAAAACAGGTGCGTATGAGGGAAGCACAAGGTTTAGTCCACAGCCCCAGCAAACTGTTTCATACTCTTCGTTTATGGTTGCAACAAAACTCCCCTGGAGAAAGCAAAAAAAAAGAAGTAAAAGTTAAATTTCTCAGTTCTCTCTTAAAAACCTATGCAAGAGAACAGTCCCACTATGCAATGGCCACCCAACTATCAGTAGCAGATGTAGTCACTATATACGTATGACCTCAAATGTGTAAACACACACACACACACACTACGACAAAGACATCACAGCTTCGTGATTGCCAAAACTTATGTTACTCTTTACTAAATACTGATGATTACGAAGCTAAAACCTCATTGCTGAAGCAAGTCCCTTAGCTCAAATATAAAGGATTTGCATCACATATATAACGCCAGCTTTGATGAACTTTGGTCTCTTTGTACTGTACTTTCCTGTTATATATTTTGAAACTAGCTTAGAAGACCCTCTTTACATTCATAAGCTATGTCCACAATCCACACCTCGATCCTAAACCGGTAAAACTAGCTTCGAGATTGTATTCCCAGTCTCAGGCATTTGAAATTCTGAAGATGGGTAAGATAAGAGAAGGATCCACTAACCTGGGAAGAGTCTTCCATGGCTTCCTCAGAGATCCCACTAGATTAACAAAGCTGAGAATCACAACTCCAAAAGCTATTCTTTATAGAAACCCAAACGCAAGAGAATATTCGAAATCTCTAATCATGGGCGGGGTGCAACGTTGTTGATTCGCAGATCAGAAGTATCAGCTCCCTTAAAGCTATGATTTTTCCACAAAGATCTGATAGATTGTTGTTGGTTTTTCTCAGTTTCATTAATCCGAGATTGCTTGAACACGATAACAAGGCATCAGATTCTTCACAGGTATATAGGGTTGACCATCTTTATATTCACAGATACGCGTCTGGGGAGAATAAGAAACTCTAATTCCTTCTCTCTCTCTCTCTCTCTCTAACGCTCTATCTCTATAGAGAAATCTACCCGTTAACGAATGTCACGGATAACGACGGCGACGGAAGATACCGTGAAATTGTTTGATCGGAAGCAAGGGAGAGAGAGGAGAAGAAGTCTGTTTGCATATCTAAGGCTCTCCCAATATTTCCCTTTCTTTTTGGTCCCTTTATTATGTATTAATTACAATGTTATATCGTATGAAAAGTAATTATTATAATACAGCCCAAAACATACCTTGTTACAAGTTATTACAACACTCGTTTAAACCCTAAACCTTTCTCGTCTCTGCGCCGCCTTCTCACTCTCATATCTCTCTCAACTCTCTCCTTCAAGTGGTTTCGTTTCTACATGTAAGTTCCTTTACAAAGGCTTTGTATTGACAAGAAGAATCTAGTCCTGCGTTTTGGTAAACCTAATTTTTATCTTGTTCTATTGTAATACACGAGCTCTTACAAGCTTTACACATCTTAGTTTTTGGTATACAATCCTAAAGTTTTAGTTTTTAGAACCTAAAGTTCACGGCTTTAGAAACTAATGACTACGATACAGAACCTGTTTACATGACTCGTGTGATGTAGAAGCCGTGGGTTTTATTGAGCTTGCATTGTTGTCTTAAAACTGACCCTCTTTCAGAGATTTAGAATTACTCTCTAATGTGTTGTTTTTTCTCTCATTTATGTGTTCTGTAGTTTTGCTGTTTAGAGCTCAGACATGGTTGAGCTGGAGAAGAAGGCCAGTGATGAGGTGAAGAAGAGGATAAGAAAGCGAAACCGTGGGAAGAAGAACGAGGCTCAAAAGGCAGAAGAAGAAGAAACGCACAACGTAGAGGTGGAAGCAGATGAAATCCAGGACAAGAGAGAAAAGAAGGTTAAGAAAGTGAAGCAGCTGCAGGGGAGAGGCAAAGGCAAAACTGAGGAAGATGAAAAAGAGGTGGAAGCAAAGGAAGTAGAGGAAGAGGTAGAAGAAGAGAAGAAGATGGTTGTTGTTGGGAAAGGGATAATGACTAATGAGACTTTTGAATCCCTTGAGTTATCAGAGCAGACTTTTGAAGCTATCAAGACAATGGGCTTTGAACACATGACGCAAGTATGTAAATCTTGAACCTTTTTCTGATGTTTAGTTTAGACCAGATGTGTTCACAAGTCTCTTAAATCATTTGCTATCATTTAGATTCAAGCTGGATCAATTCCTCCCATGTTGGAGGGAAAAGATGTTCTTGGTGCTGCAAGGACTGGTTCTGGTAAAACCCTTGCTTTTCTCATACCTGCTGTAGAGTTGCTGTTTAAAGAGCATTTCTCTCCTCGTAACGGGACTGGTGTGATCGTTATTTGCCCCACAAGAGAACTTGCTATCCAGGTAAACTCCCTTCTTTTTCTTCCATACTGTCTTTATGAGTAGATAAAAGTCCTGTAATTCTTGCAATGCGCCATTTAGAACATATCTGTGAGGTTCTCATCTTTCGTGTAGAGGGCCTAATTGTAATTGCATTGGTTTTGTAAAGTGAGAATCTTGTTTTATGTTAGTGCGGCTTCTCATTCCCATTTTACACTGTTCTGTTTTTGATATTTCAGACAAAAAATGTGGCGGAGGAGCTACTCAAGCATCATTCATTGACGGTCAGCATGGTTATTGGTGGCAATAACAGAAGGACAGAAGCACAGCGTATTGCAAATGGTTCAAATTTGCTGATAGCAACTCCTGGGCGTCTTCTTGACCATCTTCAACACACAAAGGGTTTCATTTATAAACACCTGAAGGTACTGTTCTCTTCATTGTTCTAACGGGCAAGTGTTCTTGTCTTCTTTTACAGTTGACCCACTTGGACATCTTTTTTTTTTTGATCAAACGATATAAGTAAAAGAGCCATTGATGAACTGTAGACAGAAGCTTTTACTGCTTTCATTCTGCCGCCTCTGTGATTGAATTAGAGAGGGAAACTACAGAATGTTGGTTTATAATTAGAGTTTTAGCTTGGGTTGTAGTCGTACTAATAATTATATGATTATACTGAATATTTATCTGTCTATATGTTCCTTGAAAATGCAGTGCCTTGTTATTGATGAAGCTGATAGGATACTGGAAGAAAATTTTGAGGAAGACATGAATAAGATTCTAAAGATTTTACCAAAGGTAAAATAGCTCTTTGTGTCTTAAACAAAGTTTATCTAGTGAAGAATGGGAAAACTAGATAAATTCAAACCTTCCAGTATGAGAGCTTCCTTCCTTTTCTTTTGTTTGTGTAAAATTTTCCTTAAAAGCAACATATCATGGTATGGCTATTCTCCTTAGCCAAAACCCACTGGCGAAATAGTATTGTTGGATTATGTATGTTTAAATGTATACACAGAGTATTTGGCATTACTATGGTTCGGATTCTTACTGAGTAAAGCTCTTATCATGTTTCTGCAGACTAGGCAAACCGCACTATTCTCTGCCACCCAGACCTCCAAGGTATTTTTCTGTTATTTGCGGTATTGTCACTATTACTTACTTTATGCTTACTCTTGGTTAATCATTGCAGGTTCAAGATCTTGCCCGGGTGTCATTGACATCTCCTGTTCTTGTTGATGTCGATGATGGTAGACGCAAGGTATGAATCAAAAGAAACACTTTGGTAACAAAATTTTTAAGGAGCAGGCACATCGAGATTTTACTTGATAAGTTTCCAAAACTGTTAGGTAACAAATGAAGGATTGGAGCAAGGCTACTGTGTTGTTCCGAGCGAGAAAAGACTTCTCCTTCTAATTTCTTTCTTGAAAAAGAACCTAAACAAGAAAATAATGGTCTTCTTCTCGACGTGCAAGTCAGTACAATTCCATGCCGAAATCATGAAACTAATCAACGTGGATAGCTGTGACATCCATGGAGGACTGGATCAGAACCGAAGAACTAAAACATTTTTCGACTTTATGAAAGCAGAGAAAGGTATCTTGTTGTGTACTGATGTTGCTGCTCGTGGTCTCGATATTCCTTCCGTGGTACGTATCCACACTAGCTTCTAGCACTGAATTATCAACGCTGTTATATACTCAAATACTGAACTCATATTTTGTTGAATCTTATTATATGTAGGACTGGATTATACAGTATGATCCTCCAGACAAGCCAACGGTAGGAGAAATATTTTACTCTGTTTTTTTATGTCCCTTATGTCTGTTTTGTGTGCATCTTAGATGGGGTTATGCTGTTTTCAGGAATATATCCATAGGGTTGGCCGAACAGCCCGTGGAGAAGGAGCAAAGGGAAAGGCATTGCTTGTCTTGATCCCTGAAGAGCTTCAGTTTATTCGTTACCTTAAGGTTTGAATGGTTTTTAGATTCTTTCTTGTGAACAGTATGACTGAGGGGAAAGAGAGATCATTCAAAGCTAACCTGCTTGTTTTATTGATTGGTAATTTAACCCGCAGGCTGCAAAAGTACCTGTAAAAGAGCTTGAGTTCAATGAGAAGAAGCTTTTGAATGTTCGATCTGCTCTGGTAATAGTCCTGATTCAGTCTTTTTTTGTGTGTGAAAAACTTCCTGTTTGTAATTGTATACGTTGTGATAATAACATGGTATCTTGCTCTGGTCCTGCAGGAGAAATATGTTGCCAACGACTATAATCTGAACAAGTTAGCCAAGGACGCGTACCGGGCTTATATTGCAGCATACAATTCACATTCTCTGAAAGACATCTTTAATGTTCACCGACTTGATCTTCAGGTAATGTTCACACACATACAAACTATATGGCTTCTTGCAAGGTTGGAAGATAATCCGGTTCTCATACTTTTGTAATGTAATGTCACAGGCGGTTGCTCTATCGTTCTGCTTCTCTTCACCGCCAAAAGTTCATCTGAACATAGAAAGCGGAGCTGGGAAGGTGAGGAAGGCGAGGAATCAGCAAGGTCGCAATGGCTTCTCTCCTTACAGTCCCTATGGCAAAGGCAAGTCCACACCTAAAGAGGCATGAAGTGTTGTCACAACCTGCTTGTTTTTTTAATTACCACCAAGTTTTGTCTAAAGAATAACAGTACTGCGAATCTTGTAATACTTCAGATCTTTGGTTTTGTTATAAGAATTATTTGATCAATTCATGGCAGCTTTCCCTTTTATTATGTAAGAAAAAGAGCTAGAGATATACTCTTACATAACACAGTTAAATTTTGTCAAATTAGCACGCACAAAATATATATTTTTAAATAGCATTTACTAAACGAGAAAGATAATTATATTTATAAATTTGAGTTTGGGGTTTAGTATTTAAAATTTAGGGTTTATTTAGAGTGTAAGATTAGTATTTAGAGTTTATGATGTAGAGTAATTTAATACTTTTATTGATTAATAATATTTATTTTGAGAAATTTTATTTTAAAATGTTATTTTTGTAACAAAAACTAAGAAAATGATATTTAGTAGATTTGTCCAAAAAACTAAGAAGTTGAAATATAAGAAAATGTAAAGAACAACAAAATTAAGGCTACAAGAAAAGTGAAACATGTTGATTGAAACCTAGACCGGTCAATGTATTTATTTGGAAGGTCACTACTCAAGAAGTAAGAACGAAGCAGCCTAATGATGAATGAAAACTTAAAAGGAGAACAATGTGCTCAACCGTAACTAAACCAAACCAAAAACCGAAACAACAAGAACTGCAAAGATAACAAAGCCAGAACTGCTGAACTGGACTGCGCTTTTAAACGCACTGCTCTTCTTGTGAGTTGAAGTTGGTAGAGATGGAGATGAAGACGAAGAAGAAGAAGGTGATGAAGGAGAAGGAGAATCTGGAGAAGACTCAGTCTCCATGACCTTAATGATCATCTTCTGACCCTTTTCACAGTGGCCAGAGATACCACTAATGAAGTAAAACAAACCGGGACGGTCTAGTTTAAAAACCGTGTCTTCATTGTTCGAATAGAGCTGCGGTTTAGTCGCCTTGCATTTCTTGTACTCTTCTTCTGACACCACTAACACCGAGTCTTTTGTGTAGTTGAAACCTTCATCACAATCAAGAATCACCACAAAAAAAAAGTTCATATATTATTTGTAAAGATGAAACTTATATGAAGAAAAAAGAGTACTTACGGACAGTGTCGCCAACTTTGAACCGGTTGTGTGAAGCCCAATGGTTAAACATATCTCCTTGAGTCTTAGACTGTGGTACCATCCAACCATCTTCTCCTCCAACTTTGAACTCAGTGCTTAAAACACATGAAAACATATAAAAGGAAACAAGGATGATAACGAACGTGATCTTCTTAGAAGAACTCATTTGTTGTTGTTTTGGATTGGTATCAAGGGAGCTTTGTTGTGTATAGCTTGTGAATGCTTTGAGGTTTTGAGTTTAAAAAGAGTGAAGAGACTTCGAGGTCTTGTTAGTCTTGTCCACTTCTTAAGGGATACTTAAACGGATATAAGATTGACTTGGTATTTTTAGTTTTGTTTGAATCAACTAGTGAAAACAACACGACTTGAAGTTGTTGAGGAATATCAGATTTTGTGGGATTCGTACGCATAGTTTGCTCTAGTCTTAGGCTTTTATATAGGTCCAAAACACTTGTTCTAAAAGTTCGGAGTCGACAATAACCAGTGCTCCTGAGATATTTGGAGTTCAATAAAAAAATTTAAAAAAGTAGATCCAAAAATAATTCACAAAATTTAAATTTAAAAACATGACTTAACTAAAGATTAATATTGTCTAATGTTGCTTTTATTATTTTTCTTAAGAAAACATGAATACAATATTGAAGATTTATTTGTTTTTAAAGTGTTTTTACAGCTTTTAAGTTCTGACATTTCACTTCTTCAAAAGATTACACTACTACACACTATAGTTACTAACATCAAATAAATAAATAAATAAATAAAATCAAATAAATGGATCCTAAAAACTTTATAAAAATTCTAGGCTCCATATTTATTTATTTCATGGAAATGGCTCAAAGTCGAGACCTGACAATGACCAATCCAAATAGACTCATCCAATGCTGGTCCAACACTTTAAGATACCCTAAACAAAGTTTTAACATGTCTTTTTATATTTTTTTATCCAAGATTATATATATATATATATATATATATAAGAAAAAATCACATTAAATTTTCATACTCATCCCAGATTAGTAAAGATAAGTTTATAAAATTATTTGTACAGTAATATTAGTCAATGTTATCATAAATATTTGATTGTAGTCAACCATAAGTCTATTAATTTTTTTTGTTAGTTATGAAATTTTATATTTTTAAAATGATTATTTCATAATATATTTATTCAATATAGTTATAATAAAATTTTCATAGACGATGCCAAATTATTTTTTAAACCAAATCATACTGCTATAAAAGAAATAGGAATTATGTTTACATATAAAATATAAAAAATTAAAGTAAAAAACATCCCTCATGCTATATGCCTTTTACATTGTTGGTTTTGTTGTGACAGATAAACCAAACCAAACATTACATATTTTCACTTAACCAAAATCTTAATCTAAGACAACAAAAAACAAACACCAATCTCCACGTGTTTGTGAACCTTGCATGAATGCCACCTCAAAGCTGAATTTCTCCTCCATATGTTTTACCCTTTCCTCTTTTTGCTCTCTTGTCACCCACACAAAAAACCAACAAATCACTCTCTACAATGGCGGAAACATTTTCAAGCGGTAACGCTCAATATCTCCCCATCTACGGTGGCACCACCGATAACAACAACACCCCCTACGCTTCACTCCTCCGCCTTCTCCAATCTCATTCACCAACCTCCTCACAGCTCTTTAGTTACCTCGCTCTCTTTCTCTCCGTTGGAACCCTCCTCTTCCTTCTAAGCATATCCATCACCGCAACAACCATAGGCTTCATAGTGTTTCTTCCGTTGATCATCATCTCGAGCCCGATCTGGATTCCTGTTTTTGTCGTCGTTGGTGGGTTTTTATCGGTCGCCGGGTTTGTTCTTGGAACGTTGGCCTTGGCGTCGTGGATGTACCGTTATTACCGGGGCATGCATCCGGTTGGATCGGATCAGATGGATTATGCACGTAGTCGGATCTATGACACGGCCTCTCACGTTAAAGATTACGCTAGAGAGTATGGTGGGTATTTTCACGGTAGGACTAAAGATGCGGCCCCTGGTGCTTGAGTCTTGACATGAATTGGTCCGTATAGTGTGGTTCGTTTATGGAGGAGGAACACGTTTCACGCCAGTATTACATTTAGTTATTTTGTTACTGTTTATAAGAAAAATAATAAGATTATATTTGGATTATGTACAAGCTTTATAATATTTTGGGTGCATGTGTTCCGGAACTTGAAATGTAATATTTTGTTGGGAAATTGCTTAAATAGGACAAAAAAATCAGCATGTTCGTCTTTTTAGTATAAATCTTAAGAAGATATAATTTACTATTCTATTTTAGGAATAAAATTAAATAAATTTGGACGAAAATTTAAAATTTAGAAGAACTTAATTTTGATAACAAATAAATTACTATTAAGCTTCAGAAAATAAATGAAATTTTATATTGAAGATAAAACTAACATTAAAAGGTTTAAGGTTATCTACTTTTAATTTTTATTTTATTTTTAAAACATAAAATTATCAATATTTAAAATTTGTTTCTGAACTTTGTAGATTTTTTAAAAATTTAGTTTGAAACTAATAAAATAAATATAGTTGGAGTATTAAAATGAACACATTATTAAATGTTAGTGTATAAATAAAATAATTATTGAAGATTAAACTGGGTAGGAAAAAATTCATGTATTACAAAAGTTTAATTTAGGTATTTTATAAAACTTTACCGTTAATGTTATTTCTTTTTTCCATTTTTGTCTTAATTACTTTTATTATTCATTAAACTTCATGAAATAAATAGTTTTATTAGCCATTTTTTATTTATAACAACAGAAACAATTGAATAAAATCTTTATAAACACTACTAATAATTTGTGGAGCTTGTTAAATTAAAAGTTCAAATTATATTTTACAGAAAACGTATTTCATATGTATAGCGGAAATTGAATTCTAAATTTTCTTAGCTATTCTATTTATACAAGAATAAAAAACTTAACTTTCGATAGGCTCTCTAAATATTGGAGTACAATTCATGTGCATATAAATTAGCTAAATTTCTTTCGAATAAAGGTACATACTTTATTTCTCAATTTTCGAAATATAAAATCAAAAAACAACTCAAAAGTCAACATAAAGTATAATTTGCTTTTTCAAGAATATGAAAACTTTGGTTACAAAATATTCTAAAAATATATAATTTTTTTAATTTCTATTAATGTGTTTAGCCGATTGTTTTTACATAAAAAACAAAAAGAAATTGAAACTAATCGGTTGTCCTTCATCTAACTATGTTTTTTTAGTTTTCTTGTGATTTTCACAAATTCCTTTTCTATAATATATATTTATACGACATGTGTTGTTTGAGAATTAGTTGCAATTACAAAACAAGGTTTTCGGCTGATAAAAATAAAAGAAATAAGTTATTAGTATTGGAATCGAACTCTACTTTAGAGGAGCTAAAGAGAATAGATTTAGAGAACTTTAGTATCAAAGATAACTTTCCCTATTTTGGAGTTGAATTATTTATCTACTGAATTGATTAATACATCAGCATGCTCAGTGATCATTACAAACAATAGCCAATTGAGAAATTTTGTTGGCTTTATATTTAATTACTGATGAAGAGGAGCAATTTTTTTGTCACAATGAGGATGAATCACAATGAGGATGAATCGCAATGAGGATGAATCGCAATGAGGATGAATCGCAATGAGGATGAATCGCAATGAGGATGAATCACAATGAGGATGAATCGCAATGAGGATGAATCACAATGAGGACGAATCAACTATTATTTTGGCTGAGATGCAAAGCGAGAAGAAGAAATGAAAGATGAAACAAGTCGACGTTGATTATGATGATTGTGATACAGATCGACACCATGATCTCTGGAAAGAAAACAAAAAGATAGTTAAAGTTCTTTTTTGTTCAAAATTGTTAAGAAAGAATAACTTTTCTACTACAAAACTTTGTTGAAAAAGCAATCTCAAAATATATGCAATGAAACATAATTTTGATTAGCAAATTATCAAATATGATAAGAGCTTTGGTATAGTAGATACGCATATACTGAAAAAAAATCAGTTTCCACAATTACATTTTGACAATCAATTTTTTGTTCATGACAACACCTAAAACCTCAAACACAATTTCAAACAAATTGACCCATAAATGTTCCTACAAAAATTCATTTACAAGTCAAAAATCAAGCAAATCTAGACATTATATGCACAAACACGAAGAAATGTTATGTGGTGATTGTATGTTAAGTAAACAACTCTTTCAAACCTTGAAAAATGAATAGAATGGGGCCCACGAACCAAGAGAACATGCGTAGGAAGCTCATCGGCCATGGACAGTCGAGGCATTACAAGTGGTATTAGAGACGAACCTAGACGAGTGTTGAAACCTAGGTAGTTTCACACTAACACATGTAACGATCTTGGACGCAACGAAGATGTTGTGTTATTTGATAGGAGATAAATTGTAACATCCGGTTTGTGATATGTGAAAAAAAACTTTAAAAAATTGATTTAATTATCTATATTATTAAAGTCCGCTTATATTTTTGGGCACACATTTTAAGAAAATTCCAGAATTAAGCGTGTTTGAGCTGAACTAAGCGTGTTTGAGCTGAATTAAGCGTGTGAGTAAAGCCAAAATATATGAAAAATGTCATGTGATGATTGTAGAGTCAGTTAACAATTCTTTCAAAATTTTGGAAAAAAACAACGCAATGTACGTCACGTGGAAGGGGCCCTTCGAACCAAGAGAGCGAATATGGAAGATCCATAGAAGGTAGGGGGTTACACAAACAATTTGGATAAAACTCCAAAGTCATCAAACTACTGCTACACATAAATACTCTGTTTTAAATCCCTTCATTCTATTCCTGTGAGGTTATCTGAGTCTATAATGGGCCACGGGCCTATACTTCTAAACTACCTGCTAAGTGCCGATGGAAAGACCAGATGTTGTAACTTGCAAGTGCTGTCAAACAAAAATTCAAGTAATTGTGGATGATTGGTTGACTTCTAACCGTAGAAATTTTACTAATCTGTAAATTTTTGATGGAAGGACATAATTAATGCAGATTTCTTAGGTTGGGTTCTCAGTTGAAGTTAAAAACAGTTTTTTTTTTTTAACTTTCGTTAAGAATTCTAGTCTAAGAAACTTTCATTAATTATGGCAATCATATTCAACTTAACTATGAAAATTAAAAAAAAGAAAAACATTTTAAAATAAAGATATTTCTACAACAATATTTTTTTTATTTAGAAAATAATATCTTTACAACCATTTATTATTATTTTGTTTTACTTTTAGAAAACTAACTAAAGTGTAATTGATAAATTTTATAGTTGTAGACACTTACTGCAGTTTAACCAATTGCTCCCATTACTTCAGAAAGAAAATAACAGTTATCTCAAAAGTTTTTATATTCATTAATAATATATAAATATTAAATTATAATTTTATATTTAAGGATCAATATTAAGATAACTAGGAAAAAACTCGTGCGATATCGCACGAGAACTCATTCACAAAAACTCTTATTTGTATAGAAAAGTTGTATATCTTCAAAATTTTAATCGTTAAAATTTTTCATAATATAAACGTTTTAAAAACTCATTCACAAAAACTCTTATTTATTTATCGAAGATTTGTATCTTTTCAAAAAATTAATCACTAATTTTTGTAATTAAACCCTTTCATAATATTGTATATTTTTTTAAGATTAGTTATTGAACCACATATGTACGAATGACCCAAGAGGTGCGAATATGTCGTCACCAAATAGGTGCGAATAATCACGACTAAATAAGTGTGAACGGATTGTTGGGTGTGGACAGATCATCACCAAAAGAATGTGAACAAGTCATCATTGAAGATGTGCAAACGAGTCGTTAACCAAAAGGTTGTGAATGCATCATTACCTAAGGAGTGCAAAAATGTTGTGACCGAATAGGTGCAAACATTTGGTGGCCAAAGAGGTGTGAACATTTTGTGGTCGAAGAGGTGTGAACATTTTGTGGCTGAAGAGGTGCGAACATTTTATGGTCGAAAAAGTGTGAACATTTCGTGGCCGAAGAGGTGTGAAGATTTCATGTTCGAAGGAGTGCGAATATTTTGTGTCCGAAGGGGTGCAAATATTTTGTGTCTGAAGGGGTGCAGACATTTTGTGTCCGAAAGGGGTGCGAACATTTCTTGTCCGAAGGGGTGCGAATGTGTGGTGTCCAAAGGAGTCTGAACGTGCCGTTTCTGAAGAGATGCGAAAGTGTTGTGTCTAAAGAGGTGTGAATGTGTTGTAAATGAAAAGGTGCAAACATATTATCACCCTTGGTGCAAATGTATTGTTACCAAAAATAGTGAAAACGAAAGTCATATAATCTATATGAATAGTCATGCTTTCCATATTTGTAATAGTTATTTTAAAATAGTATTTTTACAATATACTTGAATATACACATAATTATTAAAAGATATTTATTGCCTAATGAAAAGACATAACTTTAAAAAATTATATGTATTTTTAAAAAGATATTTATTGGACATTTTAACATTTAAAAAAAAAAGATTGTGAAAAGACATAACCTTTGATTTTATAAGGAAAAATCATAAAATTAAAAGATATATATATATATATATATATATATATATATATATATATATATATTGTTTACTAAATTGGTAACTTTTGAAAATTAATTTCAATTTTAAACTAAAAGGTACAATCTTTATAATTAATTGGGATTGCTATTATTAATAGATGTATTAAAATTAATTAAAATTCAACAAAATCAAACTGGATATTTTTATATGTCATTCAAATATTAAATGCAGTTTTACTAAATCTTTTTGTATTGTGTAAATTTTAGGAAAAAATCATGACAATCGAATTGAAATTGTGCACTAACGTAATTACAGAACAAAAAAAACTGTATTTTCTTGAACAAAACAACTTTCTTCAAAGTCAAAAGTTGTGTGCAGGGATAAAAATGAGAAAAACAAATATACTTTTCATCCTGGACAAAGTGAGGAGGAAATATTTCTACACAAAGCTACGATAATTGTAGAAATTAAGTTTAAAATTATACTTAAGGCTGGCCTTTTAACCTTGAGCCACTTGAAGAATGCTATCATTATTTGGCAAGAAAAAAATGCACATGACTCACTTCTCCATTTGAAACAAACAACAAAAAGTTTCTCTAAGACAAGGAAAATAGGAAATCAATAAAATTTCACAGGAAGCCCTAAAAATCCGCCATTGATGCCGGATTCGTACAGTTCTCTCTCTACTAGGGTTGGTGTCTGTCGTTTAAAGCCTCTCTCTCTCTCTCTCTCTAGGGCTTTTAATTAGTAGGTTTTGAAAGAAAAAATGTCGGATTAATTATTCTTACAGTTTCTGGGTCTCGTTCTCTATATATGTACCTCTAACAAGTACATTTCGGGTAGAATTATTTTGTTTTTTATTGTATTGACAGTCAAAGTTCTGGTTTCTCACTACCCAGATCTATCTAGGGCTTTTGTTTTTGGTAACTCAGATCTAGGTTTTTAATTTCCTCATCATCGTTTTAATTTGTAATTTAGCTTTCTATGATTAGGGTTATTTCAGCCTCGCCGATAGCTTCATTTGTTCATACTTGTATTTGTATATTGAGTATATCTTTTTGGTTCTTGTTTTGTTCTCTTGACAGATATTTTTTTTTCTTGATAAGGAAACTAATCCCCTTTTAGTTTTATTTTTTGAGAAAGATTTTTGAGAAAGTTAATCCCCTTTTAGTTTACCTTCTTGGCGTTTCCACACTCTAAAAAGAAACATTTTTAAGTAATTTGAGTTTTCTATTAACTCTCACAACTACTCTTTGCCGCGTATTGTTATTTTATATTGTTTTTGAATTCCATAAGTATACAATAACATCATGACAAATATGTAGGTGTGGGGCCACTTTATTTACATATTTCAATTTGTTCTTCGCACATGGTCGATTTTTTTTGTTTCTTTTACTTTTAATATACCATTTTTGTCTGAGAATAATAACCTTGTGGTTCTAAAATCATCTGAATTTTTTTTCTTTATATTTCAATCACATTTCTCAACCTTGCTAGTGATTTGCTTATCCAGAAACCGTCGTACTATATTCACTAGGCTTGTTCAAAGTTAACGCAAAAATACTTTTGATAAAATTGTATGTTTTTTATTTGTGTCTAAACAGTTTACAACTGTATATATTCCTATTTTGTTTTTTTATGTCTGTTCATATTATTTTAGAAACATAAATGTTATGGTCGACGAATTGTTGTAGTATAAACATAATTTATCTTTTCATCATTTTTTTATCTTTTTGTTAATATAATATAAACACTGTATAAACATATAAGACATCCTGACGTTGTATCACAAAATGCTTAAATTGTTAATTCATTTTTAAACAAATAATGATATTTTGTTTTCTTATACTTATTCGTTTTTACCATTTTTCACTGACTTAACATATTGTTGTCCTTATGGTACGGTATACTTTTACAGACTACACTTGAAATACAGATTAGATTCATAGTTTGCCTTTCCTATAAATATTAGCCTGTGATGTGTACCTTGATTTTCCACTTTTCTTTGATCTAATTTGTCTTTTGGCTCCTGACCAACAAAACACAAAATCAGTGAGAAAGGACAATTACACAAAATCAAAACTATTAAAATGGTGAGTGACCAATATACTTTTAGCATATATATAAACGAAGACATTAGTGGAAGAGGCGAACGGTAATATATATACTTCTTATCGTCTCAACTTATATAGTTTGGTATAAAAAATACATATAGAATTTGTCTTGTTAATAAAGGAACAGTGTGAACATAATGTTCATAATCGCACTTTTTGTTGTTTTTAACTGTATCAAAAGTATTATATCAAATTCAATCTTTTATAATATATCTATGACCAGTACAAAACTCTAGTTTGAGAACATAATATATCCTTGAAGTCTGGATTGAGTAAAAGCAACTTTAGTAGTTATTCAGGTTATCACAAGTAACTTACTACTCCCAAGATATTTTGATTGATCAGAACAGATGTTATATTGTGGTGTATATATATATATAGAATTGGTTAAAAACAAAGCAAACACCTTTACCTCATTTAAAATCACATTTATAGTCTATTAAAACTGATAGTCATGTCTCTGAATATAATATTTAGACGCATATGAACTTGTGTCTAAACATAAACCCACTTATTCATAATAGTGATCACAAGCCCTTTGATAAGTTGCACCAAGTAATGAAGTTAATAACCTTGAAATTGAAAGGTTTTAAAGTTTTTGATTGTTGCTTAATCCACTATACCACAATTGACGTGGAGGAGTCATAAAGAGAATAAGAAGAAAGTGAATTAAATCATGAACAATAACTTACCATTTTTCACTAATTTCTTGCAACCTTTGTTTGTGATCTTATCAATTTTTGTATTCCAAAAGGCAGACGATAGTCGACAAACTCAACACACATATTATATTAACAAAATGCGTTTAAATACTATACATATGATAGTTAATTTTCCCCGAATTATAGCGATAAAGTCTTATACAAAAGACATTGATTATTTTACATTGATTTAATCAAATATGTGACTCTAAAATGAAGAAGAAAAGCCTTCATATAAACTTAAGATTCACATACATTTCTCAGCGGTACATAAGGTCTCTTGGTTTCCCCAAGAAGTGATGAAGATCCGTAAACTGATGCTGCTGCTGCAAAGGTACGTAACCAAAACGGACAAATAAATCGGTGAAATTTGATAAAACACATAAAACTGGTCAATAAAAACGGCATCACTCAACCTTGATGTGAAACTATGTGGTAATGAACTAATGGTTAATAACCGACTCACAAGACATAAAAAACGAACTCTTACACTAATTTTACAACATTAATCGACTGGTGTTGACTTTAGGATTTGAGATAGCTTATAAAACTTGCATTTACTAGTAATCAACAAAAAAGCTCTTAGAATCAATAAATATGATATAGAATAAGGTACCTCTGTTGAGCTAGCTGCTCCTTGGCTGCAATGGTGATTAGGCATTTGGACTGATGAATTCAATTTGTTGACCACAAATTCATTGCAAACTGCAAAACCATAGTTCTTGCAAATAAGTTCTTCGATCTCTTCTTGGCAAGGCGTCACCTCAAATGAATTCCAATTTACATTGGTTTTATTATTCTTTACTATCTCATCATAATGATTATAAGCTTCTTCATCAAAAACATTTGCTTCTGATATTCTATTCATCATCTTCTCCTTTGTTCTATCTTTTGCTCTCTCTCTTGCTTTCACTCTCGCTTCCTTAGACAACTTCTTCAAAATGGGCGTTCGCGGTTGCAACATCTTTCTCTTCCCTCTCATCGATCCCATCCACCTTATTTTCTCTTGTTTCTAATGCAAACCCATCAATAAAAATTAATATTTTAAAAACTATAGTAGTTTCTCCTTTTATAACCTTTTGATATAGTTAGGAAACTGAAACTATATAATTGTAAAACAGTAGACAACGTTTAATGTACGTACCGGTCGAATTAGTATTGCTGCCTCTATCCTCGGCTGTACACATGGATGCAAGTTTGCATAGATCAGATGATGAATTCTTTGATCCTATAACATTAAAATAGAAAGTTATAATTTCAGAGTAAGCATGAAGAAGATTGAAAAATTGTCAGAAAATTAGTCATAATTAACATCTATAGTAGAATTAAAACTAGAAAAAAGTAATGTATATTTACGAGTTTGAGACTTCCCGCAGCTGCTGAAGCTGCCATGGTTAGAGTGGTTAGAAAGGCTGCTCGTGATCTTTATGATCTCCGGTTTGGCTTGTATGAGCAACCATTCAACGGTTTGGCTGGCTTTGTCGAATCCAAGCATGTCTTGTAAGCCGAACAACTCTTTGGCGACATCTAGAGAGAGTCTCATCCTACGATCTCTTGTCCCTTTAGCCGTTTTGATCTTGCTGTGCCGGTCAGTTCTGCTTGGTTTCTTGACTTTATTCATTTTTAGGTCTTGAGAAGTTGAGATTCTGTGGGAGTCTTCTATGTGGGGGGTTATGGTTACCAAGGGCTCGACGAGAGATTCTCCAATAGGGTTGTTCAAGGGAAGAAGTGATGGATGATGATGAAAATGATGGTCATTGGTGGTGTTGGTTTGGTTTTCATTATGGCCATCGTTTTGTGGGAGGAAAGAGGCGACGAGGGCAAAATCCTGGACGAATTCGAATTGAGAAAAAGGAGAAGGTGCTTGTAAAAATTGATTGTGATGATGATGGTCAAGATGATTGGCTGATGTGTTGGAATTGGATTGAATGAAGATGTCGTTAATGGAAGAACAAGGGCTAAAAGGGAGTTGTGGATGTGAGGAATAATGGTCATTGTAAGGGTGGTAGTCTTCACTGATGGTGGTAGTAGTACTGAAAGACCTGTTGTTGTTCATATCAAAACAAAGTTTTGAGAAGGACACTTGTACCAAAACCTTCTTCACACTCAAGAAAATAGACGAAAATGAGAGAAAGAATAAAATCAAAGAAAAGATTACTATTACACTGACCAAGACAATCGAAATTATCGAAAGAGAAAAAAAATACTTTTCTTCCCTAGCCTGCAAAATCAAGAAAATGAAAGAAAGAAAGAACAGTAATAGTGATTAGTACAATGTCTTTGTTGAAGAGAATCTATGTTTGAATCTAAATGTGTAGAGTGAGAGAAAGAGAGTAGTACCTTTATTGAAGTAACGGACTAGTGGTTGAGAAAGACAGCACAGGCAAGGTACTTAAATGAGTCTATGTGCTATGAATTGGAATGGAGAGAGAGAAAGAGACCTATAGATATGAAAATGGGGATGACAACATCCATTTGGAGGAGGCTACGCTTTTGAAGAGGAATTTATTTATTTGCTTAATTTCTTCTTTTTACCATGAAATAAATAAACATATATATTCACGTTTTGTTTTCGTGAAAATGTGATAATAGGTTTCGGTTTTATTTGGTTCTAAGGATTTTGTAAATAAATAAGACCTTGTCTTTGTATGTTCTTAGATTTCTTTGAGATATTTCATCACTAAAAATAGATAAAACTCAAGAAGTCTTTGATAAAATTGCTGATAGCTATCAAGAAAGTAACTAAAGTTTATATATATAGACCTTAATATGAATTTAAAATATGCGTAATAATAGTTAGTTTAAAATAACATTTCTCTGCAGGGCTATTATCATAGAATATAATCATCTATTCTATTAAACTTATTTTAGCTACAATTATCAGATAGTAACATTTAGTTAATTTCACAGGATATTTTATGGTTTGAATTAATTGTGTAGTTGTTGACACATATATCTAATAATCATATACTTTAATTGTAAGGATATCTATATTTTTGTCACATGGAAAGGATCTATATTTAACTAGCAAAGTAATATGGTAATTTTATTTGGACAAATCCTATCAACTTAATTATATAATTTAACATATTTTAGTCAATAAAGATAAAGATATAATAATAAAAAGGGAAGGTAGTGAAATTTAATTAGAATCAGTGACACTGAAAACTAACAAAAAATAGGTAGAAGTCTTTGTATATTATGAGATGAGAATTAGAAAATTTGGATACACAATAAATAATAAAAAATAAAAATTCAATAAGTATGTAATTTGGGAAGGAAAAAAAAATGAGAAAAATTATAGTTTAGTTTTAATGAAAGCAGAGGAAAATATAGAATTTAGCGTTCCTGCTTTCCAAATGACAAATTCTTATATTAAATTTGAATACGATTGTTGAGTTGTGTAATTAACCAAATATTTTAAATGATTGAGTTTTGGTAAAGTCAAATATAATAAGGCTGAGTTTTGATTATTATGGTGAACTGAGAGCAGCTTGAAACGTATATACTTTATAGCATATCTTGTAGTGTTACTTTTAAAAATTCTTTGAAATACATTGCAATCATTAGAATAGTAATTACTTAAATAACTAATGAAAATTTTTTGGATATTGATTAGACATTACAAAAATTATAATCACTAACCCCATATTTTAAAGGATTTGTTAATAAAAAATCATGATTGAATAACATGATTTATAACAAAAGTGATTCCAAATGCTCGATTTAATATACACGCTCACTAAACATTTTTTGACATTTGAGAAAACATATTGTTATGTGGTATCTCTACAGTCACTCGAAACAAATGGTGAAGCAACATATTCTTCTATGAAGGATTGCAACTCGAACAACAATTTTTCTAAAAGGGCAGCCCCTTTTGCTTACGTCCATTTATTTGAATCCAATTGCGTTCAAATAGCAAAAAATGACGAAAGCATTGAAAAGTTGTCTTTGTTTTGACGTAGCGTTGGCAAGACAAGAAGAAAAAAATAGAGGTGAGGATCTCTCTAATAATTACACGAATATTTAGAATCCCTCAACAATTTACAAAGTTGCTTAATGGTTTTTTTTAATAACTACAGTTCAAGTAATCTACAAATACTGTTGTAATTCCGATGAATATCTATGCTGGAAGGGTGAGCGATTAGATAGTAGATTAAAATGATAAAACAATTTTTCACTAACAAAATAATATGGTAGGAGTACAATGTTTCAGCAACTAACCAATAATGTTCAAACAAAAGTACAAAATTACAACAAAGCAATTATTTAACAGTATTCGTGACAAAGAGGTCTAAAGACAAGATTACAACTCGGATTTAAATTTTGGGCATTGCATCAAGAAACCCATCCGTTCTAAGACAATAATTTTCACGAAGAAGATAAAAGTAAACTGTTTAGAAGGTTAGAGCAGTTTTATTACATGTTTCTCAGTGAGTTTTCACTATTAAAATGAGAGAAAATGGAAGATTTCTTTTGAAAAAAAAATGCTCTCAAAACCTTTTATACACTTGATTTTATAAAATGAATCACTATTTTATATTAAAGTAGTATTAAATTATGATATTAAAATGTATTTAAAATTAATATTATATTTGAAAAAAGAACTGGTCCAATTGGAGAGTTAGAATTATGAAGTTTCATTTACAAATTGGAAGACAGGACGTGGCAGTGTGAAACCCTAAGAAAGAGAAGCTGCGAAAAAAGCTTTAAGCTCTCACTGTTCAGTATGCCATGAGCGACCAATCTTTATTTTCTTTTGACTCTCTCACATACATCTTCTCTCATACCTGTCGCTTTCGCTAAAAAGAGACCTCTTTCTCTCTCTCGTCCTTATCTTGTAAGCTTTTTGTATAACTATTTTTCCTTACACAGATACATTATGAAAAGATTTAGTAAATAGTATATTTCTTTTATATACGGAAAAGAGAATATTAAGAGTTAATGTGTCGATCTAACATTTAAAGTTGAGTTATATAGTGAATTGGTGAGGTGTTAAACTTTCTTTTGGTGTTATCTATGGCACACACATAAATTATTTATAGACCGGTATTATGACAAATTGAGACGATAGTACGTACTACAAATCGTAGGGAATTAGTTGAAAGTACGGAAAGAGAGGCATTCAAACCCTAGTGCAGAAAAACATTATGACTGATCTATTTTTAAAAATATCAAAGGATTGATAACACAAAAAAAGAAGAAAAAAAAGATTGTGATAAAGTTTGAGGTTGACAACTAAAACAATATTTTAAGCAAAAAAAAAAAGACAACTAAAACAAATTACCATGTTACATATCCTCGTTAACGAGTGAAAATCGAACACAACAATTAAAAGCTATACTTACTCACCAGGGCACTATACAAATACGTACGCTAATACAATACATGATATATGCACACGTATACATACATCATAAACTTAAGAGTTACGTGCAAAGATGAAACACTCTCATTGTAAATAAAATCCCCTTTTTGGTCATCCATTGTTGCTCACTCTTTCCATTTATACATGCCGCCTTCTCATACCTAATTATCCAGTATACCATGCCCTCTCTTCTTTCTCTCTCTCTTCTTTCTCTCTCTCTCTAGGCCTGCCATTATCAGGAGGACCACATGACTATAATGGAAGGACTCGCTGGCTTCTTCTAAGGTTGCTTTCAATTTTTCTTTCTCATACCCCATGAGGAAGACAGCAACATACATCATATCACAATAGTTTTTTGTTTGTGAAAAAATTAAGTTGTTTATAGTGAGACTCAAAATTAAAGTTTCAATCTTCAGTTTGTCTTTGAACCCCTTTTTTTCTTAAAAAAGTGGCCATTGATTTTTCTTTTCCGCGAGTGCTTTCATTATGTGTTATATTAGCTATCTTCTGTTCTCAACTTCGTTGGTTACAAATCTCAGTCACTCATTATCACTCTTGAAAGTACACAATTCTAGCTTTATCTTTGTACCATCGTTTTTACTTGGTTCTTCAGATGATAATTAATAATTTACTATTTATAGCAAAGAGAGTCAATGGTCTTTTAGATTACAATTCATTTGGGCAATTTTCTTTCATGGCAATGTATTCTGCAAAATTATGTGTGTTTGTCTCCATTTTTCTTCATGGGAAAACTCAATTTTGACTTCTTCCTTCCATTTTCATAAAGCTTTGTTTTTGTTTGTATAGACTATTTCTTGATTTTTATTGTTTGGGATGCCAAAATAAAATAAAATTTCTATACGATTGTAAGAACTCGTAGCTAAGTTTTGTTTAAACTAGTGCTCACACAACTTCAAAGAGACAACATAATAATAAATGTCAAAAATTTGCTCAGGTATCTTCTAAATGTAAAACTAAATAGAAAACTATCCAAATATTTTAAAGGAACTACCAATAAGCAATAAGTCTATAACAAAGTGGTTCCTGAAGAGTTATTTTGAACTTACTATTTGGGTCAAAAGTTTTGTTTGGTTGACTATATTGGTTGAAAAGTATTAATTTGCAAAAATAATTTACAATTTCGATTACAACCACCTCTTAAATATTACGATTATTTAAGTTGGTTATGTCATATTAGTTTACAGGAATAAAGAGCAACGATTTTATATATACCTCAGAAACATGAATTTTAATGAGAAAATAGAACACATTATCGCGACAAACATAATGGGTGAGTAAGAAGTTGATGTACAGCTTTAGGGATAGGGAGAAGATAAGAGTTATAGCCTATGTTCCTACTTTCACGCTTACATTAAGGAGATTTGACAACACCAAATTTTCATATTCTTGTTCTTTTTAAGAAATTAAACAACTTAGGAATCTAGAGACAACACATTGATCAGAATTATATATGTGAGATCAGTTACAAAAGCACCCTCAAATATTGACACATATTCTTAATTGTAAACAAAAGGATATATATTGGTTTGTAAAACAAATTGTGTTTTTTCAACACTTTAACCTCGGGAAAAAGTCGAAGCCATTTTATGGAGGGAAGTGTTACAAAATAGAAGTAACTATAATACTAAAACTTCAAATATTCAAAGAACTCAGTGGTCATATCAGTGATCTAGTAATAAAATAGCTCTGTCCATTTGGTTACTTGATCACCTTACTAGTCTTTCTTATATCTAGTATTTGTTGAATTATATTATATATATATATATATATATGTATGTATATTCTCAAACAGATAAATTATATGATGCTTATCTTATTTATTTTAGTGTAATCCCAATCGTAGATTGAGTCTGCATCGTAATCTTAAATTGACAGGTTTATACTTGAAAAAAATGATGTTTATTTCCTCCTGACGATGTAATGTCATGCTACCCTTTTATAATGGCTTCAACCACACTTAAAATGATATTCAAACTGCTTACTTTATTTTGCTCCATGCTCCACCTCTAAATTTGGTTTATGATGTAACCGCCTGTTTATATTATTATTATTATATACAAACGTACTTCTTATTTATGTATCATGTATGAAGTGTCATAAGACGTCATATCTTCATGTGGTTTATGTAAAGTTTAAATTAGATCGAATCGATAGTAATTTTTAACATAATGAAGCGTAAATACAGCTAGAGACCTTGCTCAATTAAAAAAGACCCAAGAATCTTGAGACCACTACTTTTTTCCATCGTAATATTATATACTAACACAAAGGAAAGACATTGTTACAACTTTGCCTACAACACTGGAGACACATAACTCCCAAACACAATACTAAACAGGCTGCATCGTGACAAGACCAGAGCGCCTAACCCATCTTAGCCAAAAAGAGACAGATCTCAAACAACTTGACCTTAATAAAAAAAAATGGACAACTTGAGACCACTACATATCCAAATTAGATTGTGATTGTATCTACTCCTTAATTTTTTTCTGTATACCAAGGTAAAAGTATAGTTTAATGTTTTCTAATAAACTAATATATTTTACATAACAAAACTGGAACCAGATAATTCTCTGACAACAGTACTAATTCATAGAATAAACCTTGAAAATGACGGATGTTTATACTTTTGGTTTGAAATTTAGATGATGGGTTTGAGGTTGACAAAAAAAGGATGGGTTTGATAGTTATTAAACGTGTTCTAAATTGGAACTTAGTGTTCTTAAAAGTTTGATGTCATACAATGTCGAAATGGGAAAAGACATAACAAACTATTTTCAATTTAACTGCACACACACATGTGTTGGATAGGTATCAAAAACGTATAGGTAAATGATATTTGTTGTATACATATATATCAATGTACAGTAGTACATGTGTCAAAATGTAGAGGTAAATGATAGGGGAATTAATGTTTATATGTTGTATAAGTGTGTGCGTGCGTGCGTGTGTACTGTGTGTGATTATATATTTTTATGACTGTGTGTTAAAATAGGCTTAGTTTTTTTTTTTTTAATCATGGCTTAGTTAGGTTGGCTGTACTCTATAAAGTTTTTGATATTTCATCAGTACAAGAAAATGGGGACCCTCTATGATGTGATGATAATATTGTTTGTCAATAACATTTTCCCTAACTTATAAAAAGTTAAAAACAAACAGCACAATATTTATTTTTAATCCGACATCCATTTCCTTGACTTAGTCTTTAACTATGTGAGAATTAAGATGCGAGAAAAATAATAATTTAAAATATCAACATTCATAGGGGTTTACTATTAAATTCTTATGTTCTAATTCACATTTTTTACAAGAAAACTTTCAATCATAATTTATTAGACGTACTGTATGCAGATTAATTTTTGGAAGTGATAAAATACAGAAAATTGGATTGTTTTGTACAAATTAGTTTTCCCTTTCAACTTTTTCTTTTCATTATTATTAAGCTTTCATCCTCTTCCAAAAATATATATTATGTGTGTTTAGAAAAGAAAATTAAATAACATCCATGAAGATGATTTAAGAATATTTCAAAAAAATAAAGAATGCAACCTATGAAGATAAATAGGGAATCAACAAAACAAAAATAAATAAAGAAGAAGGAGGAATATAGCTGACATAAAGATAAGTTCACATGACTTGTGTGGCTCATCAAAGGCCATCATCGTCCTCTATATCGCCAATAATAGTGCTTTCTAGTACAAACCTCCCACTTCCCTTTCTCCAAAGTTCTCCAACTTATCAACTATATATATATATATACAAATGTAAGTCATAGAAATTTAATTATCTGGATAATGGTATGTGAATATCTATCATTATCCAACCAGTTTTGTCGCTAATCATGTTTCTATAAAGAAATTAAATATTTTCCTCTTCTTGAAATATAGTCCTCAAAATTTGTGGATTTGCGATAAATGAAAGTCATGAACTACTACTGTTGACAAAAAAAAATGAAGTCATGAACTACTAGACATATGTATATTTAGCCCAGTAAGCCCAATATGAGTTTGTGGGCTTCGTATTTAATGGACCAACACGCGTGTCTCGAAGAACGTTGATCCACGCGCCGCCGGGAAAAGTTACCGCCAATCGTTTTCCCGCCAAACTCGACACCATAACCTGCCCCGAAAAGTTGTCTCTTTCTATCCAGTTGTCAGGGGAAAAGGATATTTGCTCCTTAGTCTCAGAAGTGGCCAAAGGATCTTACTTAATCTTCCGATGGAGGGTAACTTCGAGGAGACGAACAAGCTTCCGGAGCTTAAACTGGGTAATCTAAAACCCTAGTTTTTTTTTCTTAGAATTTCAATTTGGGTTTTGTGGGTTTCACGAAAGTTTCCTCTTTTACTTTGAAGATGCTAAGCAGGCTCAAGGGTTTCTCTCCTTCTTCAAAACCCTACCAAATGTAAGTCTCCTTCTCCTATCTCTGGGGGAACAGATAGATATGCTTTAAGATTAGGGGTTCAAGCAAATGTATTCATTAGAGAAAAGCTAGAATCGTTTAAGAGTTCTAGGCTATACTTATGTGTTGGTCTTTGCTTACAGGACTCTAGAGCTGTTCGGTTCTTTGATCGCAAGGTTAGTTCTCAATCTACCACTTTTATTACTTCTCACTGGTCTTGACTTTGATTAAATGCATTTGCAGGATTATTATACGGCTCATGGGGAAAACTCAGTGTTCATTGCACACACTTATTATCATACAACCACTGCTCTACGCCAGATTGGGAGTGGGGCTAACGCTCTTTCAAGCGTCAGCATTAGTAAGAACATGTTTGAAACGATTACTAGGGATCTTCTCCTGGAGAGGAATGATCATACCGTGGAGCTTTACGAGGGAAGCGGGTCGAATTGGAGGCTTGTGAAAACAGGTTCTCCTGGAAACATTGGAACCTTTGAAGATGTTCTGTTTGCAAACAATGAAATGCAGGATACACCGGTTGTTGTCTCCTTGTTTCCGAGTTTTCAGGAGAGTAGATGCGTTGTTGGGATGGCTTATGTTGATCTCACCAGGCGGATTCTTGGACTAGCTGAGTTTCTTGATGATAGCCGTTTCACTAACTTGGAGTCTTCTCTTGTTGCCATAGGCGCAAAAGAATGCATCTTTCCAGCTGAGTCTGGCAAATCCGGCGAATGCAAAAGTTTGTATGAGTCTCTTGAGAGGTGTGGTGTGATGACAACAGAGAGAAGTCGTCAGGAGTTTAAAGGGAGAGATTTAGATTCTGATCTAAAGAGATTGGTGAAGGGGAATATGGAACCTGTTAGAGATTTGATCTCTGGGTTTGAGCTTGCCACACCTGCTCTAGGTGCATTACTCTCGTTCTCTGAGCTTCTTTCGGACGAGGATAACTATGGGAACTTCACAATTCGTAGATATGATATCGGCGGATTCATGAGGCTTGACTCTGCAGCTATGAGGGCGTTGAATGTGTTGGAGAGCAAAACTGATGCAAACAAGAACTTCAGTTTGTTTGGTCTGATGAACAGAACATGCACCGCAGGGATGGGTAAGAGACTGCTTCATATGTGGCTCAAGCAACCTCTCGTGGATTTGAATGAGATTACCATGAGATTGGATATAGTTCAGTGCTTTGTTGAAGAAGCTGGGTTAAGGCAAGATCTTAGACAGCATCTGAAGCGCATCTCAGATATTGAGAGGCTTGTGCGGAGTCTCGAGAGAAGAAGAGGCGGTTTACAGCACATTATCAAACTCTATCAGGTACTTTGGTCTGATTCTCTGTAGTCTGAACTATAAATTGCACTTCTACTGATTCATTTTTCATCTTCTCTGTGCAGTCAACTATAAGGCTTCCCTTCATCAAAACATCACTGCAGCAGTACACCGGAGAGTTCTCATCACTCATCAGCAAGAGATACATGAAAAAGTTCGAGGCTTTATCAGACGCAGATCATCTCGGCAAGTTCATTGATCTGGTAGAGTACTCTGTAGATCTTGACCAGCTAGAAAATGGAGAGTACATGATATCGTCAAGCTACGACACCACATTATCATCTCTCAAAGATCAGAAAGAGTTGCTGGAGCAGCAGATACACGAACTGCACAAAAAGACAGCTATAGAACTCGATCTTCCGGTGGACAAGGCTTTGAAACTTGACAAATCAGCGCAACTTGGGCATGTGTTCAGGATCACGAAGAAGGAAGAGCCTAAGATCAGGAAGAAGCTGACGACACAGTTCCTGGTGCTGGAGACACGGAAAGACGGAGTGAAGTTTACAAACACTAAGCTTAAAAAACTTGGGGACCAGTACCAAAGTGTTGTGGACGATTATAAAAGCTGTCAAAAGGAGCTCGTTGATCGTGTAGTTCAGACTGTTGCCAGCTTTTCCGAGGTATGTTTAGTTATTCATGTTGAGTATTGGACTGTTACAAAAATGGCTATCTTAAATCATATAAAATGTGTATGGTATGGTTTAGGTGTTTGAGGAGTTAGCAGGTTTGCTCTCTGAAATGGATGTTTTGTTAAGCTTTGCTGATTTGGCTGCCAGTTGCCCTACTCCATACTGTAGGCCAGAAGTCACCTCTTCGGTTAGTACAAAGTTTAACTAGTTTGATTGTTTCGTTTCCAAAATTTAATGGGTCTTCTTTGTTTTATACATTGCAGGATGTTGGAGACATTGTACTAGAAGGAAGCAGACATCCATGCGTAGAAGCTCAAGATTGGGTGAACTTTATACCAAATGACTGTAGACTTGTAAGTGTTGTAATATGGCAAACATAAACCAAACAGCCTTTGTTTTTCTTTGTGTCCCTATGTTGACTTGAAGCAATTTTCCTTGTAAATCAGGTGAGAGGGGAGAGTTGGTTTCAAATAATAACAGGGCCTAACATGGGAGGGAAGTCCACTTTCATTCGTCAGGTTGGTGTGACTGTTCTGATGGCTCAAGTTGGTTCCTTTGTTCCGTGTGATAAAGCTTCAGTTTCCATCAGAGACTGTATCTTTGCCCGTGTAGGAGCAGGCGATTGCCAAGTGAGTTTAGCTCGCTGCTTCTTTGTTATTGAAACTGCTGAGCTGTGTAAACCTCTTTAAGTGTTTCTCCCTTTCATGTTTAGCTGCGTGGAGTGTCTACTTTCATGCAAGAAATGCTTGAAACCGCTTCGATATTAAAAGGAGCTACTGATAAATCACTGATAATAATCGATGAATTGGGCCGTGGAACATCAACCTATGATGGTTTTGGTTAGTTTTAACTGCAACGTCTTCTTCTTTTATTTGGATTTTGAGTTAATTTGTTGTATTATGTTAACATTGTCTTGGTGACTATGTCAGGTCTAGCATGGGCTATATGTGAGCATCTGGTTCAAGTGAAGAAAGCTCCTACTCTGTTTGCTACTCACTTCCATGAACTTACTGCCTTGGCTCAAGCAAATTCTGAGGTTGCAGGTAACACCGTTGGTGTTGCAAACTTCCATGTCAGCGCACACATTGACACAGAAAGCCGCAAGCTCACCATGCTTTACAAGGTTTGTTTTAATTAAACAGCATCTACTTCTTCCCCAACAGAAGATTCATATTGCATCCTTTAGTAAAAGTGTATCTCTAGTTTCTTACAAAGATGAAATTATATAGTTGTGATGTCTGTGTTCGTCTGGTTAGGTTGAACCAGGGGCATGTGACCAGAGTTTTGGGATTCATGTGGCTGAGTTTGCTAACTTTCCTGAAAGCGTAGTGGCACTGGCAAGGGAGAAAGCTGCAGAACTGGAAGATTTCTCCCCCAGTGAGGTCTGGATCTCCGTTTGTCTCATTTGTATCTGAGAGTTTTGACAAAGATTGAAAAAGTTCATTGTGGTGTTGTGTTGCAGGAGAGTGGGAAGAGAAAGAGCAGAGAAGATGATCCAGAGGAAGTATCAAGAGGGACAGCAAGAGCTCACAAGTTCCTGAAAGAATTTGCAGAGATGCCACTTGATAAGATGGAGATAAAAGATTCACTTAAACGCGTACGTGAGATGAAAGAAGAGCTGGAGAAAGATGCTGTGGACTGTCGCTGGCTCAAGCGCTTCCTCTGAAACAGCCTTTGCAATTCACCTTCAGTTGCAATTTTTCCAGTTCCATGTTTGTAAATTATCTCCCTCTCTCGGCTCTTGTAGACTTGTACTAGTTCTTTTGGGATTTGATTAGGCGGATGAAGACTAAAACAACACTTCATTTTGTTGATCTTTTATGGAAAGCTTTCAAACTCTCAGATCATATCTACATTTGTCACAACCAGGAACTAAACTGACACATGGACTAGGAGGTCGAAGGTATGAAGACCCAACTGAAATTTCCAACTAAATTAATAATAAGAAGCAAAACCAAAATGAAGTGTCTCTTTTACAAAAGCAAACTCCAAACAAACTAAAAAGGGCACAAACAAGAACCACTTAAAAATCATCCTTATAAGTTAGAACAACAACAGCTCATTAATCATGTCCTCATGGTCGTCTTCTTGGAGCTCTCTGCGCAGCACGGCCATCTCCTCAACATTAGCAAACTTCTTTTCTGCTCTTCAAGGCCAGCCCTAGCAGTCCTGAGCTCACGCTCATGCTCATCTACCATCAACTTCACACACGCTAATGCCTACATTTTAAGAAAAAATATAACATCTTCACACCATAGAGCACAAGGGAAAGTAGATGGGTATACCCTAGCAGCTAGCACACAAAGCATACTCCTTGTACAAAACGGATATCGTGTCATCAAAAGGAGGTTTTTGAATCATTAGGAGCCTGTTGAAGATGAAACTTATGATTTAAAGTTTTAACTTATGTAGAGTTCTTTGTGTCATTTTTGACTAGAAGGTTAAAATCTATATTAAGGAACCTTTCTGTATTCAATATTGAATAATTCGATTTGTAATATAATGAAAAAGGTGGCTAGTAGGCACGACGGCAAGTCTATACTGTATATAGAAGAAGTGACTCGGATGATAAAATTTTCTTGAATAAAATAGTTCAACTGAAGAGAAAAGTGAAGTGTACCTACAGCCTACATGGAGCCTTAGGGTTTGGTTTAAAGATTACAGACCAATGTTATTAAAGGACCACAAATCCCCCTCGTAAAATAAGAGTTAGGGTTTGATCTACATAACAAGTAAATAATGAATAAAATGACTATTTTTGAATGATTTGGAGATGGAAAAGTGAATGATTTGGAGATGGAATAGAGTTTCTTATTAAAATCCAAAGTCAAAATAATGATGATGAATGAAGAGTATGTGAGTACAAGTGAATTCAAAAGCGAAATGAATATAGTTTAGATGTAAGAAGCTTGAATTCTTTTCTATTTCATTTCCATTCTCTTTTATAGCTTGTTTGAAGGAGAATCGTAACGGCCACGTGATTCCCAGTGAGTATTCAATATTATCAATGCCTTTGATCTTTTTTACGTTTTGAGTTGACTAGGTCAGATCGGCATTAGCTCTTACCCGAACTTGGATGGACCTTAGTCCCTTTGTTGTATTTTGTTATTTGAGTAGATTGAAACCCATCTCCAACCGCTATGTGACACATATATTAAAGTTCTACCACCATCTTTTTAAACTTGAGTTGATCTTTCGTTTTTCCTATAAACCAAGCTTAGTTGTTTGATAAAGGACGAGCATGCCATGGACATTACTCCTTCGGCAATGCTCTCAAATAGCATTTTTTTAAAAAAATAATTGTCACAAAATAACTTTAAAATGACTAAAATAATTATTTTATTTTAAAATTTTAAATATATATATTTAAAAAAAAAAAAAAATTCAACTCAAAAACCCCACTCAGTAATTCTAAACGTTAAATCTAGATTAGTTAGTTTAAATAATATAAATGTATATTTACATTATTCAATAAAATCTATTTTAATCATTTCTTCTTAAATATTATTTTTGTGATAATAAATTTTTAGTGCTATCTTATGATATTTCTCTTAGTCATTTTATTTACTTGTTTTTGTTCTTTTTCTAGCTCTATAGAATGCGATTTTTAATATAATACATTTTGTGTTCATGTATTCAGCATCCTCCATTTTATGTGCTTGTATACATGCGTGTTAACTTAAAAAGTAACTTACAGTCTCCATGGTACTTAAAAAGCACTGTCGTCGTCATGATATATTAAGAAATTACCTTTGTTAGAAAACAAATATTGCCCAATGTGATCAAAATAAATAAACCATCCATTGACAAGACATATATTGAAGGTACATATATACATAGTTGACAGGAAATATATCGAGTAAATACATATTTGCAATAACAACACATCCGCATAAAATTCAGAAAGAAACACCAAAAAAAGGTGAAGATGTATATACTCTCTTTTTTCTTGCCTCCATCATCGTTTATACATACAAATGTGTGTATTGATGATTACTCGTGCGAACAAAGAAGCATAGTAATACATTTTCCAATAATGTAGAACGTTCCTCTCTTCTTTTTCAGAAACTTCTCAACTCTTTTTGGTGAAGACGGCTTCTTCTTCTTCTTTTCCCGTTTCTTCACTGCCTCATCCTTTGACTTCTCCCTCATTGTTTCTTTCTCTTTGTCTGTTGTTTCTTTTATTATAAGGTCCAGGTGTAACTTGATGATTGTGTGATGTTTAAATGGTTTTAAAGGACGTGTGAAGGTTCATCATTATATTGAAGTGAGAGAGGAAAAGAGAGAAGGAGATTATTCCACGCCATTGATTTTGGACCCTTCAACGATACAACCCTAAAACAAAAGCCGCTTGTGGAGTGTGACAGATTAGCTTCCCATTATAGTTGAAAATATTTGATATGTATTGTTTTCTTGTCTCCTTTCAGTTCAAAGATTCATTATCAGTGGAGATATTTATGATTTTTTTTCTTTTTTGGCAACATTTGTGGTGGATCTATACATAGGACTAGGTTTTGATCTGCATTGGTCATGCAAACTAGCACATGGTTACCGACTACGTAGCCTTTTCTCTAAAGTGACGATTTAATCTGCATTTGGGTTTATTTTGTATTAAACGTTCAATTTTTCGCATAATTGAAAGATCTCACTAAACTAGTAAACAAATTAATGCAAGATTCCAACATATATTATAATCATATAAATTGAAATCTAGTTAATATGGATAATCAGTAATTCATCAACTTTCATATAGAATTACACATTTCTATCTTTTGAGATTACACATTTTTGTGATAAGTATTATACTATACATTTTTGTCAACAAACAGTCAAATACTATACATTTTCATTTACATATCGCCCAAAGAATCATAACCCGTTTTGAAATTTATCATAACCCGTTTTGAAATTTAGGTTTTGAAGTCTAAAGGTTAACAAAAAGGAAAGGAAACTGTGAAAGTTCAAAAGATATCACCTAGTCTACTGAATCCAGTCAGTATAAATGTTTGGTATTCAAATCTCTAGTCATCTAATAATTTAAATCCATGACGAACTTTAAGGTCAAGTCATCCTTACCAAGGGACATCTCATTTTAAGTTAATTAGCTAGGGACCTCAATACATAATGTTCATAATCATATGCTTCTTTTTAGTATGGAACCACACGGGTACTTCTCATATGGTATAACAGTGTGGAGCTGTGTTAAGCATAATGATCGTTAGTTTGCGTAATTAATTCTTTAACAGAGTATTTGATCACCGCAAACTTCTAGGGGTTTATAAAAAAGTTGTGTCAGCTTCTGGTCTTTGCATGGTTGGTTTCATCTTTCTTTGGACGAGTCGTTTTATCCTATGATTTCATTCGTTTAGTGCTTAGGTTAGGTGTAAATAATCATCTGTCTTAGATAGAAGAGTCAAATTTAGTTAGTGGTTTTTATTTTCTAGAAACAGTGGGAAACCACATGGAAGAAACTATATGTATTCAAAACGTAGGAAGTGAAATGTCAAATCCTTCGCATCTTTTTCATTATGAATTAAGCTTAATTACAATCTTTATTATATTTATAGAGCACGAAAGGGCAATGCGGAGGGGATCCACCGTGCACCTGAAGTTCACGTGATACAACATCACTTGCCTGTTGGCTGTTGCAATCAGTACAACCTTTTTTTTCCTTTTAACACTAATACAACCTTAATTTATGATAATGTGCTTTTGTTTTTTTTTTTGACTTTTTCTGTTTATCTATTTATTTTATTTTACTTCCATGCTCACTCCATAGAATATTTATATATATATGTAGGGCATTCTTCACTGTTTATACTGGACCGAGAGAGAAATTAAGGAGATAAGTAAAAAGTATTATTCCACACCATTGATTAGAGACCCTTCAACGAAACAACCCAAAACAAAGGCCACTTGTGGAGTGTGACCGCGATGCTTCCCATGATTGTTGAACATTTGAACTTCATTTGAAATTTACATCATACATGTTCTTTCTAGCATATATAGCACGACTGGTTTTTAACGTAACTCTCTAATATAGTAACATTTAACTGCCAAAGTAATGAGGCTAACCAAACAAAAAACAGTAAAAATCAAGAACCTTTGTGTTGTGAAAATAAACCACCCCACTCCGCTGACTCCATTCTTTGGGATACTTGGCATCATTTCGAGTAAATAGCGTCAGGGACCTCAAAAATAGTGAGCCTTTGTGTTCTCTAATTGAACCCTATATGGAAACGTTGTGGGCTCGTGGCGTAAATGAAGTTGAATTAGTGACTGATAAAATTATTATAGTTAACGTCAATAAAGAATTATAGAAGAGAAACGAATATTATTGCTTTATGAGGTTTTTTTGTCGGTTTTATTATCAATATTATTATTATTATTATTATTATTTTGTGCTTGACATTTGGCAAAAAAAAGAAGTTCCGTACATTAGACATGATCGTTTTTTGGCATATCCAACGCGAATATGTATCAAAGTGTGGCTATAACAAATGGTTCAATTTTATTAAAAGAAGAAAAACAATTGCTTCAAATCATGTTTCTTGCAATATAGGTGGTGCAAGTTTTGCTCCCTATTTCTCTTGTAGCCAACGACTTTAATTTTATCTTCTTGGATTTGACTAGAATGGGACTCGGCTAACTCTGAAATTGTGAAACATTTATAAGTGGTCAGGAATGAATAAAAACACAATGAAAGAAAAATCTAAAATCACGTTAATCATAAACTTTTGACCATTAGACTATTATCTATTGTACAAGATTCCAATTTTACTATCTTCTAATTTTTGGGCAACTAAAACTATATATTTGTTATATTGACTGTATTCGAAGAAAATGTATACAGCGACCATCACTCGTAATAGACAAAACATATGATCGTGCTTTTTTGTTTTTATTGTGAAACATTTGGTTTGATTCCGATCTTTTGTTTAATATTGACTAAGAATGTTGTGGTTCTACCTTAAAAACGTGTATTGAATGAATCCAGAACTTATCAGCACTGGTGGAAAGATAAATTAGAGATTTTACAAAGATTTATCACTTCTTTTGGACAAGACAACATAAAAATAATTTTTAATTTTTGAGAGATAAAATTGCATTGCCTCGCAAGATTTATGAAATAAATAATATAAGGAATTTCCAAAGGTATCGTTTTATGATTATGTAATCTACCAAATATTGCTTGGATAGATAATTTTGGTTTACATACTTCTAATGTTAATTAAGCCTTACATTGAAAGAATGATAATTTACGTTTTGTAAATCCAACAAAATAATAATCAAAAACTGGTTTTAAATCTATATGGATCTTTAGGTTTCAAAAAAAAAATCTATATGGATCTTGTCATCTCTTAAATATGTATACAAGTTTTTTAAAAAAAGCTTGATTGGTTTAATTCGCAAAAATTAAGTGTAATGTCCCCACCGTCCACGGATAATGGGCTATCCACACCTGTTCACTCTGCTCATAGGCTCCATTCCGTTCCAACAGTCGGTGTGTAAATTTTCCAAAGTTTAAAATCATTGTTTATTGTCTATGCAATTACCACATGACATTTTTCGGTGTTTTGGCTTCGCGATAACGTCTCATCTTTTCACTATTCTAGCATAAATATGCTTAATCCTGAAATTCTAACGGATATATGACAAGAAAAGTAAATACATTTTAATAACAAAAATATCCAAATCAATTCTTTTAAATCTTTTCTATATATCACAACTCGGGATATTACAAAAAGAGATAATTTAAACATAAGAAAAAAGTGATATTACCCATACCAGAAAAAAAAGTGAAAATAAAAATACGTTAAAAATAATTTATATAATTTCAAACATAAGAAACAAAATGTCGAATGCATCACATCTTTCTCACTATGATTGAGAAAGTAAGCAACCTTAATTACGACATAGTCTCATATTATACACGAAAGGGCAATGTATAAAGCATCGATGCACTATGCACGTACGTGAAGTTCACGTGGACAAGATATACCCTGCCGGTTCCAATACAACCACTTTTCTTTAGCAAACAGTCGCTAGAACCTTGATTTTTGGACTTTCTTTCTTCAATATCTATTTTAATTTATCATAATTCCATTAGCAATCCATAAAATGGCGTAGGGACTTCACAAATCCCTTCACTGGCTTTATGTTTATTTGTTTCTTCCAGCTTGCTGGCTTTATATAAAAATTAGCAACCTCGCATTTTTTCTTATTTTTACGAGTAAGACTAGGATAACATAACCAATTACACTAAATATCAGTGGCATATTAGACAAAATCAATTAATACACTGATACAAACCCATAAACCCCAGTAGACAAAATCAATTAATGCACTGATACAGAGGTTTTAGAGCATCTTTACTGCAGTCTTTAGTGGGTTTCTTAGTGGGGAGGAAAACCACTTTTTAAAAAAAAACCGTTCCTTCTGCAGCCAAAATAAGAAACGTTTTATGGAGTATATTTGTGACTGTTTGCGGGCTTCACCAACAACATTGGCGGGCCCGCAATTAGTTGCTTTTTTTTTTAAATGAAAAGTAAAAGAAAAAAAAATTAAGAAATCTTTATCTCTCTCATGCGATAAAGATGATCTTAAAACACTCATTTGTCATAATCTAAGGCTTTAAAAAGCTTTTTTTTAAAGCATTCATTTTCCAACCCTCATTGATAACTCAGCTTTTGTTATTTTTTTGCCAAGGCTACTTGTCCAAGTTTTCAAAAGCTTTTGTATTTCATTTACAAACACTGTCTCATATTAATATGAAATGGCAAAAATCTCCAGTATGTTGTACGAAACTATCTTAGTGAACCTCTCTATTTATATTATGCAGCTTGAAAGCAAGCAATAATAGATTTTAGTTTGTATATATGACTGATGAAATAGAAAACAGTACCATAAAGATAAATAGCTCATATTACACTTTTTTTAGGTCATTGAACTTTATTGTGCATGAAAGAAGTAAGGTGAAGTAGTTCATGTTCATTCAAAAAAGAAAAGAAGTCTAGTTCATGTTAATATATATATGAGAACATACTATTCTCAGGAATTTAAATAGAAAATAAAGAAATAACCTATGATAGTCCTAACAAAGTTTTTGTCACAAAAATTAACATTTTAAGAGAAAAATGACCAAAATAATTTTATTAAATGGTAGGTTTAACTACTTTAGATTTAAGGTTTAGTGGGTGAAGTTTAAATTTTTTAAAATAACAATAAATATTAAAATTTTCAAAATAAAAAAAATATTTTAATATTTTAAAGGCTATTTTAGTGAAAGAAAAGGTTAATTTAAATATAGTAACTAAAAATAAATTAAGAGTTTACCCAATTAGATCAACTCCGCATTGTGGGTTTTCAATACTAGTCATGGGCTTTTTTAGTAGTATCTGGACTCGATCCAGTCACGAGCAATCCGGGACAAAGCTATGTGAGAGAAATCGAAAACCACACACACTACAGCTTGGCGCCATCACATATCTGTCTCCCTAACAGATTCCACTCTCCCATAGCCCATTAGCAGGCCCATACAAATATAATTTCATCGTTTCAATCAAGAAATTGAAACCGTTGCAGAGATTCTCCTAAATATTTCGTAAATTTACATCAAAGCAAAATCTATCAACCAAACACGACAATTTTTATTTAAGATAAAAATAAAGAGTCCAGTTGACATAAAATTTACCAAGACCATTTTGAGGTTAAGTTTACGATCATTTGACGATACGCTGCGACAAAACAAAATAAATCTGTAAATACTTTATGATCAAAACATTGGTTAATATCTATTTACATATATACCTAGTAACTTTTGTAAATCATGCCCAGTATTATGGGGCGAAGTCGCCCTAATTGAGCATCAATTTTATACTGTCTGCTAGTTTCCTTTTTACAATTTTGCCTTCGACAAAGCAAATCTATTGTTGCGTCTTCGTTATAATGTTCTTCAAGTTTTCTTTATAAAACTCTAATAAACGAATCTTGAAAGCAAAAAAAAAAAATTAAGGAAGTAACGTAACCCCCTTTACCGATATATAGTTAATTATAAACCTAAGGTAAGCACATGAACCAATGCCCAAAAGGGTGCGTTACCATTAATTCAGTGAAAACAACTCATCTAACGAAGTTAACAACTTACCCACTTCCCATCAATTTTATCCTAATCTAAACATTCACTCTTTAATAAACCTAGGCGTGGGCTTTTTTACTCTAGTCGGAATTACATATCTAAACCTGAATTGAAGAAAGAAACCGAAACCTAATCCGAACTATTATACAAATATATATGAATAGGGCTTATGAGCTTAGTACTTTGGGTTTTGGATATAACCCGAACCAAATCAAAATCTGTATTATGATATGTTAATGTTTTTATATATTTTAAGGTAATTTAGATATTTTATAGTATTCAAAAGATTTTTGTTTTGTTTGTTATTTTGAAGACATTTTAGTTAGTTTGGATAGTTTAACTAGTTTATAATTATATTTGTGAATAATTTATATATTTAAAAAATTATTAAATTTTCAAGTTTTTAAAATATATTTTTAGATAATTATAGATATTGTTTACAATCTGATCTGAACCGAACTTGGAAATAACCGAACTCAGCATGATAATTAATAAAACTTAAATGAAACTTATGAGTTTAGTATCCAAAATCCAAATCAATTGAACACGCGGCTCCCGAACCTCCTGGCCTAAGTAGACCGTAAAGACAGTAATTGAATTATTGACGTCGTTTACTCGCTTTTATAACCACATCAATTCTGCCGTGACTCTCTCTCTCTCTCTCTCTCTCTGTCTGTAACTTTAGTTTTCCTTTTGGGTTGACTTCACTAGTCTTCCCCCTCCCCCACTTTCAATTACACACTCAAACCTCTCAAACTTTAATTTTCATCACTAGACCCCCAATCTTACACAATTCATCACCAAACCTATTCAATTCCTGAGTGATTCCACAAAATTTATTTAATGACGTTTAGTTTACTAAAAATTTCAACAAATTACATTTACCTATTCGTTGAACTAAAATCACAGAAAGTATCCTTAAAAATTCAAGTTTACATAATATATATTATTATCTTTAATTTCAATGGCTTTGGGGAAAAAAGAAAAGTTGCATAACAAAAAAATGATTGTAAGCCTAAAATCCAGAATGATATAGATAAGTCAACAAACATGATTTTCTGAATGCATTTAACCAATTAAATGTCATTAAGCATCTTTGTAGAACTTATCAGAAAATGAATAACATAGGTAGTGTCGTGATGAATTTTTAAGATTGGGGGTCTAGTTGATAAAAATAAAAGTATTGGGGAGTTTAAGTGGGGGATTTAATAGTGGGAGGAGCTTAGTGAAGTCATCCTTTCTTTTTTCCTATAAGTAAAACATCTCTTCCTCTCTCTTTTCCCTTGTACTTAACTCATCACCATCGCCGGAAAAAAAATGGTTTCCGCCAGATTCTTCTCGCTCCTCTCCGTCATCACTCTCTCTCTTTCTCTCACCACTACCTACGCTTCCTCTCGCTCTCTACCAACTCCACATGAAACGACCGTACTCAACGTCGCTTCATCTCTCCAGCAAACACAAAACATCCTCTCCATCGACCCGACACGTTCCTCACTCACCACCACCACCAGACCCGAGTTCGAACCCAACTCCATCCCACTTTTCCTAAACTCATCTTCTCCACTCTCTCTACAGCTTCACTCCCGAGACACTCTCCTCTCATCACATCACAAAGACTACAAAGCTCTAGTACTGAGTCGACTCGAGCGAGACTCATCCCGAGTCGCCGGAATCGCCGCGAGAGTCAGATTCTCCGTCGAGGGTATCGACAGATCCGAACTCAAACCCGACGAGACCCGATACGACGCCGAGGATCTAACGTCGCCCGTCGTCTCCGGAGCTAGCCAAGGAAGCGGCGAGTATTTCTCGAGAATCGGAGTCGGAACTCCGGCGAAGGAGATGTACTTGGTGCTCGACACCGGAAGCGACGTGAACTGGATCCAGTGTAAGCCTTGCTCCGACTGCTACGAACAATCCGACCCGGTTTTCGACCCGGCTTCGTCTTCCACTTACAAGCCGCTATCTTGCGCCGCTCCACAGTGCGCTTCTTTAGATGTCTCCACGTGTCGCTCCAACAAATGTCTCTATCAAGTTAGTTACGGAGACGGATCGTTCACCACGGGAGAGTACGCGACCGATACGGTGACGTTTGGTGACTCTGGTAAAGTAAACGACGTCGCTTTAGGGTGTGGGCATGATAACGAAGGTCTCTTCACGGGAGCAGCCGGTTTACTCGGTTTAGGAGGTGGAGATTTATCGATGACGAATCAGATCAACGCGACGTCGTTTTCTTACTGCCTCGTCGACCGCGACTCGGGTAACTCGTCGAGCCTCGATTTCAACTCGGTCCAAATCGGCGACGGAGACGCGACGGCGGCGCTTCTCCGTAACAGCAAGATCAAGACCTTCTACTACGTCGAACTCATCGGCTTCAGCGTCGGCGGTGAAAAAGTCGATATCCCTTCGTCGGTGTTCGAAGTGGACGCCGCCACGGGAGCCGGAGGAGTGATCTTGGACTGTGGAACCGCCGTGACTCGTCTTCAGACAGAAGCCTATAACTCGCTACGCGACGCGTTTGTTAAACGCACCTCGAATCTCGAGAACGCAACGTCGAGCATCTCTCTCTTCGACACATGCTATAATTTCTCGTCGCTGTCCTCCGTGAAAGTCCCGACGGTGGCGTTTCAGTTCACCGGAGGGAAGTCGCTTGAATTGCCGGCGAAGAATTACTTGATACCTATTGATGAAGAAGGAACGTTCTGCTTCGCTTTTGCTCCGACGTCGTCGTCGTTGTCGATCATAGGGAACGTGCAGCAGCAAGGGACACGTATCACTTACGATCTAGCGAATAATCTTGTCGGGTTGTCAGCGAATAAATGCTAAATGTGAATACTATGATTTAAATAGTTTTACGTATATAAGTAAAACTTCCTGCTTTCTTTACAGCGAGAAACAATATCTAAAGTGTGAATTTTCTTTTATCACCTTTTTAATTAATCATATGTTATTTTCGGCTTTTATCGATTAATAATATAATTAACTATTGTGACTTTGAAATATGTTTTTCTGATTTTGGTTATTGTTTGATAGTTTTCTTCTTTGTGAGAAAGAGCCTTTGGAACAACCCCAATGAGGGTTCTAACTTTGAGTTTTTTAAAATTATTTATATATATATATATATATATATATATATATATATTAATATTAGTATTTAATGATGACATTTTTAATTTTACAGAAAATTTAATCTAAAATATTTATTTTGTAATATTTATATTGAAGTTTCCATAAAATTAAAAAGAAGAATATCCTAAGATAGATCTAAAAATAATTGTCACCAAAATAGGCTTAAAAGAAAAAAAATAAAAAATAAATTTTATTAAAATATATAAACATATATTTATATTTCTTGGATTAACTAATCTAAACTTTTGATTTAGAGCTATAGAGTGGAGTTTTGAAGTTGAGATGTAAAATTAAAAAAATTAAAAAAATAAAATTTTCAAAAAACAAAAATCTATTTTGGTCATTTTTAAATCTAGTTTGTGACAAAAACTTTTAAAAAATTAATTTGAGAGGTTGGCCAATTAAAAACATCATAATTAAATATTAAATTTATATATATATTGTTTTTTTGAGAACCCGGAACTATAACCCCTCATTTGTAAGTCGTAAATTGTAATTAAACTTGTCTTAAGATTTTTTCGGTAGCGCATGTCTTCTATTTTAAAAATAATTAGATTTTGACCTGTCCTTTAAAGGATAAATATATATTTTGTTTTAAAGTTTTTTGAATAAATAAATTTTTATATCTTTTTTGTAGACATATTTGTGTTTAATCATTTATCAATAATATAAGATTTAATGTTATTAATATAAAACAATAATACATGACTAATAAATAGTTAGATCAAATATTTATTAATAGATAATGATTATATTTTAATAGAATAGATGTATGAGTACGAAATAAAACAACAATCAATGTGAAAGTAAAGCTTAATTTTTTAAGTGTGAAAAGTTCAGCCAGGGTAGAAAAATACTACTCCAGTATATATATTTACATGGAACTGTGAGTAAATCAGATCATCAATCAAATCAGTGGGTGCTCGATCAGATACCGTATCAATATTCGTGAAAAAAATATATAATATGTACTACTAGCGTAAACCCGTCCTAGAGACGGACGGTACGTAAACTAATACTACAAATTTATTTAAAATCTTTAATTTAATTTCAACTTAAAATAGTATCAGAGTTGATAATTGTTTTACATCAATTTTATCTATGTATTCTACTTTTCGTTTTATAAATTATAAACTTATCTAATTATAATAAATTTTAAACATGTAATTATTTATGTTTTCTCAATATTTATTTTAGCCTAAAAATACCAATAAGTCACATAGATTTTTTAAATTACTATTAGAATAAATTTATTTTCTCTCTTAGTTACATATTTGTTTCATGTATTAATTTTTTTTTCTTTACACATTTCTTCAAAAAACTAATGATTTACGCGATACAAAGAAATAACTTATTTATTCTAATTAAAATATTTTAAGACAGATAAATAGATAATATGAAATTATCGTTACTATTTCTACATATACGTGTTTGTTAGAATATTATATATTATTATATATGAAATAAAGTTACTCATATTATCAAAATAATTGATTTGAATTTTTGAAATAAATATTACTGACTAACTAAGAAAATATAATTCTTACAATAATTTTACTATACATAATAAATTTATTATATGTTGATTGTATTTTATTATTGAATAAAATTATTTATTTTGTTTACTAGATATTTATATTGTTAGATTTTTAAAACTCATGTTCAACTATTTATTATCCGATTAGTACAATATTGTCCACTTTGGACTTAAGAAATAAGTTCGCAAGCATTTACTTTTGATTTCCTTCCCAAAAGGTTTCATATTAATTAGAATTAGATACTTTTTATATATAAGATATACTTTCACTAAACTTTCAATGTAAGATTCTATTGCTTTTTTATTGCTTTAGAAACTAAATTAAATCTCAAAACTAAGCTCTGAAACTTATAAGTTATGTTAGAACCTAGCATCTCCTTATATAGTAGAATATAAATTCCTAACTAACAATTAGATAACTCCTAATTATTATAATATTTTCTTTTTCTTAATCCATATTTCGATAAGAAAGTGATAACTTGCTATTCAAGTTATTTCAAACTTAATCCAACATTATATATACATATATTATGAAAATGAAGCTGATGTTATCAAAATAATTGATTAGAATTTTTGAAATAAACTGACTTCATTTTTTTTTCCTATTTTTCCTTTTGATTGATGAAAATAATATGATACTAAAGTTTAAATATGTGAAAAGATAGCGTCTTTTTTTTTTAAAAAAATTCTATATGTTTGACACAACATTGTAAAAAGAAAAAGAAAAGAAATTGACCAAAACATTGCTTTTTTTTAGTCTTGCCAAAGAGCAATGGTTTTTTAAGCATCTACATACATAGATTCATCTACAAATGTGTAAATCCACAGAAACAGCTTTATATGAGTTTCCTTCTTGAGCAGTATGGTTTGATGGGTTGTGAGTTTTACATGGTATGGTTCATTAGTCTACTCAGAAACCAGTTTCTGAGTTATTGGAGCCATGTAAGTCCTTAGGTTACTATATATCGTTGGCTTCTTGAACCTCTCACGATAATGCACCCCTGAACACAACAAAAAACATCACGACAATAGACATTGTGTATTGACCTTTATCTCCTCTCACGTAAAGAGTCGCAAAGAAACTCTTAATCCAATCATTTGTTTTGATCATCACTTTGGATCTAACCAACCATTCTCGAAGAAGATGTAGTTGTGATAAGATTAATTCTGGATTTTTCAAAATGGCTTCCCACTCTCCTGAGGCTTGAGCTAGAGCCAACCACTATTCAGATGTCTTTTTCGAGGAGACATGGCAAGTTACCTTCTGAATCTCAAAACGTAAAAAGTAAGAATGAGTATATTTTATGGTTGTCCTTATTTCTATTTTGTAGGATGCTTTTGAATTGTTGAGCCGTCGGTGTCTTGATTGAATTGCATAAATCAATCTCGCCAATAAGATCAATCCACCTTTAATTTTTCTATTTGCTCCCCATTGTGAGCCAAAATCTAAGCAAGACATATATCATGGCATCATACTGAAAATGACCAGAACCAGTGTAATGTTAAAGTCTAAAGTACCTTGCCCATCTAAAAATCACTAAGACAATCACATTAGACGTGTAATGAAGTGAGAAGTACTCTGCCAAAACGAAAAATATTACATGTTTTCACAACCAATTCTTAAGTCTCATGAAAGTATGGGAGTTACCATTAAAAGCAGCGAGAGAAAAAAAATATCAGTTTGAAGAATATCATCTTCTACATGAGTTTCAGAAGAAAGAGCTTGTATTATCTCCCTTATGTGAATCACGTTAAACTAAAGAACTACGGTTGAGAACAGATATCAAGTGTTCCATGAACGTAAATGGAAGCTCTGTATGTTGAGAGAAAGCCTGCATCAAATTTGATCGTCAATAACATGCCTTTGAATGCCCAGAAAGGCTGAAGGTTACCACACCGACAATAAGAAGCCTTTACCACGGCGGCAATGTCGTTCCAAAGACATGAAGATGAAAAGAGTCTGTGTTTCCATTAAAACGGTGCCGAAGAGTTGAACTTCCTCAACGCAGCCGGGGAGTAAACCAAACATCACGAAAGCTCTTCCACAGGTTCACCGGCGCTAATGGAGTAATTGTCTTGAATCGTCGATCAATTTCTTAAAAGAGAAGTAAGAACTCTCATCATCTCATCTCCTCACAGAGAATCTTCGCCATAGCCTCCGACAAAGCCCGCTTCACAATGAATTTGATAAACACCAATCAAAAGCTACTAAATATTTTATGGATAATAAGTATACCAAGAGAGATATGAAGATGGTTTGCAAAGGAGGAGAGCATACTTTTTTATACCCAGCATATACACCGCCTCTCAGCAGATAACCACGCATTGAAGTAGAGATTGTGGCTAAACAGTTAAGGACATGATTAATGCGATGGATCCGAAATTGATGTAGTTTCGAATAATGGAAAGAAAGCCAAAGGGCACGATGGGATCTCCAACGAACTGAATCGTCACGCCAATTAAACCAATTCATTCTCCAGGACGGCAAAGAAGAAGTCTATGATGAACCCTAATTCTCAGTTGAAGTCGGAGTGGGAGGAGTAGATTTTCTCGCTAGTAGATGGTATATTTGAGTGTAACATAAGGCCCAATATTTAAAAGAAGCCCGGATCAATTGGAAAGCAGATTAATGAAATGCAGAGTTTTAAGGTTTTGGACAGGTGTCACCACCAAAAAATCTGATTGATGAGGTGGCATCACCATGAGGGAAGAACTGTTTTTTATAGTAATAGATGTCAATGTATAATCTTATGGTTTAAATATATTAATGAAATAAATATATTTTGTTAATTTTTAATGTTTTCGTATTTTAATTTTAAAATTATAATAACATGGTTTTAGTTCAATATTTATTACTATCTACGGAAATTTTCATTTATATCCTAAGTTTGATATTACTTTATAAATTTACCTTTAATGAATGACTATTTGTAAAAATACTTTAACTTTTTGATGAAAATAAACTTAGTTATTTTTTTAAATATTTATAAAAAAATTAGAAATTCAACCCCACCTCTTTAACATTAAACCCTAAACAATAATGACTAAAATGTAAACCCAAATGTTTATATATTTTTGATAGTCTGTATTTTTGCAAAGTGATACTTAACTTACGCTATTTTTAGTAATTTCTCTACTATTTATGTATTGTATTATATAAAGTATTTTTTTTTGTAATTATTATTGTGTAAATAGGTAATCTATTTATTTGAATTGTTTTTACCTTTCTTACTATAATAAATTGTTTAATATGTTTGATCTGCTTTTCTCACACATGATCTACACTTGAACCGTTCGATTTGTATATCATACGAGAACCGCATGTAGATCTCATGTTTTTTTTCACAAAAAGACAAAAAATATTGAACTGCATGCAAATCTTCCGCTAACTACATTTTAAAATCAGAAAAATGTGAATGGTGTTTTTAATGCAGAAAAATTGCATGTGCGGGAGAACTGACTTTGTTGTGCCCCTCAATTCATAACCTATAATACATCTACAAGGAATATATAGGGTTTGTAAAACTAGCGATACGTTACACTAAACCGAAAAAGATAACCCCTATAACACGGTACACTTACCACATCGTCGTTTCCAGTCATCCGTAACCGTTGAAAGTTTACCAACGGATGTGACATCGTTGGAGGTAAATTAAGAATCACATGCAAGACTGGCTACGCAATTTATACCTTTATATATTATATCACATTTTACAGCTTAGCTTCCTATGCATGGACATTTTAGAGACCCTTCGCAGAGATTTCTGAATGTTTGAAGGCAGGTTTTATTGGCTCAAAATCATATTTGTACGTAACTAATTTGGGAGTAATTGCATAGTAGCGACTACTGAGTGATGTATTAGTAACTATTGATTGCATTGAAGTGATGTATTAACAAATTTAAGGGTCGTAATTAAACAAAAGGGACACTGAAGTGATCTAATTACGCACGTGGCCCGACTAGAATCTGTTTGTCGGTAAGATCTTAACCCAAAAGTAAGACGACACGTAACACTGTAGCCTTGCAGATTTTGCGGTCAGGTAAATACATGACGCCAGTATATACTCTCTCCTTTTCTTTGAACCTTGTCACATATTTTACTTACTATTGATAATAGTACTCATCATGCAAATTGCAACTATATCTTACAAAAATATTGCTACTCAATACTTCTAAAAAAATATAAATAAATTAAAAACTCTATAAATTAACAAAAAATTATAAATTAATAAATTTATTTAATTTTAAGTTTGACAAATTTAAAATATGACACAAAGCAAAAAGATAATAATTTTCAAAATCTTATATAACATATAATCCCATTTAAATTATAAATTAATAATTTATATGCATAAGTATTTTATATAGTACAAATAAACCATAATGATTTGTATTCATAATGAAGTTATGAATATATTTTCTTAATACTTAATATATTTTGATGAGATTTAGTAAGATTATATCTAAAATCACATTTAAATGTTATGAAACATATTATATGCACCATATAATATAATAAAACCAATATGAATAATGAATTTAAAAAAACAATAATGTATATTTACTAAATATAATATTTTTCTTCTTTTAGAATTTTTTTTTAATTAATAACTCTAAAAATTAATAAATATCATACTCCAACAATATTAATTTATAGTTTTTTACTGTATAATTCAAAATAAATCAGACATGGTATATTTTTATTTTCTTGACTGATATAAAACATATATAAAACAATATGTGAAATGATAATGAAACGAGAAGGCAATGATATTTCTAGATATCTAAAACTATTTGTACGAGAAGGTTTTGGATGTGGACAAAACTACTAAAGTCATAGAACTAACAAAATTCTTCCACAAGAAATCAATGGAAGCACAATATTTCTTATATGATGATTGTGTTATTTGGACAGGTTAACGAGATGGAAGTTGCATCGAAGGAGGAGGACTCATAGTGAGTTAGCGTGGCAAGTTTTTTTTTTTAACTCTACAAAAGAACGTAGAGTTTAACTAGCATTGATCAGCCTATTTTAAATAGTATGTTCCGTTATGCTACTCTAGAGTATCTTTTCTCCACATGGTTAGTAGCACTCAGTTAGTTGTCACTAAAATATGTACTTACAAGTTCCAAGAACATTCACATTGGATACTTCTCGTGCTTACTCTATTCACATTGATTTCTTTACCTGAATATCGTTTTCATAAATTATGTTTCGGTTTGGACAATAGAGCTTATATAAACGAATGAACATAGCATAAATATATCATATATGTATAGGAATATATAACACAAAACACATATGTGTAGGGCCAAAGCAATTATTAAACCGTTCACGTCTATGCTTGAGGTGAATGGAAATGGACATGGACTTGTTTTAAACGGTAATGACAAGTCATCGTGAGGACCCTTATTTGCCAAAGCTTAAAAATGAGGATTGGATTTTAAATTTTGAACAAGAACATGGGGTAGTGAAAATGAAAGGAAGGACAATTTTATGAAAATTACAAGTAATACAAACAAAAAACAAAGTGGCCACACTTGTTGGGCGGTTGACTAGAGTTGACGACGGCGGAGAAGACTCATTAAAGAGTCACCCCGCTAAGTTGTGTGTTGTCTCTTTTCAATCTTTTGTGTGATTTTTGCATTTTTATATGTTTTAAAGAGTTTTCAAGTTGAAACTTACCCATTTGTGGTTTATTTTATTTATCCTATGAATTGTTATGTGGTATCATACATAATAACGAAGGAAAAAATGGACTTATTTGGTATCATAATGAGAGACTTATGTTAAGTGTAACAATACATTACTACTCTAAGCTTGTTAAACCCTTGCATAAATCCAAAGACTGACATGTTTCAGACAAAAAGAGAGCAAATCTGCACAGTCCAAAGATTCATTACATGTCTTGTTTTAAGAGTTGTCACCTCACACCTGCCTCACTGAAAAAAAGAAGAAGAAGAAGATTTGGATCACTACGCTGTTGTGAACAAGGACTAACAACTTCTAATGCTGTAACGTTTGCGATCGTTTATAAACAAGTGGTTTCACATGGACTTATATAACACTTGGTAAAAACTTTTCAAGCATGGTTCATAATACCAACAAAATACACTCATTGCTAGGATTAGGTTGAGACCGTGAAGTATGAGAACATAGCAGATTGAAGAAAACAGAAGTAAGATCATTCCTAATTACCTAAAATCTAGAGCTGTCTAAAACAAATAACAAAATAGAGGCCTGTATATTTGATTATCTGCCAACATACTTCTAGTGAATACAAATACAAGAGGCTCTCAAAGTTTGACCTACGCTAATGACATAAACCAATGCTTCTAGAAACACAAACCATAACCAAGAACCAGTTACTCACCTCTCAGACACAAAGTATTATTCAGCTTCAACTGCCTCAGGCTTGGGACCTGATGATCATTAACATCAACCAAAAAAAAACATCAAATAGTTTATCACGCACGATTTGAATCCACTTCTCCCTAACGATGTGCTCTCTCATCTCCATCAGCGCCACAAGATACTTCTAAGGATTCTCAGGATCGAAGCCATCCGGCGCAGTCTCTTCGAACTCCGGTAACCTCTTCTTTCTCCCCATGGCTTCTTCTAGCTGAGTGAGTTTGAGTAACACCTCTCTGTTCAGAAGCTGTTTTGGACCTATTTGGTTGGGCCCAATATATAGCCCAAACTTCGCACATCTACCTTTATGAAACCACTTGATTATGAACGAAATTTATCTTTTTGTCTAAAAAAATAAAATTTTAACAAAACATTATAAGATATTGTTCAATTTTTTTCTTAAAAAATAATAGTAATATATTAAATATATTACATTATCATTAATATTATAATTATTTAAAAGTTTATACTATGGGTTGGGCAAAAAACTCGAACCCATACATAACCTACTTATCCAAATTCAAACCAAACTAAAATATATGTCTAAATCATTTGGTTAAAACTTTTATCAAACATAATTGATTCGGTTTAGTTTTAAACTAAAACTAAAAGTGTTTATTTTAATTAAATTAACTTAATACATTAAAAATATTAAGATTAAAAATATTTAACAATCTAACCTAAACAACTACAAATTTATTTATATATATATATATAAAAATAATAGAAGAAACGTAACTATCAATAAAATAAAATAATATGAACTTTAAACACTATCATCAAAACTGAAATACTACATATAAAATTTATATTAGGTTCGAAGATACTAATATAAAATTATTGGATTACATACTATACTTTATTGTGATTTGGTTAGACGTTTAAATATGAAGAAATTATTAGTGTTAAATGATAAAAAAATTATGTTTTATAAATTATATTTTGTAACCGAATTACAACAAAATTAAAAACCAACTTGGTTAAATAGAACAATCATAACAAAACCAAACTAAATTAAATTGGACACAAACCAAACTTAAACTAAACTGGACACAAACCAAACTAAATTAATCTCGGTTGATTTATTTAAATTTTTCTTAGATCAAAACAAATAAAACTGAACCTAAACCAAATTTAAATTTAAATAGAAATGCTCACCCTTATTTTGTATACATTACAAATTTAAGAAGACCGTCTTTCAGTAGTAAAAAAGTTCAAAAATGTTGAATGTTACTTGGGAAACTTGTTTCTGTTGTCTATGAAAATGTAAAACGACATATGTTTCACAAAGATAATGACAAAACATGCGGCCTTACATGATCTTTCAAAGTAGATAGAAATCCATAAGAAAATAAAGATCAAATCTAACGTGTAGACAGATTTGTTGATCTTGTGGATTCCAATCTTAAAGTTTATGATATATTACTCTATAATGGTCACAATTCATTACTCCTATGTTTTACAGACTAAAATGGCAGTAGTTATCATATACACTTATCACATTTTTCTACGATAAACTTAATCTAACATTTTTGTTGGTATAACATTAAGTTTTTTCCAGATGTATTATATAACGTTCTGAATCGAATCAGCATCTTAAATTGGTATTACTTGCAAATTCGATTCAGAAGGTTACATAATATTATCAGGAGAAAACTCCAAAGTTATATCAACAAAAATGTTAGATTAAGTTAGTTTAGCCAAAAAAAAAATGTTTAGATTAAGTTTATGGTAGAAAAATGTGATAAGTTATATGATAACTACTGGCCATTTTAGTCTATAAAACATAGGAGTAATGAATTGTAACCATTATAGGAGTAATGAATTGTAACCATTACAACAACTTAAAATTTTTACCAAAATAATGAATCGCAAAAACATTTGTACAGAATATATCCGTCATTATATATAGACAATAATTCTTCAAATTCTAACGACTTAAATAAGATATTTTATTTATTTAAAGCTAGACTATTATATACTGTATTTTTTACATGTCACTAAATATATTTGTTGGCTAATATATACTACTATTGCATACATACAACATGTATATATACACTAGATACATACGTGTGGGGGATTCTAGAAAGCTAGAAATTAAAGCCCGGTAATATGGAACGTTCATTGAATAAATTGTGAAATTCCCAATGATAGGATTGACTCAACATATATGTGTTACTGTTACAAAAAAAAAAAAAACATATATGTGTTACAAAAACCTCCCAGTAATTCTGCTTTGAATAACATTAATTAATTAAATCCATGTGTTGTAATACTATAACACACATTCCATTAGTTTGGTGAGATCTTTAACCACTCTTCCAGGACTAATTATTTTCACCTTTTCTAAACAAATAGTACAGTATAATTTAAATAAATAAGACCCGCAAGCTGCAATATATGCTAAAAGGATTCAACAAAAATACAATGTGAATACAGCAATTTGTATTTCCTATGATGGTGGATTAAATAAAACATAATCCTTAAGGAAATTCAGATATTTTTTTAGGAAAACACATTTTCTCCATGCCAAATGCCAATCATCCCATTATATCTTTGTTTCTCTACAATGATCAGAAATGAAATTTATTTGTTAGAAAAAAAACTAGAGGACAATTTACCGACATAAGATACGTGATTTCTATCGTTTCTGGAACACATGTACATAATTTATATGAAAGATGATTTTGCATATTTATTTATCTACCAATCAAGAACCTGGGTCCACAAAATCAATATTTTTTCGTTAACACAATAACACCCTACCATCGATGAAACATTACTTCTATTTTTTGAAAAAGAGGAAACATTTACACGGAACAATTTAACGTAAAGTATGAGTTAGACATACAAGTTAAGGGGTATCAACGCAATCTGATCTTTCAAATTGATTGAACGTATTTATTTCCTCGTAATATGATGCATATTTTAGATTTTTCACACATAAATATTTTCTCTGTTTCATTATAAGTGTCACTTTAGGTTTTTGCACAAGGATTAAGAAAACAATTAATTTTTACATATCTTTCTATATAAAAACACCAATTACTTATACATCTAACCATATTTCAACCAATAGAAAAATTGCAGCATAAAATTAATAAATTTTGCATCGAAAGTCGAAAACGACACTTATTCCTGCAACAAAAAAATTTCTCTAAAATGACACTTAATATGAAATGGAAGGGAGTATATTTTTTTGTGATTACTTTTTATAAGTCTAAACCAATAAAATTTAATAAGTATAATTAAGTTTTTCTTTTGAAATTTGTATATAATCATTATTAGTCTATAAACATACATTAAAAATATAAAAATGTATTTTTTGAAATAGTTTTTTTTCTAAATATGTAACTTATGAAAGGGAGGGAGTATACTTTATAAGCATGTTATCTTGTGGAACATATAATTAGTCATATGTTTATTTGTATAAATGTATATGGCGCGTGAGATAAGCAAAAAGACAAGTGTCGACGTAGTATAAGATGGATGCATGTGTGCGACAGAGTAAGAGGGATGCAATGTGAAGATTTAAGATATATTTTTTTTTAACACAAAAGATTTAAGATATCTATATACATAAATCAGTTATAAATTTTAACGATTAGTCTAGATTTAATCAGGTTTAGAATTTTTCATATCATAAGAAATAGCTGACATGATGACTAAAGAAAGGAGAAGCCATGCACGCATGTTCACATTGCGTGATGGACATTAGGGTTCTTTCAGGTGAGGTAGCATTGGGTGAAGTTGGTTGGACAAATCTCACAAAATCCATTGTGTTTTATTATTATATTTTATGCAGATTTTAAGACGGATGTTACTTTGTAAACATATAGTAATGTACACTAAAGGAACATTTCGTATATACGCCGACAAGTACTTTTATTAGACACTACAGTTAACATATGAAGTCCTGTATATATAGCATTGTATGTTTATGAATAATAGAATGAGTATCGTTCCTATGCCCTGGATGAAATACCGTGAATTGTCGAAATAGGTAGCTGTATAATCAACAGTCGAAAAAGACTACGCTGGGTTGCTAGCTGCTTCTCCACAGCAAGAACATTTGGTACACACAAATCATTTTAATTTATTATGTTATTAATATCGTATATATATGTGAATATATACTATAGATAATATAAATCCTCTATATATGTCACAATATTGAATAAGCTCTGCTAGTCGATCTGCCTTGTTACTCTTCAAGGAGCTCGAGCGGAGGAAAACAATCGATCTTTCTTCTTCGCCTAGATTTGTTAAAATATAGCAAAAAGGAAAAACAACATGGGAGGAAGAAAAGCTTCCACCGGGGTTCAGATTTCATCCTACAGACGAGCACGCTATAACGCATATATCTTGTGCGGAAAGTCTCGTATACTGGACTATACCGGTAAAGCATGTCGTCGACGCTTGACTCTACGAACGTACGTGAACCTTGGATTGCAGTAATATAACTGAATCATCAAAGATTCTACTAGTATCCTTGTGTCGTGTATGTGTTATATGTAGATATGTATCTTCAGCATAAATTTTGTATATCTATAATTCTAATAAAAGTCATGATATGCACTCTATGCTTCTCTTTTGGTCGTACTGTGTCGTCTGCATGATTGGTTTTGTCATAACTATCAATCACGCCTTCGAAGAAACAGTATGACATAGAGAGATTGATCAGTATACTAGCTTAATATTGATAAAGAGCAATATGCGTAACATTGCATAACACTTGATATATAACTAACTCTATCTAAACCTATCAGTTTGCATAAATTGTTATTTGGTCACCATATTCTTCCGTTCTTAGACGTCATTAGTCGTTTGTTCTTACTATATAGTGTATGTACTCTAGCCTACCAAACATGTGAAGATTATTGCATAACATATGATATGTATAAGAGCATGTCTAGTTAGATGGCATATAGTTTTAATTGATACTTAGTCAGTAAACTAATTACTAGATCGCAGCTAACCAAAAAGTATAATAGTCTTCGTTTGCTATGTTAAGTCACTGTGAGTATACAACTAATATGTTGGAATACTTGTGCATCTATGCAGCCAAGGCCTCAATGGGAGAGATAAGAGTGGTACTTCTGTCGCACTGAGAGACCGAGAAATATCCAACCGTTTAAGAACGAACCGAGCAACTGAGCCGGTATTTCGAGAACCACAGGTAAGATTAGAGTATACCGAAGTGGAATTTGAGGTTGGATGAAAAGAAAGGAAAACCTAGTTTCTCTACAAGGTAAGAGCTCCAAAGCGGTGAGAAAAGCAATTGGTTATGCATGAGATTATGGCTTGAGAACAAACACCTTCAACACATCTAGGTACATATATATAGTATCTCAAATAAGCATGTTATTAATACTTTGTGGAGTGTTTGTTT